>VWZK01017635.1:135145-155145 GCA_013396935.1 Baryphthengus martii | reverse complement strand
TAAATTGCCCAGTAAACATGGAAAACAGGACTCATAATACAAAATGGGTGTATCTTTATTAAATTGTTATTCTTCCTGTTGCATGTGTCTTAGTGCTTATTGATAAATGCTAGTACTTTGTATCATAATTTGTGTTTTCAAGGTGCTTCAAAAGCGTGTAACCTTACCTGAGCTGTATAAAACTGGACAGTACATATTGTCCATGTAGCGGAATCATTATGTATTCTTGTGTGCTAGTTATGAACAGCATACAAATACCATTAATTTTCTGCTCTTTTTTATATCGTAAAATGAGAAAGATCCATAAGGTTATTGTTATGGTAGACACTCTACACAATAACAAAGTTGGAAGAGAAGGCATGCAGTAATTTCTTCTTTTAAAATAATTATTTCCTGCTAAAGAGTCTGATCCTGTGCTGTAAATGTGTGTTTCATACCTGCATTTCTTTTAAAAAGAAGGATCCTAGAGAGAGAAGTTTCTCCACTAAATGTTTAATTACACTTCTTTTAATAAACCAGAGAGACTTGTTGTACTGAACAGTACCGTTCTCAGATCTGCCACTTAAAATATCATGTGACTGTGGATTAATTACTTCAAGACTCTGACTTGTTTCCTCTGCCTGTAACAAAGAAAAAATTCCTAGATAGCTTGAAACAACTCTGAATGTGACTAATGTAAGTGATTTTGTGAGTGTCCCCAAAAGCACTGAAAATTAAGGTCAAGTTTTGCACGAAATTTTCATTACCAATACTTGACTTTAAAAATAAAAAAAGAAAGGAGCTTGGAATAAAAATGGAATGTCAAAGTCAAATTGGTCGAACAGTTTTTCAGGGCTTCTAAAAAATGCAAAAGCTTTCTGAAGGTACAGGCTACTTAGCTGCCTTCCATTTGTGCCATTAGGAGTATGATTTTTGTAGGTAATATGAAAAAATGTATAAATTTGTATGATTCCTCTTATTGGTTACTTCATAGGGACAATAAATGAGTGTTTACCTGATGAGCTTCTTTACAGGTAAAGCTGAGTTTTTCATGTATGACTGAAGAGTGGTGTGAAAGACACAGCCTCCAGCATTTCTCTGTTAAATTGATCCAGGGAAAAATCAGATTTGTTTAGTCTTCAAAGAAGTTCTATCTTCATTTCAGCAGCCGTGTTTTATATGTGATATCCACTATCAATGTTTTCATTCTGCATTTTAGATTTTCTTTTCTTAGTACATTCACATATAATAATAAAGCAGTTTACAGTTAGTTTGGCCTGAAATGCTATTTAGATGTGTTAAAAATTTGTTTGTTTACATATCTATAGTTTTTATTTAGCGGGACTTGTAAGCTAATCCAGTGAAAAGGGGGACAGTCTGCATCAGAAACAGTAGAAGCTCTTCAAAACATGAAGCCTCCATCAGGGTGCATCATGGAGCTGACAAACTTACATGTTCAGAGGCTGCCCGACCCACTGTGTTGTGTAGGGTTGCTGTACCTGCTCATCTTCACGACAGGGTTGGGAATTCAGTTTCTTTGAGGATGCCTTATAAGAATTGGGTTGCAGTCATAAATCCTGTTTCACTTTGTCTCTTCATTTTTTCATGAAATGTCTCACCAAGAATTTATTTGGAGTTTGTGGCTCACTCTAACGAACCCCATCATTTATTGGATAGTGTTTTTTCACTGGGTCCCTCTACTGTCCTCTACCTGAACTGACTTAAGATGCATTGAGAGATTTCTATGAAAAAGATTCAGAGTTTGCCTCTTCATTACGTTTTTGTAAAACTGTATGAGAAATCTTGAAAAATGCAGACACTAAACCAAAGAAATACACCTAATGCACGTAATTGGCCATATGATAGCAGGCTTCTGATAGTCTTCCGACCCAGATAGCACAGTAACACTATGCCTGTAAGAAATAAAGTGCAGTCTGGTGTATCACTGAAGGCTGTGAAATGTACCAATTTATATTACCTAATTACAATTAGAGAAATCTCTTTACTTAATACGTTTTGCTAATTTAAAATTCAAGCAATTTTCAAAACGCCTTGTCCTTTTTCTATGGGAAAGAACATATCAGGTATGACACACACATGGACCTTCACATAAAATTCTCTTAAAGGCAATACTAGCTACATAAATATGTATTTTTACTAGTGATCTTGTCTGCCAGGTTTTTTTTTCATGCTTGTGTCCATAATCCTGAAAAGCAGATGTTTAAAGTTCTCTATTTCAGCTTGAAAGTGACTTGAAAACCATGGGATAAACAAGTTTGGAGAGCAAAGCTCTTAAAGTGAACTGCAAAGCAGGTGTGTCTCTAGGTATAAGAGCAAGCACACAGTCAGGGAGATTCAGAGCAGATGCTACAAAAGCTAGCAGAAATACATCTGGTGAAGGGGAATTGCCAGTATTTCAGACTCAGGAATGGAGGACTTACAGTAGCACAAGTCTTACTGCACGTCTCACTGGCCAGAGTCTTTAGCATTAGCATAGGGTATGAATCAATCTCTGAAGATTGTCTCTTAAGAGAGTTCAGTTAATTTTCCCTCTCTAGATCAGAATTTTTACTTGCGTGTTTGAAAATACACAGGCCAGGAAAGATGGAGGGGATGTAAAAGTAAGAGGAGAGGTGGAGTAACAGGTGTGCAACTCCTTCACCATTTGCTATATATTATGGTAGTAAGCGTGTAAGCATTAGGAAAATTCTTGCCAAGGTTAAAGGTAATGGTTTAATTTGGAAAATGTCCATCTTCCTCTCTGCTTTCTCATTTCTGTGTGACATCGTAGGTGAATGGCGTCACTGAGACAAAATTGTTACAAGAAGGCAAGTTCAAATCTCACATAAACAGAGGAAATTCTTATTGACTTCAGAGGGAACTGAACACTGACTTGAGTCGGTGAATTTTACGCTTTGCTCATGGATCCCAGAGTTGTAATAACTTGTTTGCCCTGCCCCTTGGACCAGGTAGACTTAGAATAAGATGCTATTACACAGAGATGTGGCATTTCCAGTACTACAAAACTGAGGTGTCACAAAGTGTAAAAAGCAACATTAACCATCTGAAAGTTACGTGTCTACTCAGAGTCTACACTCAGTCTACACATCCAGAGCAGGATTAGTCCCTGCTAAAACAGATGCCTAAATTAGATCAGATTAACTTTCCTTGGGATTTCCTTATTCTGTTGACTACATGAGTCCAGTGATAGCTGAGATGAAATTCCTCCCACAAGTGTCTGAATCTGAGTGGAAGTCTCATTTGTCTTTTCCATTTATATTTTAGAGTAAGACCTTCAGAATTTTAATTCTTAAAATTCATTTATTGTTTGAAAAAGATTGTCAGACTTTTTAGTAACGGCTGGTACTTTTACTTTCAGACTCTTAATTAGTCAATATTTTAAGACTGTAATTTATGCCATGATGAATTGTGTGAAAAATGATATTCTGTGTAATATTAGATGAAGTAATTTCTTCTTAAAGTAAACTTCAGCAGACTTATATTTCTTTTTTTCCTCTAAGTGTTACATTTATACAAAGTCTTTCGGGATAGATTCAAGTAATAGAAATATTAGAAAAGGTTTTCCTCTGAAGATTTCTTCATGATTTATTTTATTAATAATAATATTATTTTTGCTGATTAACAGAAGACTGGAATGTCCTCCAAACATCTCACAGAGCAGTATTTATATGCCAGCTTGCTATTATATACAGAAAAAACATTGGAGTTTTGCTAGACAAGCGAGTGGCTGCTTTTTCATGGGTGGAAAACTTGGCCTGCTGACAGCTATTTGACTGTGTCCTGGTTAGCTCAAGCGATGGTTTCACACAGCGTGTCTGCTGCAGCAGCTCGGCACATACCTCAGGCTCTTCCATGGGGCTTTTGCATACACAACCACGCATATTTGCTGTGTCTTTCCCCCTGACACATGTACTCCTGAGAGTTTGTGTGTAGGTGGGTGTTTATGCGTATGTAGACAACTTCATCGCAGTGTATAACAAACAGAACATAAAGCCATGTCCAGAACACCACCTACAAAAATGCATACTTAGAGTTTAGTGGATAAACTAACCATATTACAACAAGGTTTCCCAACTTTCAGTTTTCAGTTAGGCATGACCTGAGAACACGTTTCTCTCTGCAGAGACTGGCTAACTGAGGTGGCAGCCCTTGCTCCACACTCCAATATGTCCGCGGCATTTTTATTCCTATATAAATCTGACTTCCTTAAAAGACTACCTGAGCAAGAAAAGTTTTCTTATACTGAAGTGATGTATTACGCAAATATTTTTCTAGACTAAGTGTCTTTATGGTGTAAAACATTCACTGCTTTAAGATACTTATTTTGCTGTCTGTTTTAATCATATCTTTTGAAACAGTCTCGATAGATTTTTCTGTTCGTAACATTATGACACTTGATAAGATGATTGATTATGAAGCTTTGAGAGCCCTACCATGTGATCATTTATTTTTAAATACACATTTGTACTAGCCAACGCTTAAATTTCTTGCAGGAATACATAAGAGATGCGAAACAGAAAGCTTGAGTCTGATCGAATCTGATGCCTCTGGAAATAGAGTGCCACAGTACTGTGGTCTTAAAATAACAGATTCTGACTAAAACTGGAACTTTGCAGTGATAAATATTATGTAAAAAATTATAGTCCATCTTTGGTGCAAAATAAAAAAGATGTACAGCTGTGGTGGAGGCGAAGTAAAATGTGTTTGACGATGATATCTTTCTTTCCTTGTGCAGGTGCCTGTGTCAGTGGCCATGATGACTCCCCAGGTGATCACCCCTCAGCAAATGCAGCAGATTCTCCAGCAGCAAGTATTGTCTCCGCAGCAGCTTCAAGCACTTCTCCAGCAGCAGCAAGCAGTTATGTTGCAGCAGGTAATGTGGGTTACCTGCTTTGGACCCTTAGCACGGGGTGTTTGCACAAAGTGTCAGACAGTGTTTATGGGTCTTGTTTTGTCATATTCATTGTTCATTACACCAAAAAGAATGAAAATGAATGTGAAACTTCTCGGTCTTTAAATTACTTGTTTTAATTGCAGAAGTGTGAAACTGTGATTTTGAAACATTATTATGTTAAAAACAGCAGCAGCAGTGGTAGATGCATCACAAATACTGAACAAATTGATATTTAAATTTTCAAGTGCTTAGGCACATTTTAATTGTAGACTTGCCAAGGGAAGTGCAAATGGTGTTGTAGGTAATTGTTGCTTTAAAATTCCTTACACTGTAGTGCTCCCTTTAGTCACATAAATGGTATGCGGTTATGAAATTTGAACTTAACAGCTTGTTTCATCATGGGAAAAAGTATTTTTTATTTTGTTTGGTTTTACATCCAAAAATATTGTCCCAGATAAGACTAAAAAGAAGGAGATTGCTCTTTCCTTAGCACAAAATCTGGCAGCTAAGTGAAGAATCCGTGAACTTGTTGTTCATACAGTAAAGACAGTACCTCAGTGTAATGCAGAGTGGATTTTTGATTGGGTGCTTAATTGTCATACAGAAAGTGATATGTCTGTTTGTCATAGTCATAGCTCAGTCACTGTATGTTTAAACACTTTAATATCCAGTACTGTGATCATTACAGGCAATTCACCTTCAGTTGTGAATCCAGCATCCTGCTTAAACAGATTGACAGATTAATTACTTTTTTCCCCAAAGAAGCAGACAGTTTAGTTTGACCTTAGTGACTTGTAGGCTTCTTGCAAGTGGATGAGCGCAGCTTCTGATTTGTTTTGTAGGACATATGAGGAACTTAGGTATAGTTATTTGAGGAGTTAATCTGGCTCTTGCATTCCCTTTAGAATACAGATTTTCTATGCCCTTCTGTTTAGGATATTTTGGAATCTGCATTGGAAAATTTCAGAACCGCCTTGGAAAAAAATGTATGTAGATCTGCCTCTTCAAATCACATTCTTTTGTTATGAGGTGATTCTTAATGGCTACGCTACCATATGCCAATCTAGAAGAGTTTAGGAGATTTATAATACTTGAAACTTTTGCCTTTATTTATTAAAGTCAAAATGGTTTATTCAGCAACAACTACAAGAGTTTTACAAGAAACAGCAAGAGCAGTTACATCTTCAGCTTTTGCAGCAGCAGCAACAGCAGCAGCAACAGCAACAACAGCAGCAGCAGCAACAGCAACAACAGCAGCAGCAGCAACAGCAACAACAGCAGCAGCAGCAGCAGCAACAGCAGCAGCAGCAGCATCCAGGAAAGCAAGCAAAAGAGGTAGGAGCTAAGACCCTTCCTGACGCATACTAGTCTGAGCTGTCAGAAGCTTGGACAAGACAAGACTAGTTTAGAATTTTTCTGGTAGTAAGAATGCAGCTATCAAAGATTTGTTCATGTGTTTTTACTGGGCTTAATAGCAGTGCCGGTCTAATTCTCCTGCTCCCCTTTCTGAGACACAGGATTTGAGCAGTCTAGTGCTGCTGTCGTCTAATGTTCGCTAATGAATCCAAGTGTGCAAAGAACAAGCTGTGTGGTGGACACTGTACTGATTATCTTGTATTCACAGGCAATCTGTGTTGGGGAAGGAGCCTTACTTTTCTCAGTGGCACAGCTCAGAAAGCATGCAAATTTAGTCCATGGCTGAAAAAGAGCAATTGAGCACAGATTTCAAAGTCACAGGCCCCTGATTAATGAACTGCTACCGTAGGTATGGAGTGGCGAGTAGAAAGTTACAGTTTGATGTGCTCATAAATCAACCTGACAAGCGGGTTTCTCAGGCCTAGCTTGCAGTTGTCAGCAAACTGCATCAAATATAAACATAATACAAACAAAACATGTTGAAGTAGTTAAATTGATCAGCAGGTATCCTAGACGTTGTCTTCAAGCTGCCCATTATGCAAACGTCGAGGAAGCAGTTGTGACCTCCTGAGGCTTTGTTTCTGTTTGGATTTGTGAATAGAATTTCAGACAGCCATCAACTACGGAATAGAAATTGCTCCCGTATTTCTCCGGAGGCTCTGGGCAATCCACATGACTTGCTCCATTATGCAGTCTGTTTTCCAGTGAGCGCATCAGAAGTTTCTCTTTTCCCCAAACTAGAAAGGAAAGGTCTTCCACAGCAGCTTGTCTTTCTCTGAAGTGTGACTGCCTTCTCATACCCTCCTGAGTCTTTGCAGACTTCAGTTTGTCTTGAAATGCCTCAAAAAATTGGAACTTATACTTTTGCTCCATAATAGGGTACTTCGTTGCCTTGAATGCAATGCTCTTTTTTAATATATTCCAACAAGAAAAGAGAGAGCTAACAGGCCAGTGGAATGAAGGCTACATCCCAGTTTACTAATAGATCACTGGAGACCATGTTCATGGGCCACTGCAGACCAAACTTAGTCAATTGGAAAAACAAGAGTGCCTTCAAATCACAGGCTGCTGTAAAGAGTAACACTTTTAGCATAGATAAATTTGTTATCATCTGCCATGAGCTGGGCTTTTTTTTTCTTATTTTTTTTTGTTTGAAACAGCTGTTATATGCTTTTTTTCTGACCCTTTTTTTTAGTGTGTCATTAAGTGTATCTTGCCATTTTCCCCTAACACCCAATAGCTTGAACTGGTATAATAGAAAATTTCAAATGCTTTCATTGACTGAGTATTCTACAAATAGCATTACTGTTTAACAACTGAGATTAAAGGGAAAGAAGTTGATTTTACATTTTTGGCTTTCTAGCCTTTACTGCACATTTTACTTTTTACTGCATTTGCTTTCCCCCCCCTTCTCTTCATAGCAGCAGCAGCAGCAGCAGTTGGCAGCCCAGCAGCTTGTCTTCCAGCAGCAGCTCCTCCAGATGCAACAACTTCAGCAGCAGCAACATCTGCTGAACCTTCAGCGTCAGGGACTCATTTCCATCCCACCTGGCCAATCTGCTCTTCCAGTCCAGTCTCTGCCACAAGGTACTCGAGTAATACAGGATTTGAGTAACTTCTGATTCACAACTTTTTTAACCATTCCATTTGCATCTGAATGGATGCAGTTTCCCATTATGACACTTAAACATACTCTATTATTAGAACTTTATTATTCATATTACCAAATTTTCTTGAGGCTGATAAATTCTACAGCATACTTTCATGGTAGAAAACAGCTTTTGAGTTTTTTTTCTTAGATATAAGATGCATATTTATTAGCCTTATGTGCTGAAAACAATTTCTGATAGCAGCACAATTCAAGCACCATTGCTTTTCTCAGAGGAATTACTGAAATCTGATTCAGTGGAAATGTTATCATTTCATTTAATATAAGTGAATAGATACAAAATATATCAGACAGTGGTATTAAAGCTGTTCCAAAACTCAACTATTTTATTTTTTTTTTTAAGAAAAGAAAGTGTTTGGCATTGAAAAGCACTCTTAATCTTCAATTTATGACATGAATTTAGGGAGAAATGTTAGGGTTCATTTATTTGCTACTTCTTTGTGTTAAGTATGTTAAGTATGACAACAAGTGTTGAAGATGGTGATTCAAACAGTAGTGAATTATGACCAACAAATAATAGTAAAGACTTTCCAGAAAAAAAGATATTTCCTTTTGTCACTTTCATCAAGATTTCTCAATGCTGAAAATGACCTTAAACTCTACTACTTCACACAAATACATTCATGGTTGAAACAAAATAGAGCATGCACTTTTGAAAGGTAAATTAACTTGGAGATAAATGCTGCTTACATTTTAAGATAAGGCCAAAGACTTCCCATCTTAAGGACTCTCTCTGTAACCTGTGAGGTATGTGTTTCTGTTTGTGTTGCTATAGAGAGGCTAGCTAAATGTCAGTCATAGAAATTATACAATGCTCTGATCTCTGACACTCCAGTCCTGCCATGAGCATTGTTCAGACTGTGCTCGTGACAGGTAACATTACTTTTAATTGGTCCTTATGCATGTATCTGTTTCCTCCGCCAGATAGCTATTAGGAAATCGAAGATCCAGAAGTTAGATGAGCAAAAGCAGAGTACACAGTCTATAGACAATAGTGCAGATCTAAGGAAAAAAAAAAGGGCAGCAAAAATGTGTGAAAAAGACTTAACCACTGAAAACCTTAGTCCCTGGAAAGCAGAGATTCCAAATAAATGTGTGAATTCCATCCATTGTGTCATGTGGAAAAGTTAGGACACAAGCATATCTAAAGTCATAAAAATTACAACAAAAACGAGTCTAAAGGAAGCTATCACATTAAATACTATTAGTTGAGAATAGCAGTGGACAGGCAAGCTGATTCATGAATTTGGGCACATGAGACTCGTAATTCCAGTTTCCTTTTGTATGATGTCACATTGGACCACAATGGAAAAAGGCAATTGCAACACAAGTTCCTTCCGAACAGCTTTACCTTCTGCAGCCTCCTCTTGTGCCATCTGTTGCAAAAGGAATTCCTCAGGTTTTTTCTCACATTAAGCAATCCCCATAGATTTGCCTCTGCACTCCTACCCAATTTCATTGATATTCATTAGTTTAATGCAATGCTCATTCATCTGCTTCTAGTAGGAAAACATAGAAAAAACAATACCTTTTAAAATACATCTTTAGGAGAACTAGTAAATGGTTCTTTTTAAGAAATTTCTTCTATTCAAAGAATTAGGCATGACTGAAGTCATGACAAAAAAGATTGATACTAAAGAAATAAAAGAATACAAAATATTATAGTTAAAATATATCAGAAATATTCTTTTAGAAGTGAATTAACCTTTTGTTGCTTCTGCCTGATATTGATATTTTTTAATATAATGAATTCCAGTCAAGTATTTATTTTTTTGATTTTTCTCTCTGATTTCTAGTATCTGTGTATGTAGAATTCCTTTAGATACACAGATTAATTTATAGGACATTTGTTTCTTATAGCCCTGATGTGGATGTACAGACTTAGAAACATGAAATAGCGCCCCCTGGAAAACCTCTCCAGACAGACCACTCACTCTGTGCCAGGCGGGGTGAAGTTCGAGTGATGAGGGTAAAAGGAAAGTCTTTCCAGCAAGATGCTAAAATAAAGAGAGAACTAAATGCAGAGTTGTAACCAGCTCAGACTTCTTTCTCTAACCTTCTCTTATAGCATGTTTTCTCCTTCATAGGAAGGTACAGCACCCAGGCAAATTCTTAGCCATGTAATGAAGATAAATAGGCTTCAGATCTGTTGAGACTGTCTCGTAAATCTTAAATTTACACTTCCAAATACATCCAAATATATCCAGTATTTACAAATCCAGATAATACTTACTAGATTTAACATAGATGTCCCTGCATTAGGGTTTGCATAAAAGTAAAAGGATCAAACTTCCTTTGGTGCTTTTTTTTCATAAAATTTAGCAAATTTTATGATAGACATTTTCTGTTGCGGTATTAAATTAAACCTTCAGAATTTATTTAAGGTAATACACTCTGAATGTGGTAAAAGGATGTTTTTCTCCTTCCACTGTGCTGCAAGCTGTATAATATGGTTATACCGGAGGATTTACATATGAGTAACACGAATATTTTTGTATGCACCCATTTAGATTGTTTGAGTTACATGGATGGCTAAAACAATGAGAAAAACACAGGGGGTTTCATGTTTATTGGTTATTGGTCATAAAAAGTCCCGTAAACCAGAAATTATTAGTGACAGAGAGAGCTTGGGTTTTGCATTTGTTAGTATGAAAAGACTTATCTTCCAAGTACAGCTGTGAGGATTGCGTATATAAATAGTATTTGCTCCAAGTATAGTTTCTGCCTTTAAAGGACAGGAATGTTTACCATGTTTTCTTGAGGGTCAGGTACAGCACATAAAACATATCCCTATGACATATCCCAAGCCAGTGGCTCACTGTGAATTACTTCCATGTAATGCTGTATTGATGTGCAAAGGAATGTAAATGATAACAATTAAGAAAAAAACAACAAACAAGCAAACAAACAAACAGCACAAACCCAACATCTTGAGTTTTCATCGGGCCATGTAAGTAAATGAAAAACAGATGCATGGATGGGTTTTATAAGTGTAGTTTTATTAAGTATTTATTCAAACATAAAAGTAGAGTAGATAGTGATAAAAAGAGTTACAAAACTAACCTCAAAATCCTCTAATTTTTGGTGGTAGTAAACTGCATAGCAAATCAGTATTTGGTCTTTTCGTTATAGTCCCTAATTTTTATCCCACTCTGGATCCTCTTCCTGATTCTTTTTTTTTTAACACAGTGTAGAGAGGGTATTTTGAGGGTTATCACAACCTATGAAACTTTAGAATTTACCCTACTTTTACATCTGGACTAAAATATCTGTCAGCCATTTTACAGGTCTTTTGTAAAATGAGAGTTGGACTTTTTCACACATAGAAACTACAAAATTGCCATGATTTACAATTAATTACAAATCCGCTTATTAACTTTATACTTTTTAAGTGCCTGCCCTTAATCCTTTTATCCTAAAAGGCAGCCTTTCAGAGTGTTCTGAAGAAGTGATAAAATTAACCAGCCTGAGCCCAGAGAGGAATTTCTTTCTGATTTTAAAAAAATCTGAGTGAGTTAGCCTGGAGACACAGCTCCATCTGTAACTTCACGCAGAGGATGAGGCTGCCCAGCAGCTGCCCAAAGGGACAGGAGGCCCCTTCCCATGGGAAGGTCCCTTGCTTTAGCTACTCCCAGCCCTCATTTTTTCACCCAGCTGGTGGGGCAGCTCTTAGCTCACAGAGCCCAAAGTTTGATGATCTCTGAGGAAAATTTTCTCTCTCCAAGACGCAATGCTGTATGTTTACCCTCTGATTATCCAAACAGATGGGTTTATTCCTGTTTTTTGTTTTTTTTCAGTACAAAATCAGTTTATGTTGTTCAACAGCAGGAGGAAGGGAACACTTTGAAGTAAATAATGTACTGTGTATATCATGTCACCTAAATGAATACATTACTTTTCATTTTGATTTGTTATTACATTTGTGGGTAACTATTGTTTACCAGACTAAAATGGGTTATTTGCAGTGTTACTGGAACATACCTCATGAACATGGCAGTAATTACTTACCTTCATTAAACAATTACAACTAGTATTACCATCACTCTCATTACCTGTCTTTCTAGTGCAGTGAATTAGAGTCTGCCTTCTTTGCTTACTTCGTTAAAACCTAGCTTTTTTGTATACAAATATGATATGAAGTCCAGTTTTAAGACATTCCAATCAACTCTTTTTCACTTTGTCATTAACTGAGTTTGCCGATGGTTTCTAAAATGGAGAAGCAGGATGCAAAACAGTACTCTGAAAATGAGCTCCTTTCATAATTAAAAAAAAAAAAATCCAACTAATTTATTTCCACACTACCTTCAGAAGTTATTACTTCTGTAAATCACTATTAGTCTATTTTTAATATCTTTGTGTACTTCATGGTGACACAGCTCTCGAGAAGTATTAAGGAACTTACTGTGCTTTTTCATAATTGTTTACTGAATCTCTTTTAGTAGTCTGAGTTCCTGTGTTTTCAAAATAAAACATTATCTAATAAACAGATTTGCCAAACATTGAAAAAAAGTCTTTATACCTTTCTAGTACAGCTTATTTACCAAACAAAACTATCCTCAATGGAAAGTTTGAATTAACAGATACATTTTAACCCCCTTCTGAAGGACAATAAATTTGACCTCTGTCATAAAATAAGAAGAGCATAATTTTAATTCAGACATCATCAGCATTTTGAATGTTTTACATTCCATCAGATCTAGATACCATGAGCAAGTGTTACCTAATTTCACTTGTTAAGATGAGATACAGAAGACAGAATTAGATTTTAAGGTACCTCTGGCCCAAACTGTGTGAGGCTGAAAAGCATGGCTGTGAAACCAGATCTTTCACAAGAAGCTCTGTGGGCTTCTTATTCTTTTCCACATTGAATTTAGTGTTCTTCAAAAGAGAGATGTCAAATTTATAAGGCCTGGCAGTGGCAGAAGGTGTAAATGTATTTCTGATAAAATCTTTATCTTTCAAAATCTGAATTTCCTGTCTTAGCTGCATATTCAGTGGCAAGAAAAGAGAATGCTCAGCTCTTCTCTCGCCTGTGTTTTGGGAGTCTTCAGGCGGAAGCATATTGTAATGGAAGTTTTATGACTTTGTGCAAGCCAGGCAACCCTAACACAGATACGTGAATACATTCTACAAGACAGTGCTGTTTGTGGCTGAGGATAAATCCTGGAAACTAGTTACAAATTCCCAGGCTACAAGTGGAGCAGAGAGCAAATTTAAGCGCTATCTGCAAAGATCTGGTGGCTAGACTCCAGAATAGTACTGCACATATAGCAGAGAAGTGTGAAGTTCCCCAGATTTTATATGGCTGCCCATCACCCCAGGAGACTGGTGAGACAGTCTCCTTTCTCCTAGCCAAACCCTCCAATTTGTTCTTCACAATAGGCTTGACAAAAAAAAATGGTGGAGGAATTTGATGGTCTACACTATGTGTAATTTCATCTGTGTAGAGGGAGTTAGTTTTGTTGGCTTTCTGGTTGTCTGGTGCCATTGAATGCCACCAAGGACCTTAAGCAGTCACCGATATCTAGCTCTGTGCTGTAGTGGTTTTGTCCTTCCAAATAGTCCCTTTGGTTTTACCTCTTACAACACATTTTTAAATGGAGTGATTTTCCTAAATATTAAACAGGACTAATGATCATGTGGGTGTCATTAATTAAAGTCAGATGCATTCTGCTCAAAAACCTGTTATGATCTCACTGATGTCATTTTTGTCTCTGATTTTTCCTCCCTCCAGTCTTCATCCCGTGTCCCCTGCTTTTGTTAAGTGTTTAAAGAGAATATAAATGTTTGTATCCTTAGTGTGCAATATGTTTTTCTGTTTTCTGTGACATGTTTAAGAGGAATTATAAACCTGAGTTAACTGTGGATGTGTTGAGTTATGTTTCCATGTCAAGAAATTGATTAAGGAGACAACAAAAATCTTACCTAGAAGTATATTTAGGTTTGGTTTTATTTTTTCTTTTCAAGTAGTTGCAAGTTTTTTGTAGCTTTCACTCTTTAATCCTTAGGCAGTGTTTTCAGAAAGGGTATAATGTTATTAAAATTAGTGATTTCTAATTGACTGCTTATAACACAAGAGAAGACAGTTAGATTACCTGGATCCTGACAGAAGAAAAATGAATTTATGTTTTACTACATGTTGATTGTGCTGGAAAAACAGCATCAGCTTTATTATTGGCATTAATCCATTAATAACACTGAGCTCTATTATATGAAACTCTTTATTTTGTTATATTAGTGGGGCTCTCTTTCATTTTATAGCTGGCTTAAGTCCTGCTGAGATTCAGCAGTTATGGAAAGAAGTGACTGGAGTTCACAATATGGAAGACAATGGCATTAAACATGGAGGGCTAGACCTCACTACTAACAATTCCTCCTCTACTACCTCCTCCACCACTTCCAAAGCATCACCACCAATAACTCATCATTCCATAGTGAATGGACAGTCTTCAGTTCTAAATGCAAGGCGAGACAGGTAATTCTGATGAGATTTCAACTATACTTATCATTTGATGTAAAGCTGTTCTTTGATATCATAAGTCACATTATTTCCAATCACTAAATAACGCTTAATCAAGGTTACTTACAAGATCGTGGCAACCTGCTTTTTCAGAATTGTTTATCAATAGGAGATCATTTTCAATAACAATGACAGTTTACCTGCCTGTGGTTATATAACACAAGGACTTACGGTAGTTTTGGTAAAAATTAGAAATTCCAGAGTAGAATGTGCTGGTTTATAGGTTAAATGCAGATTTGCGGGCACTTTTGTAGGTGCTTAGTTCTATTCATATTTGAGTTAACACATCTGACGAGCAAGCCCTTACAGTTAAATCACGCTGTTGGTTTCATATAAAAAATACATATATCTTAATTGTCAAGTCTATAATTCAGTGCAAAGATTCTATGTAAAGATTCTTTAAAAATTAGTATATTAAAGCAGTTCTTATATTGTTTACTTCTTGTGAAGAAAACCATTGAATTTTCTTTCTTATATGCACAACAATAAAGCAATTGACACATTTCTTACAAAATTTCAGTGGAATTAGTGCATTACAGTGGAATTCAGCCATATGAATAAAGTTAAAATTATTTTTCAGACACAATGACAGATGTTCTTGACTGTTCCTTATTTTCAAGTAATGCATTAAATGCATACAAGAGTACATAGTATATGGAGTAAATACGTTAGTATTTTCAGATGTAGATGATCTCAGTGTAAGATGGAATTTTACTTGTGTCGACATAACCTGAATTGTAAATAATTTACAAATAAATATTCCATTTAATTATTATAATATTTTTAATAGGAGACTATAGTTTAAATGTCTGTGGTCCTCCTATGACTGCGAACATTCTGCTAACATTATTCTGTGTTATTTAAAAAGTGGCATTTCTCTGAGTATCTTTATAGTAGTAATTTTAGTTAGTATTAGTTTTGTGATTTTATCTCAGAAAATGGTTCTTTGCTTCAGGATGTGTAGCTGACGCCCACCTCCATGGGGCAATCCCCTGAATTTCTTTGATAAATGTACATGGATGAAACTCTTGCAGAGGTTCCAAAAAAAAGACGCACAATTGAGCTGGGGTTTTTTATGAAGCCAAGAAGCTAATGGAAGCAATGCTTGTGAGGAAAAATATTTATTAATGAAAGCAACTTTAGTTTATATACATTTAAGCAGAAAATTCAAGTATTTTGTACTAGCATTCACAATATTCATAAATTCTGACTGTCCATCTTCAAAATTTCTTCTCAGAATTGATCACTTCTTAGTATATTTTTTATTTATAGATAAATGTTACACCAAGGTCATATGGCAGAATTAGCATATGGTATTATACAGTCATCTTATTTTTTCATCCTTTATTAACAGTCATCCTTGGCTCTATTTCTTCTCTAATTGGAACATCATCTAGCCTTGGCAGTTGAACTATTCAATAGAACGATTAAATTTTTCTGACTGCTCTGAGCTAAATTGACCTGTTTTGACCTGTTTGTCACTGATCGTAACCTGACAGGCGCTAGCAGCCTCCAACGATTATGGCTTTTGAGATGAATCTGATGCCTTATTCTTTTGCTACAGCTCGTCACATGAGGAGACTGGGGCCTCCCATACTCTCTATGGTCATGGAGTTTGCAAATGGCCTGGCTGTGAAAGCGTTTGTGAAGATTTTGGACAATTTTTAAAGTAGGTGGATTTCTATTCATTGGGACAGGGTTGTTGAAGGCAAGGGAAAGAGAAAGATGGCAAACAAAGTTTTACTGTAAATCATGTCAGAGATTTTTTTGTATATTCCAAGCAACTGGATAATCAAGGCTATCCACAGAGGGTCAAAATGTTACCCTTCCTTTCATGTTGAACACTTTGCAGACCTTTCGATAGCACTGTGTTTAATCCTATTATCCTTTACTGAAATGAAGCATCAGAAAATTTCAAGAGATGCTTTAGATTGTATATCGGATAGTAAGGATGTGAAAAAGCACATTTTAAATTTTGGCAGTTTGTGTATCATGGGAGTTAACGTGTACCGTAAAAATAAAAAAAGCACATTTAACTCTCACTTGGAAATTTATTTTTGCTTTTACTCTTGCATGTGCACAAGATACACAGTAAAAACCACACTGTAAACAGGTGGGTTTGCACCTCTCAGGACTGATGTCAAAAGATCGTACTTTCAGCATTTGGGTTTGCCAGCTATTGTCTAAATCATAGCATTTAGAAAATAAGTGACACAGCTTTTGCTTTTCACCTGCAGCTTCAAACTACAAGGGATTTCTGCTTTTTTTTGTTGTTGTTTTTCCTTTTGTTTTTAAGTAGTTACTGGTATTACTGTGTTCATTTGAATTTTCAACAACAGCACGGATTTTCTACCTATCTACATTATGGGCTGGTCTTTGTCAGAAGAGCTGTACTCATTTTGGCATGCGATAGATCTTAATGGAAAGCTACAGATAGGCTTATATAGATGAGTAACTTCAGGGGCTGAGACTCTTACGTTGTCATGGTGCAGCTAACAGGGTGAATGAACTGTTTCATGCTTCATCAACAATTAAGTTAATTAGCTCATTTGAAATTGCACTGCTTTGTTGCCAGGATGTTGGCAGAAACATCAAAAAGATGTGTTTACAAATGGTAGACTACAGGGTATATAACAGAAGCACCTTAACAGCAGATCATAAGTACTCAGTATTGCAATAACTTTTATAATAGAATTATAGCAATACTTTCCATAAAGTATTTGCAATGCTTTCGCCATGTTTCATGCTGTCTTCCAGTTTTAAATGAAGTAACTTATACTGAGTTTCAAATCTTAGATAGGTATCACTCCTGAGGAAATTTGTTTATCAGTGCATTAAGTGGAATGTCAAAATAATGGCTTACTATTGAAGAAAACTGTATAGGATTTAAAAGAACCTGATTTACATAAGTTTGTATTAAAAAGAAAATGAAATCTCCCAAATTCAACCTAATGTTCTAAGTATTATTAATACTAAGAATTTACATTCGTTTAACTTAAGTATTCTCCCTTTCAAGAAAAGCTACATTTTCTAAATATGTCCATCCGTCTAGGCTATAGTGATGCTAATTCTGAGGGCAGACTTTGCGCATCCATTATGTCAGGTCTCGTGTTATAATCCACAATCACTAAAACCATTTTGATTAAGGCAGTGTGGTGCTAGGTTTACAGATGCTTTTGCTTTCCTGAACCAAATAACCCTGGAGAATGTGGAAGCGACATACTACATCTTGATAATTCTAGTGCAGAGTCAATCAGGGTTTACAGCAGTGTCATGGCTTTTGTCCTATATGCCAGCAAAAAATGTCCGAGAGTATTTTATTATTTCTTCTTTTCATTCAATTCTGTCTTCTATGCCCTTCAAACAAATAAGAAGTCATGGTGCTGAATACATGAGATTGTTTATGAAATAGGAATATTCCTTCATTTTATACTAGTGCTAAGATAGAAATCAATACATAACCTTGCATTAGATTCTTTAGTACCTTTTCATGTTCACACTAATGCAAAATCCCCATTACAATTAAAAAACATTTTCTTTCAATTAAATATCAACTTTTAGTCCAAAGATTGACCGTTTTTCCAACCCATTAACTTTATAGGGGATGACAGGACTAATGGCTGTAGTTTTCAAGGCTTTGCTCTTAGTCTAATCTTTGTTACGATGTTTTAGGTTCTCTGACTTGAAACAATATGATACCTGTGTTAAGAGAGTTAATGCAAGTATATTGTACCAAAATGAAATATTAATAAGGTACACTACCCCAGTCTAGTAGTGTGTATTTCTATAATATGCTTATGACAACTTTGAAGAGTGTCTGGTTTATGAAGTAAACTCCCAGCTACTTGCGCTTAGGGAATGGTTTACCTACCTGCTTGATTTTTCAAAAAATAAAAAATACTGTGCAGAGCATCTAACAAGGAGGATTAAGACAGAAAACACTGGCTTTGCTTCGCTTTCCTAATAATGGAAAGGATTTAGGGTGAAGTGACAAATAACTTTCAATAACGACTTAAAGCCACGAAAGCCATTTTCACCTTCAATTCTGTTTATCCAATATGAATGGTTTTTATTTTTAAGATAATTTGAGGACACTATGATTGTCTGAAATTCTTTTGAGATACTCTGAATAGCAAAAGAAGTTACATATTGTGTGCTGTGGACAAGATTTGTATTTGGAAGCATATGCACTGGTTTCCAGAAAGTACAGCCAATCTTCTCCATAATATATTTCTGTACCTATAGAAAACCTAATCCTGTATCTTTCCTTGATATCCTTCAACTCTAGACACAAACCCACAGTTTACATTTTATGGAGCAATTTTCTATCTTGACAAAATGATGTTAGATTACAGTTGCTCCTGCACACAGGATCAGTTTTGACTATTTGATATAAACAGCAGCTTTTGGCTTAAGAAAAGCTTCAAAATGTAAAGACAGATCAGAAAAAAGTTGTGACAAAACTAAAAAAAAAAAGATGACAAGATTTAAACAAATTGCCAGGCACTGAAACAATTAGAAGAGTGCCAAAAATGCTTGTGAAAATCCAGAATTTTACTGTGTAACAGGTGTTGGCAGAAGCTAACCGTTTTATGTATCTCTAAGTGAGGAACCCAGTAGATCACTCAAAGCATTTTATAGTAGTTCTTCGTGATGTTTTTTAAATGTCAAAGCGCAATAACATATGACAGAACTTCTGTGTATTTTGTCTGCAAAATTAATTATCATTCCATTGGTCCTAAGTCAGTTTGAGTGGAAGGATTTGACTCTTAGAGCTTAAACCGAAAGGTTTACAATAAAACATTCCAGCCAGCAGACAAGTGTTCTTTAACCTGCGTGCCGCAGACGCCAGCAAACATAACACAAGCTACAGTACAAAGACGGGTGTTTTCATCTGTAGAGACAAGGGGAAAAAAAAAAAAAAAATCATGCTGGAGAAGATAGGCCAGCTTTCCAACACATTGTGTTTATTTCTGGGGCAAGAGAGCACGTTTAAAAGTCTACAAAGAACAGTGACCAAGCATCATAGTCAGGATGACAAAAACAAAACCGTAAAAAGAAAAAACTTAATGAAATATAATTAGTGCTGTATAAAACTTGCCGTGTTTGGGTTTTTTTTCCTCTTTCAGCTGCAAAGTGATATACAACATTATGTTCTTTCTTACTTAGCGTGCATTGTCCTTTTGTTGTTTCTTTTTTGTCTTTGACTAGGTGGTGTGGCTGTAAAATTATGACCTCAAGAATCTTTTTTAAACTTGTCAGAATGTTGTTTCTTTTGGTGACAGTGCCACCATCTCTCAAAACTAAGGCATCTGACATAATCAGCTAAATGAATAGTGACAGCTAACATTTTGTATTTAAACTCCTGTCAGTGTTTAAACATAAAAAGCTTGATGCAAAATAAATCAAACACCACTGATATGCAAGTGAAACATTTTGTTGAAACAATCCCTGACACACTTGGATTTCAAGCTGATCTCACTTCAGCTTTTGAAATGTTG
>VWZK01017635.1:123790-132622 GCA_013396935.1 Baryphthengus martii | reverse complement strand
AAAAAAAAAAAAAAAAAAAAGGTGTATTTTGAACCACTTCAATATTTATTCCAGGGTGTTCCTGTAATATATCATCACCTATCTACCTCTTTTAGAAGATGTTGTACTGTTTATATTGTTCAGTTATCAAGAATACATTCGTTCCGGTCTGCTTTATGTTGCTGTGTATAGTTCATAATTTGCCTCCTCACTTCCTAATATGTTGTAAATATGAGAACATCCCGTTTCTTTCAGCAACTGAGTAAAATAGCAAAACAATGAAATAAGCTGCATGCACAGTCTCTGCTTTCAAACCAATAACTCAGCTCTTCAGGAAGACCTTCTAGTCCTCTTAAGGTATTTTCAAACCTTAAAAAAAAAAAAAATCTCTTTTTCTTAATTATGAGTCAAGCTAACATGAGATTAGTAAAAGATACAGACAAGATAAAAGATTAGAAATATGCTGAAGTATGAAAATTGACCAGCACAGCTTGTACAGAACTTAAAAGGCATGACAAGAAACAAAAAAAAAAACCCCAAAAAACCCCAAACAAACCACCTTTGGAATGATTCCCAGCTTTCTGGAGGAAAGAATGTAAGTGTGTCTTGGCAGATTGCAGTATATTGGACTCTGAAACTTCAGCAACTTTATACAGAGAAAAGTTATTTTAGAGGTTTTTAAAAATGCATTAGACCTAGTTTTTCTTTCACTACATTGCCTTTACATGCATGATAAATAAAGCAAGCCTGCTTCACAAGCAAAAAAGATCAGAAAAAATAATTCTTAAAACAATTTTTACACTCTTAATGTTTTCATAAAATAGCTTTTCTGCAAAATGCACAGCACAGTAACCACATGATGTGAAAGTACCACACAAGAGATGTACATATCTCATAAGTTTCTGAAGATTACTGTGTTAACTCTCACGAAACATGCAACAGTCTCCCAAGTTACCGTATAATCACATTGAAATCACATTATCCTGGACTTTCTTCTCCCAGACTGCATACTGCTGTTGCATTTAAAGTTCCTCAGGGCAAGGACTGTGTCTGTATCTATTTTGTAAGGTGTTATGCAAACATATGGTTTTGTAATAACTAATAAATAATCATGAGTAGGCAGTAACCTCAAACTCGGGCCAGGAGATCTTTCATACTCACGCCATTGCTTACCCTCATGTGTTACACATAGATGCCCATGTGCCTGCATGCATGTGGAAACACAGTGGTGTGTGCTGGTGACAGTGGTGATGAGACAGAGGTAAAATCTGTCTCCAGTCCTTTTTCTAGCAATTTTGTACCCAATTAACTGAAAACATTAAACGATTACATTAACGGTCCTGCACACTATCATGTCTGTGAGTAAAACTCTTTTGAATCGAAATTTCAGAAAACAAGACAATGGTCCATTCTGAGCAATTACCTGGTTTTCAAACTGATCGTGCGTTTTTGCACCAATAGGGAGAATGAAGCCAGTTCCTTTGAAAATAAATTGTAGGGTTTGTGACTCAGATAAAGGAAATGTTCTTGGTAATGCTTGAAGTTAACGTAAACTACATAGCAAGTTACATATATACTCTTAAAAAAAATTTACATTAAAAGAATGAACAAAATCTTTCATAGTTACTTATATCTCTTCCCCAGCCGTGCCTCTTTCAGGGATAGCAGAACCTCGTGTTATTTTGCTCACTTATACACCCTATCGTTGCATCCTAAAACTGTGAAGTCCTAACTTCAATAAAAAGAGACAAATTTTAGTAAAAGTGAGATGCAGTCCCCTCTATTTTTCCACTGTTTCTGACAAACACATTTTCCCCATAGTTTACTGATCAAATAACTGTAGTTCTCTGGTTAATTCTTCTGTTAATTAAAAAGGAGAAAATTAAAAAGGAGAAAATACATTTCCTCCATGCTATAGGCACCTTAGTTCCTGTAACTGAGACCATCTGTGACTGTGGTCCCTGCAAAGCTTACCCCTTGTGCCTACAGTGGAAATAGCCAGTAAATCCACATTGAAAAGCAAAACTGCTTTGCTCCCATTTCTTCTTTAGCCTGATCCTTATGTTGTTTTTTTTTTTCTCAGTGGAACAGCAAACCCACTGTTAAAGCTCCAAAAGGGACTTCTTTGATCCTGGAAGAGAGAGAGAATAAACTGAAACCGCTATCCCTCAAAAGACAGTATTAATTGAGCTTTGTAAAGTTGTATTCAATTGAAATGTATGGAGGACAGCCACTTGGGTCCGGGCTGTACTTGAACTATGAACAGCCACTCACTGACATCCTCTTTCCATGTTGCAGAGTGTGGGGTTTTTTTTGCCAAACTGGCGTGCATAGCCTGAATCCCTCCCAGGAGGCTTGCTACGTGTGTAAGGTGTGTGGCTGTTCCTTCCTGTGCCTTTACCTGGCACATCCCTCCTTGGACTGGGGACCTTGATCACTGCCATCATCTTCAGAGGCTACTTCTGGAAGCTGCAGTGATAATCAGTGATACTCACTTAGAGCTCTATTTTGAGGAAGAGGGAACGGATGTTCTGTTGGTGGTTTTCCTTAATGATTAAAGAAAAGCAGAGTGAGGAGTCTTACCGAAGTCTACATTAATTCACAGTCGTTCAAGCAGCTCAAAAGTAATTACATCTTTTGAAGAATCATTTGTGAGGTGATTTCTCTGTTCACCCGCACCGGTAACAGGGAGTAGAAATCAGTTCAGTCACTCTACCAAGTATTGATAACCAGTTACATTGGCCTTTAGATGGCAGATGTAAACTGGGAGATAGGAACTGGGTATCTGACAGTCACCACTGAGAAAGTTTGTAAAATGGAATTAAATAATCGCTTTTATTATTTTGTATTGTTGTATCTAAGGCATGCTCTGACTATGTCTTTTTGCGTAACTCCCATTGAAACTATATGAACCCATAAGCACAGGAGAGAAAAATGGACTCAAAGAAATTTTCCTCATTTTAACAGTCTTACTAGTGTTCTCTTTCTTCTCTAGGCACCTTAACAATGAACATGCATTGGATGACAGAAGCACTGCTCAGTGTCGGGTGCAAATGCAAGTGGTTCAGCAATTAGAAATACAGGTTTGTTACATGGATGTATTATCCTATTACTTATTTACTGTTAACCTAAACTAAATTGAAAACACTTGCCCTATGTTTCTTGTATGAAATCTGTTGATATTCATGAACAAGCGGGAGTTTTCTACTTAAAGATTTTTCACATTATACATTATGCAATAATTATCTAACATGAGCATTGTCTACAGTATTTTGCTTGAACTAAGACCCTAATTCTATTCATTACTAATGAAAAATGCAGTCCCTGGAGCAGAGACAGGATCCAAGTCGTCTTAAAATGCTGGGCCAGGACTCCTCTTCCTTCTTCCTCCTCTGACCTGATGGTTGTCTGTGCTATTCTGCAGGACAAAGGAGTAGCAGAGCGTATCTCCACCCAGAATGACTCCCAGCCTGCCGGTGGGCATTCTTCTACAAGCAGAGGGTGTTATGTCAGACCTGCTCAGGAAGTTCCCCAGAGTATCCCCTGGCTGAGACCACAGGACTAGGTTGCCCTGTTCAGAGTCTAACCATTAGAGGTCACTGCCTGTATGTGAATGCTCCTTCCAGCTTACACAAGAAGTACCGAGTACCCCTGGGGTCTCCCAGGATTGAGACTACACTTTCCAGGCTACCAAGGCTGGGTGCAAACCTCGGCAGCCCAGAATCACCATGCGGGACACTTACACCACGCTGTCCCCTCCCACCTGTACAGGAGTTGTCGGAGGGCATTTCTCAAGAGTCCCATTCCCTCTTGGGACTGTTCAGAGAAGCTCAAGGGAGCAGGGGGCTGAGAATTTTTTTCCATGTTTATTGCCATATGTGGAGAAAGAAGGATGAACACCTTTCAGCTTTCTAACCTTTTCGCATTTTTTCTCACTGTGAGAATACTTGTTCTTCTTTCAGCCAAAGCAAACTGTTTGGATCTTCTGTATTTTAGTGCTGAAACCTAAAATGAAAGCTTCATAAACCCAGGCAAAGCTGCAGTTTCTTTGTAAGATTTACAGGATAGAATTAGCTTAGTTTGTTTGTTAGGAATTTATGTCATGGCAGATATCATTGTATTATGTGTCACACACATAATATGAAGCCTAGGAAGAAACCTTTTTCCCACTCTCTGCCTCAAATGTTCTTTAAATAAAGATTCACTGACCAAATTAGGTCCAGCTCACCTAAAATATCTGCAGTAATTCAGGTAGTTTCCTCTGCTTAAAATTACTTACAGGTTGTTTTCCTTTGTCCAATCTCAGTCTACAGGTGTAACTCTGGAGCTGAATTAATGCAAGAAGGTATTACAGAACTCTCTGGAAAATGGCAGCGTTAAAAACCAAGTGATTCTTGTTGCAGTTAATGGTGTAAATCATGTTGTAGATATCCGAGGCCATATCACTAGAATGCAATTTCAACCGTTTCTTCTTGCAAAACAGCATTTGTAAAAAAAACTGTTCTTTTCACATTGTGAGATACGTTTTCCTCTTTTACATTATGATGTTGTTATCAACAAGTTAAGTATTTCAAACACATTCTCCTCTTTCTTACTGGTTTTATTTTTTTAAATTTGGTAATTTGAGTCTGAAACTACAAATATACGCATAGCACCTGATCACAAAACGGTATCTTAGGAAAAAGTACAGGTTTCAGTAACGTGATGTTTTCTAAAGACAGTTTAAGGACTGCTTAAGAGCTGTTTACCATTTACAAAGACTAGGCTGTAATATAACAGTCCTAGTGAGGATTTAGCTTGCTGTGTGACCAGTTATGCCATTTTTTGCTTTGTCTGACTGCTAGTGAAGTAAGGTCCATCAGTTGTAATGAGACCCAGTGCAGTGTCGATGCCGACTCAGAGGCAGAGTTCAGCGTTTCACACTGCCTGGGCCCTGTCACTCTATTGAATTAGATTGATGATGGCAGATTGCAGGGGGCACTAACTGGACCTCAGTGGGAAAGGATGAAGTGTGTAGACAATCCTGGCAGGCACTGTGCTTTGAGAACCCTTCACCCCTTCACAGCTGTTGGCACTAGTCCATTGCTAACAGTGTCCACAGGACTTTAAAGAGACACTATGGGCCTTCTAATTTATGGTCTTAGTAACTTGTTACTGTCGAGGCAACTGTGACCTCAATTCTCTTATTGACAAAAAGATGAAGTGTTATTTGTTTTCTCTGACCTTTTAACATATGAAAGGCTATAAAAGTTTTTTTGGTTTTGTTTTTTTTTCCTTTGTTTCCATGCCCAAAGTTACATTTCCTCTCAGATAAGTTTCTACTGACATAGACTTTTATATGCAGGAATCATTACACCGAGACAAGCTCAATGATAAGATGTATCACTGCAGTAAAATAGCTGTATCAGTCATTTCTAAAATGCTTCTGATCTCACTCTTTCTTAACAGCTTTCTAAAGAACGTGAACGTCTTCAAGCAATGATGACCCACTTGCACATGCGACCCTCGGAGCCCAAGCCATCTCCAAAACCTGTAAGTGCATATTGCTTTATAAACAGTAAATAGGTCTACAAATGTAGCGGACTAAGAAAATGAACAATTCAGTGACAGCTGGAAAACAATGAGGGTGGTGAAAAATATGGCAATAAAATGAAGGTAAAATTCAATAGCTTGTCAAATTGTATGTTTCTTTAAAAGTAATGCTATCTTTTACAAAATCTATCCAATCTACGCCATAGGTGACACTAAACAAAGTACACCTATAAGTGTCCAAATCATTGCCTTGAGACTGAAACGAGAGAGAATATCTTTTTGTGATAGATTTACAGATACTAAAAGGAAACCCACTTTGAAAGACTGGAAGTTCTGTTCACCCTGTGGTAGTAAAAAGTAAATGCAAAAATAATCTATCTACTTAGGAAATTTCTTAAATTACTAACAAGAGACACAAATAAACAATGTGTTATTCTTAAACAAATGAAAATGCTGTTTTATGCAGCGAATTTAAAACAGTTGTAAACATCAGGGGTTTTTCTCCATTTCTGTCAAGACTGCAATGTTATGTGTCCACTGTGATGTTGTTGGGGTTGGTACGGGCACTGAAAAGTCACTGTTGCTCCCAGCTGCTCCACAGCACTGCATCAGGCCCTAGTTGTGCAGCCGAATTCGCAATCCGATCCAGACTCCATTAAACTGAATGTGGCTTCATGTAAGCAATAGTATTGTTGGGTGCACATCCAGTTTTGTACTGTAAGGGTGTCAAGCGTCATAGTACTTACAACAGACTATGCTTAGATACACTGCACTTACAATCTGTGATACGATAACTGTTCGTTAGTGTTAACCATGACGGTAACTTCTGTAGGTACAATACGAAAAAGATATACCAGTACCTGAGGGTGAAACGCTGCGTGTCAATGAAAATCTGTCTCTATCAAAAGTCAGGAAACGTAGGCAGAAGGAACGTCATCTATTTTAAAGAGCACACTTGCATATCACACCCGGTTAATGTTTACGTAGAAGGACAGCATACTCCATCTCTTGTGTTTTCAGCTCCACATACTTCAAAGAAAATCTTTGTTTCAGGGCACACTTTATAACCTGATGATGAATGAAGAAAGTGTTAGCATTTCCTTAACCCCTGCCTCTGTGAGAGAAAATTTAGATGCATTATTTTTGCTTTCATTAGCCTAACTAAATTCTAATTTTTATTTTAGATTATCTACTAGGGAAAGGCATGTGAAACTTTCGTTTTAGTATATGTGGTGTATATATTAATAAAGCAGTCTGAGCACTTTTTCCATTTCCATGCATTGTGAAGTTTTTCTGTCACACAGGCTTCTCAAGCAATTCAGGTTAGGTTCCAAATGCTGCTGAACTGTGTGGGAAAAGGTTTTCAGAACACAGGTCTACTCTTTAATTATTTTAACCCCAGATGATCTGTAGTCTATCAAAATTTTGTGAATATTGTTTCTTTACAGTTTAAAGCGACTGTCTCATTTCAATAAGATTATTTTTCTCATTCCTTCCTATAGTATAATGTAGATAATCACAAGACAGAATAATTGTCTCATAAATCCATCAGGAATCTGCAGCTTGTTCTTTTCCAATTAATTATTCAATCAGTAAATTTTTTAAAACTCCAGCAGCATGGTTACATCTACACTAATAAAGAATTTTCAGCCTATAATCCAAAACAGAACCTGAATGAATAATGTAATTGAAGTATTACATTACATAAACCACACATGAAAGAATTGCTAATTGCGTTTGATGGTGGGCAATTAATACAGAATCTTAGATGAGCGATTTAAAATGAAACCACAGTTTAAAGTTCCCTTTGGAACTAGAGATATCTGAAGTGGTGAGCTGCACTACTGGCCTCAAATTGGTTTGAAAGAAGAGTGGTCAATACTACTCCCCCCCCCCCTAAAATTTATACACTGTACAAAAGAAGCTTCAAAATTGATATGATAGTAGAGATTTATGGTCTCATGTGCAGTGGCTCAGTTGAGACGGCCCACACATTTGATAAATATTAATAGCATGAATTTATTACCAAGGAGAAATGAGCTCTGTTGGTTCATCACTGCACCCTTAACAGCTATCAGTACAAGAACACAAGGTGCAACCGCACTGTCTATTATATGACCCCATTTACTCTCTGAATGGTACTTCATTAAATGGTACCTTTTGGCCATGCTATGGATGGATGAAAATCAAAGTTATCAAGGCTGCGAGTCCTGAATAATGAGTTTCACCCAACCTTGAATATATTCAGATGAGCTGAGGTGGCTAAGTGCTCATCCTAGGTTTTACATGCTTTTCTTTAGTTAATAATAAATTCTATTTTATCAGTTCATGATTGCATGCCTACAAACATGTTATGCTTATTATTGCCGGCTAGTAGAATAAGTTACCGTAACATTGTAAACATAGTAGTTTGCATCCATACAGATTGAGTATTTCTGTAGCTTTTGTAATTTTTAATGTGTCTATAACATATATTGTGGCTACGTTCTGTTGCTGTGCCAGAAGTTTTACTGTTTTATGCTTTTTCGTGTTACATTTTCTGGTTGACAAATATAAATATTAAGTTAACATATATATATACAGTTATATATACTATAAAGTTAAAGTATCTTTCAATGAAATGCTGTCAAGTAAACCTTTTTTTAATCTTTCTAATTTGTACACTTGTTTATAAGAGAAAATAATTATAAAAACTTAATGCACATTTTAAAGTTCTGATATTAAAAAACAGAAGCTAACAGTTCATAGTTAAGAGAGGTATATGTTACCTAAATCTTCCTTCATCTCTCAGACTCTTCAAAAATACTTCTTTTTGCCACGGACAAGCTTAAACTCTTAGCTTTGTCAATGTATTAAATCAAGCATTTGGTAGCATTATCTGAGGTTTTTTTATGTACGTAACAAAGAATTCCCATTCCAGTCTGCTGGCTTAGAGTACGAGCAGAAGAACAGTCTGTGGTTTATTGGGAACAGATGCACTTGGGGATGCCTTCAGGGTGCCAGTCGTTATTATTAGACTGCTAATGTGCTGCTTCTGGCTGCTGCCCAAGAAAGAAGAACAATTAGCTGGCATATGTTAATTTTTGTTTCCCTAACAAATCTCTCTACTGACTAAATGTGTAAAACAAATCCACAAAGAAAGATCAATCAATGCTGTACACATCATTTTCTCCCCATTAAAAAGAGGTTTATCTTAAGAAGTGTATTTGGGATTTGAAAAGGCGGGTGTTACTAAATTATACACAAAACCCAAATTTTCTGTGTGTAGCCACTTGCAGTTGCTCCATACAGCTGAAGAACAATGAATATTATTTTTCTTGC
>VWZK01017635.1:116290-118790 GCA_013396935.1 Baryphthengus martii | reverse complement strand
CGAGCACTTATGTGGAGAATACGTAGCAAGCTAATAGCTGTGCTGGTGCATTCTCTTCAGTGAGCTAACATTTATATCATTTTTGTGGTAAATGCTATTTTCTGTACATTCCTTGCCTGCCTGCCTGCCTTTCCTATATAGTTTGCTGCAGAGGAAAGCGATAATGGTTTTGTTTTTTCAGTGTATTTCACCATATGTTTGTCATTTTAATTCCATCTACCATAAGTTCTACTATATATTAAAAATAGCCCTGCGTACATATGTTGCCCATGTGTTAGAGTTTCATATGCTCTTGTTTTACTGTAAACCTTTGACAGAAGTAGGGAGTCGTTCAAGGTCATTTTGGAATATAGGTATCATACACTACAGTACTGACCTCAAAAGTATCTTCTTGATGAGGGTAGTATTCATGAGAAGCCTTCACAGGAGGACCTTTGGCATGCTTACTGCCCTATTTTCAAATTAATCCCATGTCAGTATGACTGGTTCTGTAGATGCTTTTTATTCCTTTAGAGTATGTAATTAGTTTTGATAAAACCATTCAGAATAGCAAAGGTGCAGAGAGGGAAGCTGGAGGTTTTTCTTAGCAAGAAGGTGTTCTATTTCTGTAATGGATCTGTTTATAAACAGCCACCCAGCTGACCTCTGGAGTCATCCTAGGCACTAAATTTATTCAAAATAGAATTCTGTGGTGACCTAGTGTATGATATTTCTAGTCTGATTTAAATACAGTATGTTTGATTTTCTGGAAACTAATTGATCCACTGTATTGCTCATTTACAGTTATTTATGCAATGTTGAACCCTCATAGTTTCTTGAGAGGGACAAGTAAGATCTTTCTATTCAGAACCTTAGCGCAGCTGTATGTAATGTATTCAAACGTTTACCAATGTACAGAAAACCAAAAATAAATGACACAGGAAGTGTAACTGAGGCAGGTGTTGTACAAAGTTTAAAGCTATCTCAGTCAAACTCTTTTAGAGAGATTAGAACCTTTATGAGTCACTGTGGCCCTGCTCTCAGTGCAAATTTCCACATGGGCCTAATTACAAGACTTTTGCTTTTCTGGTGCAGCTAAATCACTGTGTTCTAACAGGTTGGGCCCCTTCACCCCCAACTTCATTTCATTTTTCCTCTTAAAACTCTGATCTTCTGAGCTGAAAAACCAATCCATTAACCCAATGAGCCAGCAAGGATGTCTGCCTGTTTTTTAAACTTTGAAAAATCATTTATTTTCAGAAGCCCAACGTTAGTGAAAAACATACCCACCAGCTTAGGCTATGGAGCAGCTCTTAATGCAAGCTTGCAGGTAAAAAATACTAAATTTTTCTTTCTTTGCGCACGCCAATCATGTTCTTATGTGTGACATTTAACTTCCTGTTATACTTTGGTACAGTTACCTATATTTATGTTTATGTGGACTTGATGGTCATTGTAAACAGTTGGGTTTATCATCCAAGTAAGTTGTATTACCTAGCACTGCAAGAAGTACTAGTTCTAATTCATGCTACTTTTGATGTGAAGAAGCAAGAAGGACACCCTGTGGCAAAATCTGGAACACTCAGTTTTGCTGCAAATGTTAGATTGATAGAAGCTTTTGCAAATGCATGTGGATATGCATTAATATTTATCCAAGCTGTCATAAATGATTTCACATCATAGTGTTGGGGAACATGGTGCTCATGGCAAAAACTTTAAAGTTTAATTATAATATATAATTTTTATGCAGAAGAGGCAAATGTCAAGACTTTTTTATTTTGAGTTAAGTTCTGGTCATTTTTTAAAGTATAGGAGCTGCCTGCATGATAAAGGAGCCATACATTGTGTGGAAGGGCATAGAGGTTAAGTGTAATTCAAAGTCAAAAAATGATGTAAAACTGGAAAGTGCTATGAATATCAGAACGTAGTTAACAATGGATAATAATGAAACTGATACAAGAGAAATAGTAAACCATAAATAAAGATGCTGTTATATTCAGAGTGCGAAAATAATTGGAAGATGCCCCAAATGCTTCTGACCACCTCCACAACTACCCAAAATGAGCTGCTTTTTGTGTGTACTTTCATAGGTGTTATGAAATGTTTGGAAGTGTTTCGTGTATGTATGTACTAATAATTTTAATTTTACTTTTCATTTTGCTAGGCTGCACTGGCAGAAAGTAGTTTACCATTGCTTAGTAACCCAGGATTGATAAATAACGCATCCAGTGGCTTACTGCAGGCAGTCCATGAAGATCTCAATGGTTCGCTGGATCACATTGACAGTAATGGAAATAGCAGTCCGGGCTGCTCTCCTCAGCCTCACATGTAAGTGCAGTTAGCATCCTTTCAAGAAAAAAGGCCCTTGTCTAAGACACGATATTACTTAAAAGTGCTTTGAAACATATTAAGTGAAATAGCTGAACTATATGTTTGAAACTAAACATTTCTATTAAAACATTTAAATAGATGAGTCTTCCTTTGCTTTGTAGTAAGAGTGGTGTAAGCTTTGCCTTTTTTT
>VWZK01017635.1:105289-116270 GCA_013396935.1 Baryphthengus martii | reverse complement strand
TTTTTTTTTTTTTTTTTTTTAAATCTCTTCAAATTGCTTGCAAACATCGTATGTAATAGGAGGCTGATCTCTGTGGCCGTTTTCACAGCCTGATTTGTAAGGTATATTCAGAATGTTCATGTTGGAATTAGTTGTAATTTTAACTACGAGTCTCTAAAGCATTTATGAACTGTAGTGGAGATATTGCCCATTTATATAAACCATAAAATGCAAAGTTTAACTGTTGCCCACAGTTTACATAGAAGCCAGTAAAGTGTAACTTTTTGCCTGTCGTATAAATCAGTGTAATTACATATTCAAGTTTAATTACTGGTGCGTCTGTATTGGCAAGGTTTATATGTTATATTTTATGCAAGACTACGATTCCTATTAATATTTAGCAGCTAACTATATCATTAATTACTCTAAAATCTTTCCCCTACCATCTTTTTAATGGAGCTGAGAGAGTGGAAGTATTAAAAATTGATGTATTGTGGATTTCAGAAATGTGTCTGAAGCTTTAGAAATGCCTGGCCTTAATCAGCAGTGTCAAACGTGGCAGTTTCTTGTTTACTAAATAGTAAAACATGTATCTTGGAGGTATTGTTTCCCAGGTTATTTATATAATAATTAGCAGTGTGATATCTAAGTAGACTTAGATTTAAGTTTACTGGAGGATGATTTTTAATATGGGTGTACAATTAGGGTCTCTCTTTTTTCTAGGTTTAAAATAGCTAATCTGATTTGCCTTTTTTCATTCCATTTTCTCTTTCACATTTTTAATGTTCATTTTAATTTCTAGAGTGAGGTGTTTAGCACTAACAGTAACTGAGAACAAGCTCTCTTTTTACTTATGTTCTGGTGTGTGAAGAATCCATTTTGATCTGACCTTTTTTAGGGGAAATATTTTGCCGAGTTTTTCATCTTTTGTTTGGCATGTTAATATATCTTTGATCACATAGAAATGTTTATTGTCACGCATTTAATTATTTTATTGCACATTTATTCTACTTGCCTTTGAAAATAATATACTGTGAACATTCATGTATTTTATCAGGTTCCAAACCATTACTTTTTCAAAATGGAAAAATTTGTCTTTTGGAAGTGTCTTTAGATGTATTAAATAATACAAAAGAAGTAATAAAACTTGAAGTAGAAAGAACATGAATATATGCTCTTGAGAGTAACACTACTCTAAAACAAGTAAAGTGAGCAATCAGACAAAAGTTTTTATATCCCATGCTTTATGCTATCAACCATGCAGTGGGTAGCTTGAGGCCTTTTACTTTTAGCAGTTCTCCTGAGTATGCTAATGCTCTCTTCCTGTATAAAATGCCAAGACAATAAAACTTTAAAGAGCAAACAAGAGTTAGATCATGTGTGTTAAAAACAGCTACTTTACAGAAAAGAATGACACTTGCTATTAAAGTTGTTTTGTGTTTGGCAGATCTGTTTACATATTCTATGTACTGTCTGCCATTCTGCTGGATAAACTGAGATATCTGTGCATATCATTATGTAGATATGGCTACATTTATAGCTGTGTTTATAGCTAAAATACTGCACATTGTCTGCGAAGAAAGGCAAGTAACTTGAGTTACACCCTAACTCAAGATTCAGCCTTCCTCTCTCATTTCTGTGATACGTCATTTGTCAAAACAGGCAGTTTCAGGACTTGGCGTGGTGTCTTTTGAAACTTATGACTACGTGTTCCTCAGTTCTTGATAGACTGAAGCAACAGAATGTAAAAACACTGAGATACCACCGGAGAATGAGGCTGTGCTCGCTCATGCCTTGCACCAAATTTAGTGCAAGATTACTGGGCTTCTCTGAGACCATGACCCATCAACCAAAAGCTACAGGCTGTGACTAGATACCTGCTCACTTGTGAAATTTTTGCCTTTTCCTTTCTGAGGGAACAAGAATATGAAAAAGGTAATGCATGCAGTCTGCAAGGAGAAGTAAAGGAAAGGAGTTGCTTGTTCAGGAGTCAGAGGACCAGCAAAAAAGAGGCCTATTCCTTGTTTTCATGACCACATTGGCCAGGACCACTTGATTTTATTAAAGAACATTACTTAAGAAAATGAGAAAAGAACATAGGGAAAGCGTGAGAGAAGTAAAATAAGTAAGGAATATGGCAAACAATAAAGGCAAATCTAAAGTTTTATATTACCTACACAGATGACATAACCCCAGAGGTTTTTTAATATGAAAAGTAGTTAATACACGGGGAAAAAAAATATTTTACTGCCACAAGCATCCACTTACTTGTAGCTTCCTTAGAAGGTTCACTCAGAAAGTCTGGATGTTTCTCCCTTAGAGAAGTGTTTCTGAGGGGCGTCATAATTACTGTACTCACCTATAAAGTCAGTGGCTCTATTAATCTCCAAATAGATTAAATCTCCATCTCCTAATTCACAGAAAAGAGTACTAGCCATGACACCAGGAATATGCTGAGCAATTTTGTTGCTTGCCATCTTGAAGCTGGCATAGAGCCAGGAGCAATGGAGCATGATACTATGGAAAGAGGGTGAGTGCAATTCAGAGATCAGAGCATTCAGTTGGGAAGGGGCAGAGTTTGGATTCTAGACAAACTTCCAGGGAGAGACATTTTTTGGTATTAGAGCATCAACACGAAATGTGAAAAGAGTCCCAGTGACAAAGCGAAGCATCTCAGGCATGTTCGAATTGTAATTAATACAATTTTAGAGATAAATACATGATAGCAGAACTTCATTATTTTGGAATGTTGATACTAATGTTTTTAGTGTAAATTTATCTTTTTAGAACCGTAATGAAAATTGTGTGTATGTACTCTAGTCAGTGTTTCTGTGCTTTGAACATGGGAATATTATCAAAGAAATTGCTGTTATTGTAATACCTTAGCTACTCTGTGTCAGAAAGTGTGGAAATTTTCCCAGTCTTTTGATTTGAACCTGGTACTTCACATCTGGTTTTTGAAACAAAGTAGTAGAAGCAGTTAAGAGTCACCAGCTTATCCATCTGTGTACAGATATCTAACAAAGGTGGGTGAATCATCTCACATGGAAAATAGTCTCTGTTCATTAATTAGAGACGGTAGGTATATAACTTCAAGTAAATGTATAGCATTTAAATGCTTTTTAATTGGAGTGAATCCCAACCAGTGTCTTCAGAGCACTGGCACTTTATAAACTTTACAGTTTTTGCCTTGAGTGATGATATATAATCTGCTCCATTTCTTAAACTTCTTGAACACTTAAAAATACTGTTTTAGGTATAATTTTTTAGGTATAAGTTTTAGGTGATCAGTATAACCATGGCCTGGTAGTTGTGATATCTCCTGTGTTAATAATTACGTAAAACATCTGAAATTTTATGCTGCATGCCTCTGAGTTTCCATTCCCAGTTTGATGAAAGATGATAATACCACGATCCGGTATGCTGCATATCACTAGTGGGATCTCAAATCCTAGGTTTACTTTCTGTGTTTCAGCAGTGTTAAATCCAAGTTCTGCCTTTGGTCTTCAAATCCTATTCCTGATATACTAATGTGGGCACTAAGTGCTCCCTTGACATACATCTTCACTGAGAAAATACATTACTTATTGTGGGTATGTATTTTCTGTTCAAAATTCCAATTTCCTCTAATATCAGTTGTCAACAGTTCATGTCAGACAATTATCTTTTTGTTTAAATCAATACTTAAGATTGCTTCTTCCTTCATTTTTTGGAACATGGACTACTTCTCCAAAATTACTGTCAGTTTTAGCTGATACACAATAGATTTCAAAGTGACAAATACAACAGGTGGTATTCTACATCTAAAAAATGATTATTAATATAGAACTAGGTGTTGCTAATCTTGCCTATCAGTTGTATACGGGTTTAGTTGGAAGCCCCACAGTACACACGTTTGGGATATAAATGCAGAATTCTGAAGTAACCAAAGAAGCCACAAGCATCCAAACAAATGCTATTAAAGCTGTGTGGTTGTGGGAAATGTCAGAAAAACTTTTATCGTCCCTGAAGAAACAACAACATTGGACAAGATGTGGAATGATACTTAGGGACAATAACAACAGTTCATGCATTAGTGATAACACAACTTCTTTTTAATCTCCGTATGATAGCCAGTATACTACTGACAAGTTTTGGAGGGACTTGAAAGTCAGTTCCTTCAGAAACAATACATTTAGATTCTTAAATTAGCATCAGAATCATAATGAAATCAACTTTGTGCTATCATTTTTCCTGCCCCTGTTATATATTCAAGAGTTCTCACTCTTGGATATGGAATATCAGGGATGGAAATCAACTTCAGCTGTTTTTCTGGTGCTTGTCTGTGCATTTGTGCTAGGTTGATCACACTAAAGTGATTACTGCAACTGGCACAGACCATGGTGTTCTATCACCAGAACACTTGGTGCATCTCTTGTCCACATGTTCATATTTTGGGAAATGCACCAGGCAAAATGCTGTTTTGTTTCATTGTATAAACTCAGGAGGGAAAGCTAAAATTTTAATCTGCAAGGCTGTTTGTAACATTTGAAGAAAAAGAAAGAAATTGGTCATCAGAGAACTCAGAAAATTGTAGGCCAAGAAAATGTAGTCTTATCGTAGGAACCAATAGGGTGGTTATGCCATTCTTTAAAAGCCACTGCAGCTCATTTAATAAGGAGTGGGAGGAGTTAGCAAAGGAGGTAGGGAAAGCAAATATCCTGCTGGTGAGGTTTTGTGGAACTGTGGGCTGTCGTCATGCTCACACTGTATGAGAGTGTAGACTGAGGACAAAGCAACTAATCTCTTATTTTCTCAATTGATTTATGAAAGTAGTCCAAACAGCAAATCCAGAATCCTGGAGATAATGGATGTCAATATAATTTCTAGAATTTTACTTGTTGACTGCTTTTTTAAAAAAATATGTTGAAAACAGTAAGTTGTTAGTCACTTCTTAAAAAGTGAATTCATGTATCCTCATCTCATATATGACTTTGTGTTCAGCTATTGCAGTGCTGTACTCTGTCAGACAGATATTGTTTGAAGCCAAATATGAAGACATACATATATCCCGTAATATTTAAAGCTGTTTCTAGAAAATGTTATATTAGATTGTTGTGAGAAAGAATAACTTTTATCCAAATGAAAAAAAAAAAGTGTCAATCTGAGATTAATTGAAAAAAGTGAATTTGTTCAGTGTAGTCCTTGGTCTTCATTTCTGTTCATAAAAAGTTAAGTTCCAACCATCTGTGGTTTCAGTCACCTTTTCCTTTGTATTCTGCTGTCGTTCCCAACCCTAATCCTTTACCTTTCCCACTCTCGCCCTGACTGGATCATTTCTCTCTGCAGTTCTATCTGCATAATCATCAAGCTTGTTATTTTTTTTCAAACTTTTTTATCTTTAAATTTTATTCCCAGAGGCAAATATGATTATTCTGCTCTAAGATCATTTACTTTTGAGGTGCTTCAGTTTGAAAGCATTCCATTGTCAGGTCGTTCCCATATCTGATTATTCCAGTCCCCCACTGTTAAGCTTTCACACCACTTACAGTAGGTTACCTATCATTCCAGTTTTAATCCCTTTCATTCCCTTGTTTCTTTAACTTCATAATGTTCCAATCCCCTGTCTTTCCTTTTTTCCTTTTTTTTTTTTTTTTGTTATCATTGCATTGTCCCATTTCATGATCTCTTTGCATTTACCTTGGAGGCTTGTTCTGTTCTAGGAGACTGCTATGATCCAAGTCTCTTGTTCATTGTGTAAGACTTGGCATACTGTATAAGAAAATAAACTCTTGAAACACATCAATTAACAGGCATTATTAAATAGGTGAGAAGCATGTAATTGAGTGGATGAATGTGGTAGCAGTTGCAGGATTTCTGGGTAGCCTTGTTCATCAAAAACATTTCGCTTAATCACATGATATTTTAATGCCTATATAATTTAATTTCACACATTTTTATTCATAAATCTAACATAAGGAACATAATGGGCAAAGAGACTTTGAGACAACAATTGATTTTTATTTTTATGTGAAAAGAGGAACAGCTAGGAGACAGGATCTTAAAGGTTATAGCTTTTGTCTAAGCATATTCGTGTTGAAAGAAGCTCTATAGTGAGAATACACAGTGAAATAATTTTGGCTGTGCAAAGCATATGAAAGTGACAGGTAAGTCCAGCAATCAGTCTCTTGATCATACCGTTTTCTTACAATTTACATATTTTTTTTCCTTTACTGACTGTATGATTCGTGCAACTGTAAACTCTTGACAGTGCTCCCTAATTTCATACAGAAATGGAAAAATAAGCAGTGATGTTTTGATTAATAATATTTTTCATCATTCCCATTGACGTAACTTTTCACTTTAATATTTTCCTAAATGTTTGTATTCTCTTTGTTTTTTAAAATTTCCATTACATTATTTTTCAGTCCATTTTCCTCTACATTTTATTTCTGTTCATCAATTTTCTTATCTTTCAAGACTGACATTCCAGTCCTTTATCATTTCCTCTTCAGCTTCTTAAATGTTACATGTCTCACTTTGGATCAGAAGTTGCTGTTTCTTCTTTATATTATTCCAGCCCCAATTGTTGCACTTCTACAGTACATTCCCAATGCTCTTGATGAAAAGATCACTCCAGAGATACAGTGCCTTCAGCTGTAAAGTGTCAGATCCCCATTGCGTGGCTTGTAGAAGTTGGTAGGGTCCTGTGGGGTTTCAAAGTCTTTTTGGAAGCTGTCTTGCTGAAAACTTTGTGGTACTGCTGTCATGAATTCTCAATGTATGGACGAGGTGTTTATGCTTTTCACATAACAGGTGTGTGTAGGAAAAGGCAGCATCTTAAATATTATTGCAAATATTAAAAATGTGTTTGAAGTTGTGCAACTAAGCTGAGATGATAGTGCCATTAACAATGTATTTCTAAAACTTCACTAACAGGAATTGTATCCACTTTTGATGATTCCGTTTGGATTTTGAATAACTGTAATATTTTATAATATTTTTGTAAGTGGACTCTCTAAAGATTTATTTTTTTGTAAATACATATGTCCAAAATGTCTTTACATTTACATATTGTTTAAACAGTTAAATGATACAGTTATGTAATATACAGTTATATCCAATTGGTGATGTTTATACCAGAAGTTCAAGTTATGATCCATAAATCCAAGCAAAGATTCATTGAAAAATATAAGAAGTTTTATTATTTGACAATTATTTAGTGTTTAGAATTTGCAGAAAACTCTAGGCACTTTACGCATTTTAAAAGACTTAAAATTTCAGTGATTTTTTTTTTTTTTATTTTTAAGACTCTATAGAAAGACTTCATCTCTGTGTGAAATGCCATGTGTAGGTCACATTAATCAAATTTTAAGATGACTGAAGACATGATGATATCTGATAATGTCCATATACAATGACAGTGTTCACAGTCTTCTGACAAAGCACATTTGGGAAAAGGTCCTCTTGGTGTCTAATAGCAGTCTGTGATTTAGAACAGTGCTGGGAATGTGTATGTGTAATACAGACCCTGATGTACTCCATTAAGGTTGTAACTGCAGGTATGCAGGTGATTTTCTTCAACTGAACAACAATATTAAATGTGTATCTTAAATTACACTAAACAAATTCAGTAGTCTTCCTCCTTTACCTACACTTACCAAGATCATTTATTCCACTGTACACATCACTAGAGGTTTAATGATGTTGCAGAGCCTTTCTACAGTCATGGCCTCACACTAACCCTTTTCAAAGACTTCCATAAGCTTCTGATTGAGGTGGTTAAGGGGTAATGTTTCTTTGATGCAGCGTTATGCTGTGATAGTAGTACTCTGGGTAGTTAGGGACTTCCCCCAACTTGATTTCTGTTTTTTTCCCCATCCTTTTCTCCAAATTTGGCATTATCAGATATCACAACTGAAATATGTTCTCTGAGCTTTTATCTCTTCTTGTTCTAAGAACACAGGAAATAAAAGTCATGTTGTGGGCAATCATGTTGTACAATTCCTCTCCTAAAATTATCATAGTCTATCTTAAATTTGAAAGCCATTGTGGAATTTCATTCCTTTGATGATTATAAGCCACATTGCAATTTCCAAACTAAATATAGTCCATTTTAGTTTCACTCATGTATATTCTAGCTTTTATAGGCTTCCTTGCTCTTCCTCTGTGTTTCTCAAATGTTTTCTAGAGGTCACACTGTGAACTTCAAATCTTCATTTTGGTGGACTAAGCAAGCTCTTTCTGATACAGCGAACTGTTCATTCTCATCTTTCTAGGTGCCCTCAGTTTTGATTTATTTTCATGTGCAGGTGTTAACAGTTTGTTGAAGTATTACAGATGTAGTAGTATACATTGTATTTCTTCTTTCTCTCTATTCTATGGGAAAAATATAATTTAACTAAATTCAGCTAAACTATTGTGGTTTAGTTTTTATAGTACAGTGTTAAAGGATGGACTGGGGCCTCATTGTGGTAAGTGCTGTCTGATAAGGCAAAGCAAAAAAGATTTTCTAATCCCTGTCTCAAACTTTAGGTAGTAATTGAATTAATTTTTGAACTGCATCGTCAGATGTAGTTTAAATTGAAGGTATAAGTTAGTTAGACTACTGTCCCCATGTAGAATAGCATCAGCCTTTGTTTAGAGAAGTGTTTAGTAAAATCCAGTTGTCATTACACTGTGCTATAGGTACTTAAACCAAAAATAACCACAACTGGTAGTGGTGAAATAACCTTGAGATGAGCACCCATCAAGTAGTGTTCTGTTACTATGCCTATGCTTTTATTCATAGCATCATGAAAGAAATAATTCTGCTTTTGTATCCATATGGAGTTACTGGAATTACAATTTAAAATTATATAATTTTATTTTATAGCTAGATATTTACAGATGTGGTAACAAGCCATGTATTTCATTCGACTGGAATATGCTGCCCTGTGAAGCAGAAGTGTATGTTAAGCACAAGCCAAAGTGTGTGATTAAGAGGCAAAATATGTTAACCTCGGCTCCATGACATCTCAGATTAATCAGCTCAGTCTGTAGGCAGACTATGTTTGTGCTTTCTTGCAGAGGCCGTACAAATAGAGCATATTCTTCAGACACGTTGCTCTTCACATCTAAATCTGAAATCTATAATAGTATAAATATGAGAGGCATTGTTAGTATTCACATGTTGTTAATAACTTGGTGAAATGTTCTGAAAGAAGTTAGAGTATGTTTGAAGTGTTACATGTAAGAGCAGTTGTTGGTGTAAATATGAGGTAGTGATGGCTGAATATACATAGTCTTTCTTAAGACTCTAGAAATTGTAGCAGGTCACCAACTGGTTGTATGCTGACAAAGGTACATGTGAAAGCATGCTTAACAGGAACATTGTACATAAAAGTAAGCTCTGTCTTCATCCAGTTCTTCTGATGGGCCTTTTCTTGAGACTAAGGAAGGACTAAAAAGATCAGGTTTTTTGAGAAAAGAGAAACCGGGTGGGGAAATGATGACAGTCTTCAGAACACTGTGCAGAAAAGATGGGAATGAACTTGTACTTATCCACTGGGAATGAGAGAAGAAATAATTAATTGGTATCTCAGCAAGAACAGTTGGGATAAACAACGGAAAAAAATAAAACTTTTCTGACCGTAGGATAATTAAGTGCAGCTATGTGTACCAGCACAGGGAGACTGTGAATCTGCTGATACTGGAAGCTTCTAAGAACAAGTCAGAAGTGATCAGAAGTGGTTTAGGTATGAATGATACTAGACTATATGATCTCATGAGGTCCCTTCCAACCCTATTTTCTACGATTCTTATGATAAATCTGGAAAAAGTAAGGGGTTTTTTTCTGTGTTTTAATAGAGGCTAGCTGAATTATCCAACTCCGTTTACTTTGTAATCTGGAACAGTTGTCATGGATAAATATCTTTAAGCACTCTATTTTTAAGATTGAATGAAACTCAGCCTTACAGAAAAATACATAGTGAGTGTAAGATTCAGCTAATGTGAGAAACATCAACTAGGGCAGTGCAGACAGTCCTACACAGGTCGTTTTTATCCATTTGTCCCTTCTGAGTGTGACTTGTGGTTCTACTTGTTAAATACTGCCATCAACTATTCAGCAAAAAACACATTGAAGGGCTGGCCGTTCTCCAGATTTGTGCTAGCAGGCAAAGCTAGTCATCGCTTCAAGTCCTAGCTCTTCAATATTGAAAAAGCAAAATAAGAGATCAGTGCTCCAAGAAACTTAGCATGTGAAAAGGAAATACTTTGTAGCATCTTGATGAAAGTTTTTAAATATACCCATCAAGCATAGCTATCAATCAATATTTTCATTGTTGGCAGTTGCAGAAGAAAAATGTAGCATGTATAAAGGTAATGCTGTTCAATCTCTTTCTGCTGTATTAGGCAAAATGTTTAGATGCCACTGTGGACAAATATTGGTGATTAGCTTACTTCAGCCTGTTTTTCCCACACTATCTATCTGATCAGCATTATGTTTTTCAAGATAGCAGAATTGTATTGATATAAAAGTTTTCAACTGAAATAGGAAGACAATTTTATATAGTCTGTATTTATAAGACATATATAAAAGTCACGTAGTACAGTCCAAATTCTCCCTCAGTTTTTCTTGGATTATTGAATAGCTTTTTGCATAGAGAACATTTACCTGCTCTAACCCACAAATATACAGAGATATTTAGTTGTTTCTACTAATTTTCTGTGTAACCACTATTAAAATTTCAAACTATTAGATGCTTCAGAGCATGCCAGATCTATAGCCTCTTATTTTAAACTTTGTTGTTTTCAGGCATGGTATTTTTCTGTGGTTCTTCAACAATCCAAAAATAGTCAGACACTCAATCTCTGGTACTTTGTCATTTTCCTTTGAATTTTTACCTTAAATACTTCTGTGCTCTTTCCCCCTAATCCTTTTCTTTGTTTAGCATGTTAACTTTTGACGTTTGAACTAGAAGCAGTTGATGATTTGAAAGACTTTAGAGACCTGTGCCCTAAGCTAATTTCTAGTCAGGTT
>VWZK01017635.1:93469-105242 GCA_013396935.1 Baryphthengus martii | reverse complement strand
TTTTTTTGTGGTTATATCACAGAAAAAAAAATGCATTTATTTAGACACCAAAGGAAGCAAGCCAGTGTCAAGGATGGGAATTTTAGTAAGAGTCGCCAGAATCAGAAAATCTACGTTAATACCTTCTTCTTAATCAGAACTTAATTCCTAAAATTTTGATCCAGTAGGAAGGGCTATTTGTGCATGAGTTTTGATCATCATTTGATGTTTAAAGAAAATACATTGTTAATATGTCAGTTTTCCAGGAAGATCTTTTCTTTATCTGCAGTTCAAGTATTTAATCTGATTATTTCTGTAGTAAGAATGATTAACATTCATAACTGATAACATAACAATGCAGATGAAGTGTATTGTTTTGGCATTTTCTTGCCCAATTTGAGGGGGGAAAACCAAAACAACAAACAAACATGAAGACCTCATCAATTTAATTATCCAGTTTCATAATCGAAATAAAAAGTCTGTATGTTCTGATTACCCATTTTTAACAAGGGATTTTTTTTAATTTGTTGTTGTTTTTAGAGAGAAATGAAATTGCCATGTTAGTATAAAAAAATCTGTCAGCTTATTCTTTAGAAATACCTCTGTACATCACTCATTTCTCTTTGTAAAGCTAAAAGGAAGAGGAGGACATATTTAGTTGTTAGTTTTGTTTTTTTTATTTTCAACATTTTTTTAACTCAAACGTATTACTATAAAGCTAAAAGTCTTCAGAAACTTGTTTTGCATGTTTTCCTTTTCATTCTGATTTGCCACCAATGTCCATTTCCAAACTTTACTTAGAATAGAAACCACAAATTTTAGCTGTCCTGAATCTAGAATGAACCAGTTTTTATTTTTGTATACTTGGGCAGGACCAAATCTATAGGATAAAAGGCATCAAACACTATCTGCAGCCACCTTAAGAATAAATGTATTTGTATATTTTGTAGATAAGCAACACAAAATCATCCCTGAGTTGGGAAGTGTCTATGGCATAGAGAGGAAAAAGGAGAGGTTTGCTCCTAATCTCTGTGAATTAATGTTTGACTGGCTTCTGTAGTGGGTGGGTTAGTATCTATTAAAACATTTTCCTGAAGAGTAATGGCAAATGGCATCTCAGAATTACTGAATACTTATATATTTTAATCCTATTTAAAATCTTTAATAAATTTTATAAAACTCACAACTCATCACTTTTATTCATATCTCCAAGCTGCTACTTGCAGGGAGATGTTGCAGAGGGACCTGGACAGGCTTGATCGATGGGCTGAGGCCAATGGTATGAGGTTCAACAAGCCCCAGTGCAGGGTCCTACAGTTTGGCCGCAATAACTCCAGGCAGCACTACAGACCTGGGGGATGAGTGGCTGGAGAGTGCCCAGGCAGAGAGGGACCTGGGAGTACTGGTTGACAATCGGCTGAACATGAGCCAGCAGTGCGCCCAGGTTGCAAGGAAGGCCAATCGGATCTTGGCTTGTATCAGGAATANTAGGCTGGACTTGATGATCTCAGAGGTCTATTCCAGCCTCGACGATTCTATGATTCTATGATACTCCTCTTGAGTTGACTTCAGTGGCAACTAAATTAATTCAGTTCAAAAGCATTCCTATAATTTTTAATGTTTCCTCCTACAGCTATGCTTGCCATGCCATAGGTTACTTCTGTTACTCTTTTCTGGATTCTGCTGTATTATTTTTGACATAAGTGAGTAATAGCTAAAAGGTAGTCAAGTGCATTGAACATACAGAGTTAAATGAGAACCTACTATAAATACCTAAACATGTTTTATATTATTGTCACTGTCATTATGCTCTCCTACTTAGTATAAAATACTGGATTTTTACTTCTTAAGCAGAGGCACCATTGGAGAATTCGTAACAGATTTCCTAAGTGGTTACAGTAGATAGATGTACATGGGTGGGTTATCTTATTTGTCAACAGTAAACTGATCTGCCATGAATTGTTAGCTTTGTTACTCTTTTCACAGTTAACTTTATTTGTGACTAATCTAAATATATTGTGTTGTTACCTCTGTTTCTATCTTCTTCTGGGCTATTCATATCCGAAGTAGAAATGAAATGTAGGATCTTAGATAATTCCCACTGTTAAGCTGCCTCCGTGTTGTGAAATAATCTTTTGTTCTTCCTTCATCTAACTAGTTTTATTACTGGCAAATCTTTATGTTTGATTTTAGTATGAGTTAGTTTAGAAGTTTCTTACAGAAATTTGTTATTCTACCTCATTTGTCTAGTAGAAAAATACACGGTTCACTATGTGTATCACCTTTGGTTATTCACCCTTCTTCCCAAGTGTTCTGTCAGGTGCATTGTGTATTTTACTTACATCTTCTGATATGAATAAAATTCACAAGTGAAGTCATTGCACTAATGAATCAAGGGGAATTTTACCATTGACTTAAATGAGATCTGGCTTTCATCCCAGGAAACTATTTGTCTTCATGTCTTTGGCTTTCCCTCATTTCTTATTCTGCCTTCAGTCACTCCTAATCACTCCTAATCTCCATCTGATAATTTCATGACTGCTTACAACCCCATTTCTCAATTTTAGTTCATTAAATTATTTTTTTTTCCAAATAAGACAAGGAGTTCTCCCAGGTCTGAAAGCCTTTTATGAAATCTTTGAAAGTTTGTACAGTTTTAGTAGTCTACAAAATTAGTGAAATTTCTAATGTTGAAATCTGGAACCTTTTTATCTGTGCAAATACAAGCAAGAAGATACTTTCTCTGTTGTGACAGGACTAATTGGGAATGCCCTGATGACTGTTAAGTTTCTAAGTGATTTTTTAAAAGTCTGGTTGTTTTTATTCGTATTAATAGAAGTGTGATGTCTTAATATTTTCTGCTATTTATATTCCTCTAAACTCCAAAACTTACAGATAAAATCACCTTCTCTTTTCTCTTCCTTTCCCTCTTTCTCTCTTCTTTCCCTCTTTTTCTTTTCAGATTTTTGGCATTGAAATGCCTTGTTAATCCTTTGTACCTTCTTTTCAGACACCCTAAATAGTTTTTGGCATATTCTTCTCTGCAAAATAGCACCATGTGTTCCCTTAGTTTGGATTTTTGAAAAACAGTCAGCATCTTCCTGCTGTCCCCCTCCCCTCTGATATTAGAGCTACATACACACTCACAGTAGCTTTCTCTTGCCATGTTCATGCTAGATGTTCAAATCCAGTTAATACTTGTCCTCGCCTTTTTCTCTGATCTTCTATTTCCAATACCTGGGTATTTTCTGTGTTCTCCTGGGACATAAAAATATGCTGGAACTTTTCTAACATACTTATCAATTTCCTGGAGGACAGACATCTTTCTCATCAGGTTTGCAGATGACATCAAATTATGGGGAAAAGTCAATATGCATAAGGGTGGGATACCCATTCAGAGGAACTGTATAGGCCAAAGGACTGGGCCAGGAGAAACTTTATGAAATACTATGTCCTGCACTGAGAAAGGAAGATCCCCTTGCAGTGATGTGCACTAGGGTGGCCTGTCTGGGGAGCTGCTTTACTGAGAAGGCCCAGGGGGTCTTGGCAGAGATCAAGCTGAGCATGAGTCAGCAGAGTGCACTGACAGCTGAGGAGGTCATGTCCTAGGCTGTATTAAGCACAACAGAGGGCCAAGAAACTGAGGGAAATTGTTATCCTTCCCTCTTCAGAAAATGGAGCTTCATTGTAGTGATTAACTGAGAGACAGTGGACGTAAGTTGAAATGAGAGATTCAGAATGGCTTTAAAGAAAAATCTTTCCTCATGAGGACAGTCAGGCAGTGAGTGGGGCAGTTGACAAGGAAGTTGTATAGTCTACATTCTTGGAGGTTTTCAAGACTCAGCTGGGTAAAACCCTGAGCAACCTGGTCTGACATTGTAGCTGTGCCACCTTTGGGCAGGAGGTTGACCTAGACCTTTGACCTAACATCCTATGATCCTAGAGTACGTTTCTATAGAGAAAAAACAATTAGAGAATGAGCAGAAGCAAACTCGATTTTTAGCAACCAAGCTCAAGGAGAAACATGCTCTGGATTTCGTTATATCTATACCAGCAAAGTCTTATCAGGTGCTTACTGGAGGGGTGGATCTTACAAATAACAGAAATGAGTTTACATCTTCTTAAGGTATCACAAAAGAAAAGCTGTGCTTACAAAACCAGTTTTGAGCAGTTTGTAATGATGGGTTTTGTGATTTTTTTTAAAGTTTTTTATTTTTCCCAGAGGTCTAACTTACCTTTTATTTTTAAATAATTGAAGGGAAGCTTCTTTTACAGTGACTGATAACATTTTATCAACACCTATTATAAATAGGAATGCAAGTCTCTACTCTTGGAGATTGTAAAAGCAATAATAGATTTACACAAGTTCATTCTTACTTGCTCCTACACCTTACTTGATGTGCCAGAGGCACTTTGTGACCATTGATCATTAATTCTATCATACACTGTCTCCTCTAGTGACGAACTAAAGAAGGCAAACTTTAGTGGCCTAATTAATTATTCCAGTGCACTCTTACCTCCTGTCAGAGTCTGCAGCAGTGCCTGCCAGCTAGGGCTGTTGCCCCTGCTTTACATCACCGTGTCAGTGCAACTCCCAACTCTACCACAGTAGACTTGAAATCCTTGTCGATAGATAAGATGATAAATGCAAAAAAGAAGTATATTTTGAAGGTGTGTTTTGTGCTCTACTGCTGCATTTGAGAGAAGGGAAAGATTGCTACTTTCCTCTTTTTTCTTAGCATGGCTATTGGAGGGCCCAGGGTGTAAGGGTGTCATTTGAAAGTGATAGATTGACAAAGCACACCCAGAAACACCCCCATTGAACAGTGGTGCTTCTACAAGCGTCACATTTCCAGTCATCTTCTACCAGGATGTGAAATGAGGTAGCACACCCTCAGCTGCCTGTCAAGGATATGTGACAACAGGACTGTCCTCCCTTTCTTGCTTGAAGCTGGAGATTTGCATATAGGCATTATTTTATCTAGAAATAATAGCACTTCTTCAGCATTTCAGTATATGTGATAAATACATGGGCGAAGTGATTCCCGGTGTTCAAGGAAAAATAATAATGGATTCTGTGACAGATACAGCATTACTGAATTTGTATTTAATTACTCGTCTAATACTCTTTCTTCCCTTTCTCAATATTTGGATTAGTAACTCCCTAAATGGCTGTACATATTCATATCAATAAACAGTTCACTTCTACTTAAGAAAAATAATAAACTTTTTATAATAGCATGAAATTGTAAAGAGACAAAGTAATAGAATTAGATAACTTGAAACTACTGTAGGATTTGAGGATTTGTCTCCATTTGCCTGCCAAAGCATAAATATAAAAATTTTAGATCTGAAACAGTGGATTGGAAAGGAGAGCTTTTCTCTTTAAACTGCTGTAGGATATGCTAGAGCCATACTGGCAAGGTGAGTTATGGCTTTTCCTGAGGCAGTACTAGTCTAGATGTGCTGGAAATAAAAATGGGAAAAAAAAAAACCAAACAAACAAACAGGTCAATTACTACATCTAATATAGGGATTACCATTTTACCAAATAATATTTAATGAAAACTATTTTTGTAGAAAAGCATAGTAAAAGTCACAGCTTTAAAAATATTAGGTCAAACATAAATAGAAGTTCTAAATAATACGTGTTTCAACAGGTTAAGCTAGGAAAATATTTTTTATAATGTTAGATATTAACACAGAACAGCCTTTAGAAAGCTGTGATGCTTCAGATAAAAATAAAGATTAAAAATGTTCTTAAAACACAGAAGTGTAGAGAAAGGATTTGTTTGGCCACAGTATTCTTTGTGCTTTAGTAGCTTACCTTGTTGACTTGGACACAAATTTTCAGACTTACAATTCCATAGCTGTGGATCTTTTTAATATCTTGTCACAGAGTGTACATGGAAAACTTTGTGTAGCTGCATGAAAATTGCACTTATAGTTCAGGATGCCTACAGCATTAAAGAAGTGAGAGCAATGTGGGTAATAATGTAAATAAAAATTGCAGGTGTTTGACATTAAAAGTTACACTGGAAATGTGGCGTTCTGTAAAAGATACTGTGTTACACAAACATAACATGTTCTGGTCTGAGGTTCTTTTTTCTCATACTGCAACATAGTAAATGTAATGGAAGTAGAGCTTGTGGAAAAGTAGTACACTTGGAAAAATATCTACAGACTAACAAATTGTTTTTGAAGATGTAATGCTTGTAGACTCAAGACTACAGAAGTGTAATGAAGGATGGATCAAATTGTACATCTTTTGTTTTGGGAGGTGGTTAAAATTGTTTGGGAGCTACCTATTTTTTTTTTTTTTTTAAACTTTTAAAAGTCTTTTTTACTTTAATAGGCAAACAAAATCTTAAAAGAAATGGGTTGTCATACCACGTATGGCTCAGAAATTGTTCAGTCTCAGAGATGCCCTTGGGAGAACTTTCTTCAGCCGAGTTCCAGAAAATTTGTCATCTTTATATACTTCTGTGTGAAGTCACTAGGAAAGCTAGTGAGTCAGTAGTATCAAAATTAAAGTCTCATGGAAAATAAACCTGGGAGGGCCTTCAAGACATGATCTAATTTATTGGCCTTTGTGCCATTGAATACCAAAGTAAAAAGCTCCCTGGTGTTACCAGGTGCCTAAGTCACCATAGCAATACAAAATACTTGAGCTGCAACATAGCAAAAAAAAAAAAAAATCACCCTTTCATGTTTTTAAACTGATTATTGCAACCCCTGTGTGGAATAAAAATGCACTGAAAGATCTTTAAAAATGACATGACTTGCTGCAAACCATACACTTGGCTACAAAGCTCACAGTAAGCACATTGACCTAGGCAGCTTTTCTCTCTCAACATCCACCACCTCTTCAATACAAAGCCAAGAGCACAGTCTTTTCAGTGCCAGTCATCACACTGACTTAACTGTCTAAGAGACTGCATTTCTCTATCATGATGTCCCACGGCAATTTCTCTTAAGTGATTTTAGCAGAACAGTAAAGATCTTGAGTAGATTTGGACAACAATGTTTAAAGGACTCAGATGTAAACTGTGGAGTTTGTTCTACTGGGAATCCTGGAGGTGGAGGGGTAGTAGCACTTCCCCAGTGGCTTTCAGAATTAAACATTGAACCCCTTGCTGCTTTTTTTATTATTGTTATTATTTTCCTTTTTTACATATACAAATGAGAAATGAGCTATTTTTTAATTTTTTTTTTCTTCCATAGAATTAGATGATAGAAATATAGGGAAACTTAAATTGTTAAATCTCTGGTCTGAAAAAAAAGGAAGGGTCTCTGTAGTAACTCAGTGCTGGTGTTTATAAAAGGCATTGTCTGACTTCGCAGTTTTTCCAAAGAAAATTTGTGTTTTCTAGTCAAAGCCTGGAATGAGCACTATTTCTACTAACCAAATTCAAACCTTGTTTATTGTAATTATTTATATTTTATTGTCCTGCTGTTCTACTGGATTCAGTATCCCCTTACATTAAAGCTGATGTGACGTGAAACCTCTGTAGAAAACATGCTATCCATAATTGAGAATATTGTATCAAGTACCTTTTCTCCTCGCTGACACCAGCTCAACTCAATTTAATTAAGAAATCATGTACTTGGTTATAGGATCTGGTTGTTTTCTTGTCAGCAACAGCACACGTTCTAATGTTTAAAAGTTGAATGTAACACTTGTTTTGTTGCTGTTGCCTAGATTTTAGCAGGATTTTAGTGGCTGTTATACTAAACAAGTTTTCCCAAGGCAGAATTAGGCTCATCTTGTGCAAAACTCAGAAGACTAGTTCACCTTGTATCAGACGACTTATTGTAGGCTTTGAGAATTTGGCTTCATCTCTAAATATTTGGAAGTTACTTTATACATTCTTTCTTAGTGGATATTTATCCCTGAGCTGCCTGCTCTGTTATCTTTCTTTTTCCTTTGAAGCCTCAAAGCTCTTCTCCAGCAACCTACAAACAGTCTTCATGAGGCCTCTGCCAAGTGTCCAGTAACTGTCTCCTGGCACCTGGCAGTTGTTCTAGTTAAATGTTATAAATTATGATGTCTTTATGGATATAATATACATGCGAGAACATGAGAATGTGAAGTTATAGTTTGCCAGTTGCAGGAGTGGGAGAAAAATCTCCGCGGAAAGCTGTAAAGCATGTAGAAGAGTGAATGTTTGAGGCAGACACAGGGGAACTTCATATTCTATGATCTTTGAGCGAGAAAGAAGTAGTGTATTGAGATGAGCAGACAGCTCTGCAAGTTATTAGTATCCTTCTTTTATATTACAAAGGTGTCTCCCAGAGTTTCATTCTGAAGGTGCTGGGGTGCAAGGAAAAATTTCTTTTATAACAGCAGATCCACCAATCGTAAAGAAGGTGATTGAAATCTCATCATCTTCATCAATGTGCTTGCATTACCTCCCATTTTGTTGACATCTGTGAAGTTAATAGCTATACTCTCTATTATAGCTTCTATGTCATTAATAAAAATACCTGACTAGTTCTGAACCCAGGATTGGTCCATCAAGGAACCATACTAATCTTCTTTAAAATACAGATTCTATTTGTGCATAGACAAGTAAGTTTTGATCAGAAGTCAGAGATTGCTGAGACCTGTTGTTAGGATTTAATTGAGTAGCATAGTTACTACTAAAAAAGTCATGGCATATATAAATATTTCTTCAGAATTTATGTTTAAATACTTGGCACTAGATACTGGTAGTGTAGAATTTTGCAAATAGATACCTTTAAATATATACCTATCTATTGAAACACACACCTACATATTTTCATATTAGTTATGTACAAATGCCAATATGAATATTATGCTTTCTATGTATAATTGATATCTTGAGTTATATCATAATATACTGATCATTTTCAAGGTAAGAATGTATTCAGCAATTTAAAAGATGAGTGTTCAAATCTTGGTTTGCTTATGGAAAAGAAAAAAAAATTTCACATATATTTTGTATAGTTGCTCCCTTCTCGGAACATACATAAAAGCCTATAAATGTAAGATCCTTTCCATCTCTACCCACCATGCCTCAACCTTGTCTTTCAACCTTTGATTTCCGAAAACGCAAGTCTAGAGTTGAGAGAGTTGTTAGTTTCAAGAGCTTATGTGTTATTTCTTGTACTTACACTTCAGAAAGGTGTTTGTATGGCAGTGTTTTCTACGAACTCTACTCTTAAGCTACTGGCAGAAAAGCCTGTGGAATTTATTTTTTTCATGGACAACTGAACGCCTCATTTTGGTCTTAGTGATCTGGAAGAAAGTATAGTTGACACAATATCCTGAGTTGTCTTCTAAGCTATTAACTATCCTTTGAACTGGCCTCGAACAAAAAAAAAAAAAAAAAAAAAAAACAAAAAAAGAGTTCCTTAATACAAAAAAATTACAGCACAAGAAGAGCTAGGATCTTAATGTGTAGTGCATTTTTAATGCATATTTGTTGATATCCTCCCTGTTTATACAGTGGCTGCTCTCCAACCATAGAAATGTAATAAAACTAACCAGAACACCACCCTTACTGAAGTCACTTAAAAAATAATAGTTCTGTAGTCTGAATTTTTTAAGCATGGGAAGGAAAGTATAGCAATGGATCATAGAATGATTCAGGATGGAGGGGACATTTAAAGATCTTCTAGTCCAACCCCCTTGCCGTGGGCAAGGATATCCTTCATTAGATCAGGTTGCTGAAAGCCCCATTCAGCCTAACTTTGGACACTTCCAGTGATGAGATATACACAGGTTCTCTGGGCAACCTGTCCCGGTGTCTCACCACCCACTGTAAAAGATTTCTTCCTTTCATCCAATCTAAACTTACCCTCCTCGTTTTTAAAAACGTTGCCCCTTATTCTGTCGTTTCAAGCCTTGGTAAAAAGTCTCCATCTTTCTTATAAGTATTGAAAGGCTGCAATAAGGTCTCCCTGGAGACTTCTCTTCTCCAGGCTGAACAGCCCCAACGCTCTCAGCCTTTCTTCATAGGAGAGGTGTTCAAGCCTTCGACCATTTGTGGCCCTTCTCTGGACCACTCTAACAGGTCCCTGTCTGTCTTGTACTGGGGACCTCAGAAATGGATGCAATACTCCAGGAAGGATCTCAGGAAAACAGCAGAGGAGAAGAATCACCTCTCTCAATCTGCTAGCCACATTTCTTTTTATGAAGCCCAGGATTCAATTGGCTTTCTAGGTGGCAAGTATACATTACCGGCTTATGTCCAATTTTTTATCTACCAGTATCACCAAGTCATTTTCCATAGAGCTTCTCTCAATCTTTTCATCCCCCAGCATGCTTGACCTTATTGAACTTCATGAAGTTCACATGAGCCCATTCCTCAGGACTGTCAAGGTTCCCCTGCATGACCTCCCTTCTCTCCACCAAATCAACTGCACCACTCAGCTTGGTGTCATCTGCAAACTCAGTCCCACTGGCTGTGTCATTGGTGAAGATATTAAACAGTATTTGTCCCAGTACAGACCTTTGAGGGACAGCACAATTGAAGGAATATGCTAGATATACCAGTGCACAAAGCACAATTTATTGGGAGCAACATAGAGGACAGAATATTGTAATAATAGTGTTACAGCATCTGGAAGCAATTAACATGGCGTTATATCATGATTAAAAACATAGAAGACTTCCATCAAAGTCTTAGCCACAATTCTGTAGAAAATATGTGAAATTTGAAGCTTAAATGGAGTTCAGAAGTTCTCTTCAACACTTGTCAATGTTTGAAAAAAGGTACTAAGTACAAAACCCAACCTTATCAAAGATCCTTTAAATCTCAAGGCACATAATTACTTGTATTACCTTAAAAAGGAATGAATGGATTTTCTCCCCATTTCAGAAGACACCGTTGAAATGTTTTTCAGTGATAAAAGTAATTTCAAAATGACCCCACATTCCCTCACAACACATCTCCCAAACAAATAGCGTTAAATTTAGATGGAGATTGAAGCATCTTGTTGCCTGTGGGTCCTTATAGCTGTATTCAAATTCAGTAAAGCCTATGCTGAGGTGGATACTGCATGACCTCAGCTCACCCTGGGGTATTCTGAACCTCGGGTGTCTGCTAGAAACATCGCAACAGTGAGATATAAGAGATTAGTCTCAATTTCCAATTTTAATCTTTACAGCAGGGTTAACTTTGCAAGGAGAATCAGGCGGTATGTCTTGTTCTTTATTGTTTTGTCAATTACTGTGTACTGGCACATTGGATGCTAAGTACCAGATAGTAATCCAGTAATCCTTGGATAGTAAGCTTTATTTTGTATCCTAGCTAAAAGGAAGTCATGTGTTGTAGCTGACTGCTGAACATTTTAATATATTTTGTATACTCTATTTGTAAGGTAGAACCTATATACAATGAGACTAGTCGTGGTTTTACCTGATTTCTTTTGTAAATTAAAGAGTTTGATTGCATTTATATCTATGCCACTAAAAGAAGAGCTGGCGTTCATATTTTATTTCAATTCAATTAATTTTTTTTCAGTTTATTATTCTAGAAGTGAAAATTTAAGCTATTCTGCTTTAATTCAAGGTAAATTATATATATTTATACAAGGAATACTTAGAACAACAACATGGGCGTAAAGGTGCTAATAAGTATTGATTAAACTAGTTTTATTTTAGCAAGAACTTAAAGATAGTTGATCCTTACTTTTCCTGCCTAAGTAAAAATCAAATGCCCTTAGTACATACTGTAGATACCAAATTCAGAATTTAATCCAGATGGATTCATTCACTTTTTTTCTTGTTAACCCGTGCATCCGTGAATGTGTATACACAGATGTT
>VWZK01017635.1:66906-85910 GCA_013396935.1 Baryphthengus martii | reverse complement strand
GTAAAAAAAAAAAAAAAAGGAAAAAAAATGTACATTTTACTATAGAATTGATGTATGAACAGTGTTTTCACTGCTGATGGATGTAAAAATGTATATGAAATCATTTCATTCACTTGCTTACATTTCTGGAATATAAATAAAAATTATAATTCTTTTTGATCCATTTATAACCCACAGGGTTTTATTCTTTCAGGGAAGAACTTTTTTCCACCTTAAAGAGCTCAGTTAATAAAAGTATTTCTGTAGCTTGCTGTAGCTCTCATATGTAGGGCTTGGGATACATGAAGCATACCTAGTTTTATCCAAAAAAAAACCAAACCCAAAACCCAGAAAACCAAACCATCAATGACAACAGCACATTTCATCCTGCATGCTATTTTGCAAGATAAAGCACATTACTAAACATGATAATTCTTCATGCAGTGGCACCCTGCCTTAGTGGTGAATTTCTTAAAAGTGGAGAATTTGTTAAGCCTTTTTGACAGTGATATTTAATGGAAAACTTGATTCTTAAGGAAACTAATGCCTTATAAGGCTTTTGTTGTTGTTTATATTGGGTGGTTTTGGAAGTCAGTAGATGGAAATGTAATTCATTGGCTGTCTTGTGACTCACCCACTCAAAAATTCTGCACATATCCACTTGCATGCGTGTCCATTATTCATTGACTCATTCAAAATGCCGGATGCCACAATTGAGCATCTCCTGCCTTGTGGCTCTGCGTCTCTAAAGAAAATCTCTTCTTAATTTCATGGAAGTGGGGGTGGTGGGGTTCTTTCAATATCATGAATAATATCATAATGAGGTCTTAAGACATTTCTGTCTGAAGAGCTTAGAGTGAATCATAGAATCACAGAATGGTTTGAGTTTGAAAGGACCTTTAAAGATCATCTAGTCCAACACCGCTGCTGTGGGCATGGACATCTTTCACTAGATCAGTTTGCTTAGAATGCTTTAATATCTCTTAACTGAGTTCTCAGAACAGCACTTATGTATTGACTTAACAGAAATTCCTGTAAAAACATACTTTATGTATAGCTTTTCCCTAAGTGAATTAGAAAAAAACTCTAAATTTATGTTAAGTATAGCTCAATGCAATCGTAGTGGTTGTATCTGTATGCTAGAAAATGTTTTCCTTCAATACTTTTACAATGCAGAAAAATAATGACATATCCTAACTATGATGCTTACCTATTAAGAAGCTGAATGATGCAAATAGAGGCCATGTGTAAGCATGTGGAAGAATTTTGATCCTAATCGATATATCTGATTGTAGGTGCATTTATGCCGTTAAAATACATCTTTTTCTTGGCGGGGGGAGGATGGTGATTTGTGTTTGGTTTTTTTACGTAGATCAGATATATATATTTCAGAGATCAAATGTTACATAACAAACGTGCATTTGCAAACCACCACTGACAAGCACACGGGAAGGAAGTGAAACTTCGACCAGTCTGATCATGTTCGAACAATCCAGTGAGAATCTGCAATATGCAGACAGAGGATACGACATTATGGACTTGTTGCTCAAATCTTGTCAATCTTCAGTTGCACCTTCAGCCCTGTCGATACACTCCTGAGGAAAAAGCTGCTACAGGCTTTCCCTCACTGTAGGGAAGTAAAATTCTTTGTGACTGTTCTGTGGTTTGTGTTCTTGTAACAATTTATATAACGGAAGAGTGGTATTTTTACTGCAATCTAGACCATCCTTAGTTACAAACTGGACAGCAGAGCCTGACTCTCAGATTTATTACAGATATATAATGTTTATAGGACAGAAGAGTCAAGGAAAATCAGTGTAATATTGGTCACATATCCTATTAAAAGTATGAACGATACTTAGGTGACTTAGTTGAGCTCCTAAATTCTTTCACAATTAAAGACAGTAAAATCTACAACTACCCTCCTTCAGACTTTATTATTACTTAAGTATGCATAAATAACAATATTATGAGCTTAGATGAATGTCAAGCTATTTCAGTTAGCTGCTTTCTACACAACTATGCATATGAGGAATGTTAGCTAGGTGTCCGCTAGCAGACTGTCAAAGTACTTTACAGCATATTTCTTAATAGACACATTTTAACTTTAATTATGTATCTGAGAAATTATGGACTATAAAATGATTAATACATCAATGTTGAATCTCTGAGAATCAAGAGAAACTGGAATTCATGCACTGAAACTGAAAAAAACAAACAACCAAAAATTATTGGGATCTAGTTATAGAAAGGGCTGAATATATCTTAGTAGGATGTTGCCAAAAACCTTTCCACTGTTTCTTCTAAGTGGTGTAAAAGCTGGGCCAGCAAATAACAGGGCAGACAAATCTGACTAGTACTAGTAGAAATTAAAATATTATATAGCAAGTTTTACCATTTCTGCTTGAAGCAATTGAAGACTGAATGAATCAGAAGTAAAAATCAGAGCAAGAAATTAATATTGGGCAGGGAAGCGGTGAGGGGTGGGAGGAAGCTACTACTCTGAAAAAAAGAAAAATCTTTAAACTTTTAAGAATTATAATAAGAATTTTCATCCATTGCATAGTCAAATGGTAATAATAGGGAATGCATATATTGTTACAGTCCAATTTAACACTCTCTGCCTGAAACATCAGTAAAATCTGTGGAAACTATTCATGCAGATCAAAAGCACAGTGTGGCTCTAAATAATTTCAGTGAATACTCTTTATTTAGGTAAGATTTTTAAAGACCCCTGAAGGTAGACAACCTTGTAGTATGTAGCCAAATAAACTAATATGTCAACTAATATATCAAAGTGAAGTTTGCCTCTCATTGCATAGCCATAGTCTGTGACTAAATGAAAGAGAGTACCTTAGATCAGAATGCAGGAATGAAAAGCTAATAAAATTTCTATGAGAAAATAGGGACAAAATACTACTAAAAGTTAAAACCATTTTTACGTTGCTGTACCAAAGGCTAATGGTCTCATTAGATTCTCTCCCATCTGTGTCAAATCAAAGCTGAAGCAAAAATAAAAGGTAATTTTTTTTTTATTTTTTTTTTTTTTTTGTTAATACCGCTTGTATTAGGAATCATGTGGTTATCAGCTTTTCAGCAGGTTCTTAGGGCTACCAAACTGTCTAGAATTGGTCTGGAACATCTATTACAGGCCACTGGGCATGAGTGGTATTTACTAAAGTCTACAGCATTGATATATTGTTCATATTTTACAGAAATTCTCTGACAAAAAAAAAATACAAAGCTGTCCTGTAATATTTTGTATGCTTTTCATTTTTTAACAGAATGTTTCTCATATTTTCTATTTGAACATCATCATGTTACCTCATTTGTCCCCTTAGTCCCTATCAAACTAAGATTATAGATATATTTAATACAGTAAGCATTAATATCTGTATGTGTATATATATATATAAGTGGATTTATAATAATTTGTTTTGTGTGGATCTGAATCAGAACAAGGTCAAGAAACACCACCTAGCTTTATGGCTAACTTTGTTCTTCAGTAGCATCTTTCCTGTCTTTAAAGAAGTCTTGCACTGAGAAAGGGAAAATAGATTAAGATTTTCAACGTCTTTCAGTTGATTCCTTTTGTCATATTTCTTCTCTCCTGTACAGTGAATAGTTAGATCCCACACAGTGTAGAAGGGAAACGTATACTTCACATAACAGCCAGATCTATGGACTTTATTTCAGGATTGTTTTTTGTTTATTACACAAGAATACAGGGCAGACACTAAAATATTTATGTCATACATACATTTTTATCCCATTTTTATTTTCTGAGGTTAGTAATAACCCAAGTGTTTTAGTGAAGGAAGGGTATTTTATTGCTGTATCATTATCCCTGAGCCTGCAATTCATAACCTACGGCTAAACTTCAATATTCAGTAGAAACACATGGTAGCAATGAGATTCAATGCTGGTATTTATGACCACTGAATGCAGGACATCCCTCAGACCGAGCTGGAGTCCTTGGGAAGCGGCAATGGTTCTTCAGCCACCAGTTGTACCTTCCATTTGGCTTCACGTCATTATGCACATAATGATTTTCTTCTGCTGCTGTTATATTTCACCATTTTGTTTATTTAAATATGTGCTCTGATTGGAAAAAAAAAGAAACAAACAACCAATATGTTTATATATGAAGTAAAAAGTGACTCCTGAAATTAGGTAAGGTTTAAGAAGACACTCCAAGTTCACTGGAAGGTAATTCTTATGCTTGACAAGACACTTAATGTAATTTTCTTTGTTGAGAAGTGGATACATCTTACTCAAAATCTGTAGTAATCCTTTCAGAATTTAATTCAACTTCTGTGTTATTTAAGGTAAAAAATATTTAGATTATCTTACTGATTACTGGAATGTGGAACATAGGCATCTCAATGGGTATTGATTTATTGATTTCTAGTAATTATTGTGAACCAGCATGCCTAGTTATATTAGAATGGATATGAACTAGCATATCTCTCCTCCCTCTTTCAGGAGGTGGGATACTTGTTAAATTAATCAGATGGGAAGAGAGGACAGATTGAATCATTTCAAATAGTAGAGGAAAGGTATAAAGTCCAGCACAGAAGGAAAGCCAGATCTCTGAGACCAAGCAGCATCCATAGGATGGGGAAATCAGAAGTGGCATTCAAAGATGAGTAAACTCAGTAGGACCAATTAATTAAAACAACGAACTGGAAGAATTTTCATTTATTGGAGAACCTAAAAAGAAAAGAAAAAAACCCCACCTAATCACACTGTGAGCTTTTGCTGTGCTCCTTCCTCAGATTGTATTATCATATTCATGAAAACATTCCAAGAAAGAAATGCTAGAATGTCCAAATTAAAAAAAAAAAACACAAAAAAAAAACACAAAAAAACCACCTTTTTATATTTTCATTATACTTTTTTTTCTTCAGTTGTCAGGGAAGTTCATGAGAATTACAGTGCATTCCAAAATCTGAAGGAGCACAAAGTGACTTATAAAACCAAAATAACCAATATCTCTTAAATCTTCAGTTGGATTTGGGTGTGGAAGCATTTCACTCTGCCCTGTGACCTGTCAAGCAAATGCTAGCTTAGCCCAGGCATAGATGAGTATTAGAGGAAGACTTCATTTTACTCCTTTAACCACACAGCAAATGTTGGAATAGAAAATTTGAATGTTCACAACAGGTTACATGTTCACAGGAAATACTGGCTAGGTGTAAGCAATATATTCTCCTTTTTCATGCAACCAAGTTTTTGAAACAATGTTTAATCTGTTCTTTGAGTTTAGTTTCCTGATGTTTATTGTCATGAAAAAATGCTAAAGCTTTACAAGTGCAGAAATACTATGAAAAATTGAAATTATCTATCCTGGCATTTTTGAACTGCTGAATGTTCTGATTTGTGCACTGTGACTCTGCATGTTCAGTTCTGTATTATTTTTTTATGCTTCCCACTCTCTACTTATAAATTCATACATAAAGATGAATCTGCAGCACTTTGTCAAATGAAATTATCCACCAACAAAAACAATAACGGGATCTTCAACACAGCATAAACAAGCATGCAGAACCACACATTTCATCTAAAATACCCATTAATGAACCAGTTGTCCACTTAAGCTCAAGGAGAGGAATTCCTTTCCTCAGCTACTCCAGCTAACTCTCAGGTATGCCTCTGAAAAGCCTTTCTCTGCCATTACAGAAACAAACAGCTTGAGCAGGCACAAAATGAGGACAACGTAGAGCTGAGATGGCAATTTTGCTCTGTATGCAAAAAAAGGAGCTATTTCAAAAGCCCACCTTTGTTAGATACAAATGTGAGTGGCCTTTCCCTCAGCAACCCAATAGTTTATTTCCTTGAATTATTTTGATGCTTCTCCTCCCTGGCTGTTCCAGAGCTACTGATCAGCTCAGCCTTCTATTGGCTAAGGACCATTTCCCAAGTCATGGACCTGTACCCCAGTGGGCTGTTGGAGACCTGAGCAACATTCGTACTGCATATTCTAAAGCTGCATATTTTCATAGGTAATGCAATACATAACTGTAATGTTCAGTGGTCAGGCTGGTGGCAGGGGCCAGGGCAAGGAGGAGGAGGAGGATGTGATTCCAAACTCACCTGCCCCGCCTGAGCAAGGTCATGAGATGTACTGAAACTTAGTTTGGCTTAGGCAACCTGCTGACTATTTCACTTTAATAAACAAATGTACAAATGAGACAAATTCTACTTTCTTACAAGTTTTGTTATGAAGGATTCACACATCTTTGTGTGAAATAAAAGTATGACGCTAATCAACACCTCCTAGTAATTACCATACACATTCTATATATAACTTCTTTTCCTTTGTGCAGTGAGATTGTACCAGCTCTTTTCCATTTAATACAAATAGAAATTCTATCACTAATATGTTTTCTGCATGAAAAATTCAATAAATAAATGGGGTGCATTTTTGTTGATCTAATGTTATTCAGTTAATCAGCCCAAATGACAGCAAAATAGATACAGAAGGTCAGGAGTTGCATCCAACATAATTTGTACAGTATCTTTCTGTACAGGAAAAAGCTAGTTATTAGAAATTTAGGAAGACCATGATCTAGATCCTCAAGATGGAATGAATCAGGACCTTGTAATTACAAATGTCGAAGATACATTTACATACATGTGAGATATCTGCACGCAGAGAGAAAATTCATGAAGTGGTGATAAGATAGAGGTTGGTTTCTTTTAGTTGTGGTTGGTTGTCTTTGGATTACGTAGCTTTGTTTTATTTATTGTATTAGTGTTTCATTTTTTACTGTGTTTTTCATAGCTATCCCATGATCATCACATTTTCAACTTTTCAGTTGCTTAACATTAATTTCTTCCATTAAACTTTGCTTAGAAAAGAAAGTTAAAAGTCAAAAGAAAGACTATTTGGAAAGTAATTAACTGTCCTTCTTCATTAAATGTGCAAGAAGTGGAGAATGATAGCATTCAGATGGACATTTTCCAGTCTGGACCCAATTAGCTGCCCAGTAAGGCTGAAAATGCACGTGCCTGCCGATGAGGTGACCCCACTCTAAGGCCTGGGGACTTGTGATGTTGTTTTCTTTGATATTGCAAGACATGTGACTTCATTTATAATATAAGAACGTTAAATTTGTAAATAATATGGTGTATCTGTTTGGAGTTTAGGACTACAGCATTATGTGGTTTGGCTTTTTATTGCGTTGTTCGGCTGAGTTACCCATTCAGAGAAACAAGGGCCGCCTGTTGGAAAAAAACTCAATTAGATACCAAAACTTTGAGCTTCAAAACGTGTGGCTATAAAGTGTTTGTGCAAAACAGAGGTTCATGCTGATGACAGAAACCAGAATATACAACTCTGCTCACTAGTGAGTTATAAAACACTTCTCTGATGAACCATTGGAACCAGATTTCATTTTGCGCTCTTCTAAACTGATCTGCTTCACTTCAGCTGGAAGAAACTGTTTAGAGTCAACAAGATTGCCCATAAACATGGGAGAGAGAGGGAAGAGTGAATGTTACATGCTTTTGAGTGCATTTTAAAGGGTACTATGTAGAATTTATGCACTGAAAATAGAATGTTAACTAGCCAAGCAGAAAGAGCATGATGTCTGATCATATAGTCATCAGAGTTTCATTTTTCCTTACCAAAGTGCTTGTGGACTATCTGTCTCATCATCACCTGAGACCAGCTAATGCAAAAATTAGTCTTTCACATAACCTGCTTCTAGAATCTCCCAGGCTACTTCTAGTGTTGAATAACAGAGATAAATTCAGTCTACTGCACTATTTCTCAGTAGAGAATTTAAAAGTTGCTGGTGGCTGATAAATACTAGAACATTTTTTTAACCAGATAGCATATAAATCCCTTTTTCTTCTCTATTAATAAGTCAAGAACAAAATGCTCTTTTGTTGTATTGTACTGACGAGTCAACAGAAGAAGCTATAAATATGGGGAAAAGCCTGTTGGGATAACTGCTCACACTCCATTTTTCATTCCATTTGGCTTGCTCTCCCTGAACGCTCTTGTGATTATTGTGTGTAGGAAAATGCTTTTTTGGATAGTAAATGAAGTGCAGATGCAACTCTACTCCTGAACCACTAGCCTCCCAAAACGAGGAGATAAAAGAAAGGTATTGGGTATGTTGCTTCAGTAAAAGGTTTTTCATCTATTCCTAAAACTAACCCCTTTGGAAGTGATATGATTTAATCTCAGTTACCAAGCCAAGGTACCAAGTTACAGTCCTGTAGCCTGCAGACCTGCCAGGCTGGGGTGCCACCCCATAGTAATTTTGCATAGCAGTACCCATGCAGGCGTGGGATCAATCTACTGCAAAATAGGCAGTATGCCCAAGACAGGCAGCCTTCTAACTACTGTGGCACAGATCCCAGTGGGATGGCTGCCTGGGAGAATTCGCTGTCTGAAAATTATCGGTAGAACGTGTTTAAATATACCAGCCATTGATCTGGATTTGGCACCTTACTGTCATAACAAGATTGCTATTTAGCTAAGGCTTCCTTACTTTATAGTACAGTAGCATAAATGACTGTACATTGGACTTACTGTACATTTGAAGACAGTGCCTGTGGCTCTATAATCTTTGGTCGAATGGCCCCTTGAGATCTGCAGAGTGGTAATTTCAACCACTGCCCAAATGTTTGACCACAGTGGATAATAAAGGATCTGGGGAAGAGTCCAGTCAGCCTGGAAGAGGACCAACACATCCTTTCTTTTTGCTGATGCCTGAGGATAAAATCATCTGAACTATGTTTCTGGCAGAAAATTCCACAGCTCTGAAGATCAGACTTCTTCTATTTAAGTAGAATACTATTTACTTATTAATCAAGAACCAAGAATGTCAGTTTTTAGTAGTACTAGAGACATAACAATCAGTGTTTGGGAAAAAAAAAAAGTTAAACCTCTTTGCTTCTAATCTATAAAAATGTGTAACTGTCACAAATAAATTGTTTCAAGGACATGGAAACATGCTGAGCAAATAGATCAGATTTTGGTTCAGATTAGGAGCTATTTCAGTACAAGGAAACTATATTTGAAACTCCTTGAGTTTAAAATTCCTTGATCCCCAAAACCCATTGATTTTCTCCCTTTCTGTGCCATGGTCCTTCTGATACATGCATGATTTTAAGGTATTTAAATTCTCCCTAGAGAAGATCACAGGCTCCTTCTGCTGCAGACTACAAACACAGTGAAAAAGCCATTTTCCAGAAGACTGTAAAGGTTTAAAATCAACACATACAGATATGGTGATATAACAAGATAGAACAAAACTCAGTACTTCAAACAATTGCAAAGTGATATGGTCAAGGTCATCAGAAAGATCAGTGGCAGAACCAGCAATATCCCGGACTCTGGACTGTGAATCAAGGGCTATAGTCACTATTTGATAGTTTCTAGATCTCTTTATACACAATATGATTTATAGTCACAAATGCAAATGTATCAAAATCGTTTCCACTCAATTGTATTTTCCTCTGTAAATCAGGCACTAGAAGCTATTGCCATGCACTCAACAGCATCAGTATTAATTGGTCCCATTTCATATTCTTTTTGTCTGACCAATGCAGCTTGACAGTCTCTAATGGGATTTTCAGATGCACACCATGGATTCTTAAGTGATCACTTTTTCTCCCCAAACATATGAGTTTTCTCTTATTCAGACCTACTTCCACACCCTTCTGGTACCTAATTTCCAAGCACACAATGAAATGCTAATTCTTTTTAACCTGTTTTTTTCCCTATCAGTAATTGGAGAAACATCTAAATATATGAGTTAATCTAACTAATGTTTTTTTCTAAAAGCAATGCTATTTCATTCACTCTTTTAAAACTTATTTTATAAACTAAGCATTTTATATTTAATGATATTAGTAACATTCTACAAATTTAAAGACAAATTAAATGTATTCTCTCCACACCAGAGGTCATACTTTGTCCCTGTAGCTTGAGCATATTACAAATAGATGAGACTAATTATCAGGGATCCAGCACAGACAGAGAAGGTAGTTTGCTTGGTGAAAAGGAAATGTTGAAATAATTTACTGAATACGCTTTTCCTTTGGACTGACACTGTATTTCTAGTATTACATATCGATGTCCTTGATGGATATTCTCCACTGAGTGCAGACTGCCATTGCTCCCAAGTATAGACGTATTTAAAAAGTGCAGATTAAAAGCCTGCTATGAGTACCAATTCCAATTCTAAATGGTGTAGAAAATAATCTGGACTAATCAATATTCTCATGAAGGTTTTTGTATTCATAAAATTCCCAATCATTGTAATGCATTAAACCAGCAGTACAGTTACTGAATAAAATACCCTTTAGTGCCTGACAAAGGAGCAGTGTGGAAGGCTTGATTTTTTTGATTGTTGACTCAGTACTACAGGATATTTACAACTAAATCTATATTCATATAATATGTTTGTGTGGTACTCCTTTGTCTGCTACATTATTTTTAAAAAAATTGATCGCGTTATTATTTTGGAAAGAGCTGAATTACACAAACGCCATCACAAAGCCTGCCTGCTTAACCCTTCTCTGTGTTTACATAACAGTTGCTGCCTCATTTTTTGGCCTATCCTAAAGCCAAATTTAATTGTGAGATTGGCTAAATATAGGACCATATAGATTTAAAAAATATTTGTAAGAAATGTTACCAAAAATATGAGAAAATCTATGTCCATTTAATTTGCTCTGTATTTTAAACCATTTAAATATGTTTCATCATTACTTATACTCTATATATTATTTACTACACTTTGAGCAAACCAATGAATCTAAATGACAGTGCCCTTACTCAGGTTTGTTCCCTACGCTTGTAGTGATAGAAGTTCAAATATCCTCTTGTAGATATTGTCTTCAAAGCTGTTATATGTATTGCATGAAAATACCCTGGCAGACTTTGCTGAGGCTCTATCTTAATCTTAATTCTTTTCCCTAGCCTATGGATCTTGTTTCTCTAACCTTTCTGAATAACTAAGATCATTGTATTGCTGTGGCACTCTGCTTGCCCTTAGCTGCACCTTCTCCATTTCTGTAATATCCTGTTTTATAATAGGGTGACCTGCACTGTGCCGTTTTCTTAATATGGACTCATTAGTCTCTTGGACTGTGCTAGAATAATTTCCTCAAATTTCTATTGAATAATCATATCTATACTTTTCCAACATATTGTTTGCTTTTACCTATTTTTTGGCTAATAAACACTACACAAATTAGCTCACTTTTTTTTTTTTCCTGGCAATGTTAAATGTAAAATATATTTTTTTCTTATTTTCTCAAGTATAGTAGTTTGGATTAAATCAGAGACATGTGAAGGCCATCAGAATGATCTTAGTGGTCTCTTTCTTTTTTCCCCCACTAGAGGAACATCCCTTTCTGAGTCACCTGTCCATTCCCAAACTGCTTCTTTATTTGTCCTTTCTCCCCACTCGCTGGAGGTCCCTCTCACGTTGTGATTAAGGACTCCACAGTGAGTATTGAAAGCCAAGACTTGCTTTACTTAGAAGCTACATGAGTCTGACCATAGTGATAGGGACAAGAGATGCAGAAGGGTGTGAGGTCCATGGCGGGATGAGAGGAATGCTTCATAAGGAAGCAGCTGATGGAGATGAGAATACTGGCAGAGGGAGAAAGCGAGTTGGGGATGGATTGTATGGCATTTAAATTCTCCCTAAAGATAGCAGTCAATGACAGAAAAGGAAGAAAAGTGATGTAACTTGGTTGATGTTTAGATACAGCTGCGCAAAAAAATAGCCTCACAAACCTAAAACAATTCCCTTAAAGTATCACCAGCAAAACACATGCTCATGTTCACAGTGCTTACATTTTGAAGTTCACAGCTGCTCCTTTAGACAGTTACCAAGTCACCAAACCATTACTCACATCATGCTTGTAAATGCTTATACATGCTTGCCTTCTTAAAATGAGCTAAATGAACAATAATGGGGAAAAAAAAAATCTATTTTCACATGGTATTTTTCTGTAATTGTATTTGAGTCCCACAAGGTGACACATTCTAAGTATATCAACGTCTCTCTTAACCAGATCAGGCTCTCAATACATAATTGTGATGCTAAGATCAAAACTGGTAAACTGCTAGCTGCAACAGGTTTTGACTTAAAAGCTCCAAAAATGGGATTTGAGTACCAATTTAAACAGCTCAGAAGGTGTCAAATATCTGATAAAAATTGAGCAATGCTTTTTGATATCAGAAATTCTGTATATGGCATGGTTTTTTTTGTAAATCTCATATTTAAGAATTCAAATCAACACAGAAAAATAAATCCATTAACAGCATAGCTCCGCTGTACTGGAGAGAAAAGGATTATTTCTACGGCAAAGACCATCTTTATAGCCCTTACCTTTTTCCTAGCAGGGGATTCCAAATTGAATTTTGAGGTGGAAATTGGTCATATTTTCCTTCAGAAAAAAAAAACATAAAAATACCAAAGGGATTTTCGTTTCACGCACTGTGTTTTAATTGGACAAAAAAAAAAATAGAGCAAAAGTACTTACAAAAAGTCAGATCTGCAGCACGAGGAGGATGAAAATAAATAATTGGAAGTAATTTTTACTCCATGCCCACAGTATCCCTTTTCAGGGTGAAGTGGGAGAAGGGAGAGCAGGCTTCTCCCCATGTCTATTGAAACATAATGGTGGTGGCAAGGTGGCAACGAATTGCATAGCTTCTTCTCACATTTCTTCTGCCACAAATCATGGTTCTTCTGTCACCTCTAAGGACTAAGTGTGCATGTGCCACTATCTCAGCAAGCTGCAAAGCTGTCCATACACTGTAGGCTCTTCAGGGGAGTCTCCTGCCTTGCTCTGCATTCTCCTGGCAGTGGAACATGCAGGTGGTTCTCAGGATTAAGTACACTTTTCCTCTCTCCCCTTCCCTTGACCCTTCAACCTGACACAGAGCACAGAGTTATTCCTGGTTAGTTTATTTTGTTTATGTTTTTCTAAATACAGTGTGTGTTTTGTGAGGTGTGTCTCTTCTGGCATGTAAACTGTAGCTTTGGGAGAAATCACCTGCACGTGTTTAAATCTACGACCATCTCACACAAATATGCTGTCTGGGTAAGAAGGACCTTGCAATGTCAGATGGAGTCAACATATTATTAAACAGGAAAAGGAAAAGGTGACACAGATCTACTGCACAAAACCCCACAATTGTTAATATTGGATGTCCAAGAGAACTCACATTCCTTGTAGCTCCATATCTGCTAACACTAAGGTTCTGCTTCAGCCATCCTAACTTAGAAAAACAGAAAGGCTGGACAGCGTAAGTGCAAAAAGTATTAAATCTCCAATAGGCCTTGAGAGCTGGACTGTTTCTGCTTCAGAGACTCTGTTGTGATCTGAAAGGTAGGTCTAGAGCTAAATTGGGAACCCTGCTTAAATATTCTAAATTTAATCTTTTAAAGAAAAAAAAACCCACATTTTTCAATGTTCATCTTTAAGAGGCTTATGGCACAAAACTTCTGCTACATATTATTGACTTTCCAGTTCCAACTGCTAAGTTTTTGTGCTTTATATTTGCATTTTGTGATGTTCCTCATGGTGCGTATTAGTCAGCATCAAAATATTATTATGTAACTCACAACAGATAGATAGAATATGGGTAGTGCCAAGCAGATTATTCTGCGTAGCTTTTTGGTACCAAACACAAGGGAGTATAAGCATGAGAGAGATTGGATTAGGTATATGAAATTGTAATTACAAATGATACTTAATTAAAAAATTATGACAGATTAGCTATACCATTACTTTCTGTAATTTTCAGAATCACAACAAAAATATATTAGTGCATTATGTTATCTTATCTTCATATGTAGTGATTTGTTTAACAGCACTTTGCATAAATTAACGGAAAGCAGGAGAATCTCTGCAAGCATGAGGGAATTCACAAGGTAAAATGATAGGGAATCTCTCCATTTTCCAACCCCACTATGCTATCCATAAAGAAAATGATGCCCCTGCTCTTCAGTTCTACTGACACAGGAATATTGTCACAGAGAGGTCGCAGTATGTGCTTTTAAGCAAGTAAGTTTGTGAATTAAAAAAACCCCAACAAATTTATATCCATGTTCAATAATAACAGTAGGTGTTTGAGTTTTTAGCTTTCTTAAACCTTTTTTTATGTTTAGACCTCTCAGATTCATAGTTAAAAACAGAGTTTTGAATAGAAAATTAAATTAACTTCTGTTATTTTACAAAGCAATTCTATTATGAGAAAAGAAAGAGCAACTAATATAGATTAAGTCTCTACAACTGAGAAATATGAAGCAACAATGGTAGAGCCAACTAGGAGGGTGGTAAGATGTACATCCCATATTTTTTATGCTTGTAAAACTGGAGCTGTTAGCTTCCCATTAAATTTCTGAACTAATGTTTCTTCTTCAGGTATTCATATTCTTCTTGTCTTTATTGCTTTTTTTTTTCCCAGTGCCTTGTTGTTTTCTGTACATGCTAGTGCATTTTTAGCTCCTCTGCAGTTTGATTCTATCTTCAGAGCAGCCTCGTATCTGAAGTTCTCTGTCTGCTGTGCAGGAGACCACCAATAAGGCTCTGTATCTACACTAAGTAAATTTGTGCCACACCCAGCCAAAAGGTGGTCTCGATGCAGAATTGTCAGTGAGCCACTAAGAGGTTTTGTGATAACAAAGGCTAATTTGATTCTGTGATTCTGTGTAATTAACCATGTGTAGAGAAAAAAGCCTGTGCAAAGCCACCAGTTTAATATCTGGGATGTCTGCTGCATCTGACTAGTCCGGGAAGGCAAAAACTTTTCCTCTTATAAAGGTCCTTGGAATTACTTAAAGACTATAACCTCAGTTTTTAAGAAATTAACCTCAATACAGCTCTTTTCTAATCTTTCCAAGATGACCACCTCATTCATTCCATTCCATTCTTTTCATCTTACTGCCGAACTGACTTCATTTTTCACTGATATTCATAAAAATGACTTAACCTTAAAAAAAAAAAAAAAAAAGAAAAACCCTCTGTCAGTGCCTGAGTTCATTTATGTCTAAGCTTTATACAGCTATAATCTAGCTTCTACAGAACGAGCCCCTTGAAGGCCTTCAGAGGTTAAATATCTGTATTTAGATCCTTATCTTCCTATTACTCAATATCCCCATCCATTGCACATTGAGCACTGGTTATGATTTGCCCTCATGTAGAACCCTTGGCACCTTATTCATTTTTTTGCGTAATGTGGTTTTCTTCATTGTTCTGACTACACATTTTCCACTTCTTATTATAACTCAGACATCCATCCAGACAGAGTGAATTTGACAATTCACATCTAAGATTTTATCTTGATTTTTTTTTTTCCTGGGGAAATATCAGATTGAGTTGGACTTTCCTACCTGATAATGACGCGCAATGAATCAACTAAGTAAAAAAAAAACCTTACCTCATCTTTTCTTACTGTCCAGGTTGACCTCAAGGCTAAGAGGGAAGACTGAAACAACATGAGCCCAGGAAGAAACCTCTATATGAGAGGAAGGCACCAGCCACTAAGGGAAATTGGAGGGGTGTGTTGAGGCTGAGTATTGGAAGCACATGTGTAATAAGCATACACCAAATGAATGCAGAGAACACCAAAACAGGCTAGGATCAACAGGAACTACATATTGATTGATTCATCGTTATGATCAGGAAGAGACTACAAAAAACTCTTGGGGAGAGACAGCCAAAGGATAACGCTGCTTTATCTGGTAGCAGATGTATTAATGTACGCTACACAGGAAAACTAATCAGGGTTTCGTAGACTACCTGTGTACTAAAAGGTACACTGTGTATTGATGTAAACTGAGAAACCTGTAAAAGGTTTCATCTTTAATAAGGGAATGGACTGGCTAGGAAACTTGAGGCACTTGAAGTCCACTAGCTCTTCATTGAGCTTGTCTCGGTAGCTGTGGCCATGTATGAAAGAAGACCAACGTCTTAAAGGGATTCCTATACGGTAAATAAGAGACACTGAACTCTTGATGCTCTGTCTAAAATTCCCTCCCTGTGTCTCCTTACCCTCACTGTTCTCAGTTGGTCTTGTTAACTTAAAGAGCATCATTTGTTTGAAACTTTCTCTGCATATAGGTTTCTGAGCCACTTCAAGTTGTTTTGCATATGTGTCTTTTTAAGAGCCTTGATAAATATAATCTCTTTTCCCCCCTCTCCCCAAATAGAATATTCCTCTTGACACCAGTTTCAGTAGTACTCTGACATAGGTTCAAAATGCCATTGGTAGCATCACTTTTCTGGTATATATATTAAGTATTCCCAGTATCAGAGACTTCTCCTGACTTGGATCTTCTGAGACGTACTGTACAAAAAAACCAACACAAACCACAGCTTTCAGCAGAAATAAAACATTGACCCAAAGCATTGACTATTTATGGTAAAAAACACAGAGATTTTTGGAAACACAGGGAAAAACATCTGATTTGTCTTTCCTTCTTCTTTCAGTAAATTGTACATTGAATGTAAAAGGATTGCACATGAACATTTTAACTAATGCTATCGATTCAGTGTGAAATGTTAACTACTTACACTACGGACAAAATTATTATTGCAGAAATTGCAAATTTTTAACTCGTACTTGCATGAAATGGCATTTTTCTGTGAATAAAAGAGAGTCATTGGTTTTGGAGATGTTATGTTACTTTTACTAACACTGTCAAAAAACACTCTGTTGGATAAAGAACTCCTATTGAGAGGGGGAGGGAATGGAAACAGTAAGTGTAATGTTTAAAGATAACCCTGTAAAACATTTTTTTCAACTTATATTTCCCTGAAAATAAGTGCCATTCATGAAGATTATAGTTGCAGTATGTGAACGTTGCTTATGAATACATTATAGTTTCATATGTTTCATATGTTTCATATGTTCATATGTTCATATAGTTTCATTCCACGTGTCCAAAAGCTGTTCATATTTAACTATCCATGTAAAATGCATGAACTGATCTTAGGCCACCTATGAACAGGTGATGTCAGCTCCAACAAAACTCCCTCTGTTCATGACGCTGATTTCAGTCATACTCTATTAGCAGGCAAGTGGACAGATACTGTCAAAAGTTTCTTTTAGCTAAAATAAAATAAAATAAAATAAAATAAAATAAAATAAAATATATACTATGGAATATTCAATCTGTGAAGTTACCAAACTATGTTTTAATGTCATCACGAATCAATGCATTGGAGGAAAAAGAATGTTGTTTTCAGCTATAACTGCTTTTTAAAGAAGTAGCCTTGATCTTGCAAAACAAGCATCTAACTGTTTTCATTGAAAACTGTACTTACTTGTACCAATCAGTATATAAAAGTCTGAGAGGTGAAATTCAGAGCTCATTGAAATCAAAGATTAAACTGCATTTGATGCTAACAGAACAAGAATGATCTTTTCTTCTCCATTCTGCAAAAGCCTGCATGAACTCCTCCACTGTTGCAGTCCTGTTGGATTCAGTGGGACACTCTGAAGAATCTCATTCTTCCCACAGCATTTTGTACAAGAAGAAGTAACTTGACAGTCAGGAAATGTATTAAGAGAATGTCTGAGAAATAAAGAAGGACTGTGTGCACATGCATACATGAGCATGATTTTTTTTGTTAACAGTTGAAAAACAGACACACCAGTGGCACATTGCACAGACCTCCCATTTTCTGCCTACCTGGCTGACTTGCAGCCATCATGACGACTGCCACTTTCTTAACTATTGAGACACCGAGCATACTCCAGCAAAGGCGAAATCACACTTCAGAGCTCCTCCCTCTGCCTGTACAAGTCTGGTCTTAACAATGGCTGTAGAACTATACCGAGGGTTAGAGGCTGGGCTAGCCACTAGACGAATGACAGATTCCTCTCTATCAACTTCTCTGCAACAGAACTCTTCTAATTCAAACCTGGATGGGCAGCTTTGAAAATGCAGTGTAGGTACAACCAGACTACATCCAAGTAACATCACAGGCCTTGAAGACATCTGATCTTAGTTAGTCTAGTAAATATCAGAAATTAATCCACTATGATAAAATATTTTTGTTTTGGTTTGGTTTTTTATAGGACTTTAAAATAATCACATTGATAGGACTCCAGAAAATTAATTTGCTTGTGCTATTTTAAATGCTTGTCTTTTCCAACAACCAGCAATGGTAGTTTAGAATTTAAAAATTAAGCTTGGTGTTTTTCTGATTAAAATGCTATAGCAGAATAATAAAATAGGAAATAGATAAGCAGATTGATGGTCATGCTTTGAAGTTTTAAAGCAACAAAAGTAGAATAAAACCTAATCCTACTCCAAGCACTTGTTAGTGAAAACTGCAAAAATGCAAGACAAGTATAAAAACAAAATTTAGTTTGCCTTTTTACAGAGAGAAAATGCTTCACGGCTAGCTAAAAGGAAGAGCGGAGCTCACCACGGTTAACAGAGAGGCATTTCAGGATCCTGGGGAATGTCTTTCAAACAGAAGCCCATTCTGTTGAGCAGAAGAAAAGGATTGTTGGGAAGACTGCCCTCTAAGAAGACTTTGCTATGGGCATTTCCAAAGAGTTTTGGTTCTCGAAGGATTAGAAAGACCCATTGTAAGCAGTGTAATGAGTGAAAGTATACAAACATAGCCTGGAGGAGGAAATTAGCTGTTTCTCTGGAAGATGTCGAAGGAAAAGCTTTTATTTTTGTAATTGAATGTTTAAAGAGATGCGTGCATTCTGCATTTTTGTTTTCTTTCTTAATAGTAACAGTTCTCTCTGTGTGGACTTTGTTTTTAACTTGAGAAACTCAGTAATATTTTATTATATTCAGTCTGATCTTTTTATTTTTTTTTCCTTAAGAAGATTCTTTGTTGTTGGAGTTCCCCAACAGAACTAAAATTGTATCCATTTTTGTCATTATAATTCATAGGTAAAACACAAGATGTCAGAGGAAAGCAGGGGAAATTATGTTTTATCTCAGTCATGGCTGACCAATGCCAGTACTTTCAGATATTTGACGCCATTTGGAAAAATAAGTAGAATT
>VWZK01017635.1:26906-61906 GCA_013396935.1 Baryphthengus martii | reverse complement strand
CAGCTATTGACCTAAAGTGCAGGTGTGCCCTGTGTTAGTACAAATAGCATAATATGCTCATATAGTTGTTCCTGCACTTCTACCAGGAAAACACAGTCATAAGATAGGAATTCACTTTTATCAAAATCAGTTGCCAAAATAACGGCATAAGCAATGGCAATATTGATGGCAAAATAAAGGATAGCACTGTGTCACCCCAGATTATGTGAGTATCACGTTATACTTTCTTGTGTGCTACAACTAGAGTAATTGCTTGTATAATTTAGTGGCAATAATGTTTCAAGCATTATTTTTGACAATTTAGGTACATAAACTGGGAATATTGTGCACAACTGTAGTCTACTAAATTTAAACATCAGTCACCTATCTTTGACAAGAAAACAGTGTGGCTCTAAATCAATCATCTATCTGTAGTTCATCCTCATTCATATCTTACCCATGAAAAGGATTACATATCTGCATGGCAAACTAATATATGTCCATGAATGTTCCTCATATACCTATCGCTTAAGAAAGCATTTGATTAACTGTAGCCTGTTTATATTGCTTCGGTGTAAACATCTGCCCCCTTTTTTTTGTTTGTTTGGTTTTTTTAATATCTACCAAATCTATTGTAATGGTAACCAAATCATGCCACTAACACAGTCTTCATGTAAACAGAGCAAAAATACTTGACGGATTTGTAGTCTGGATACTTAAAAATTTGGGACTTCTTTCTTATGGATATTTCTCAGAGCATATCTACTTCATATTTTTCAGGTAGACCCAAATTTACTTTGCTCATGTTCTAAACTGGCCAAGCACATATCAGCTCCAATGTGAAGGCTGAATTTTGCTCAGTGTTCAGCCCAAGGCAATAAGGTCTGTGGATGGGCTTTGCTTCATGTAGATAAACCTGCTCCACTTTTAGTTGAATCAGAGGGCAGACAGAAGTGAACTTGGATATGTTTCAAAAAAACCACATAGGTGTATTCTAAGCCATTTGTGATCATCATTAACTTTAAATGATTAACTTTAAATGATTAACTTTAAACACTTCATACAAAGATTAGTCAAGAACCATTGGTGGATCTTTCTCAATGTTCTTGATTTAGACAATCTATACTCAGATGAATGACTGAACATATTTTTTTTTTTAATATTAAGAAAGGCTTATTTGAATTATTAATCATTTTACAGATGCATAGTTTTTTCAAAAAAACCCCACATGTGAATACAAGGGCAGAGGAAGCTGTTGTATATGTGAATTCTGAGCAGAATTGCATCATCAGTCCACTGAGAGTAGTTTTCATATCCACTATTTTAAATACTGTAACTTGACCTGAAATAGCCACTGTATTTATTTATTTATTTATTTCAGATGAGATTAACGTAACTGTTTCACATTTCACAACAAATTCTGGCACTCCCAGATATGCTATTAAGCATCCAGAAAATAGATGGGGCTAAAATTACATTATTTTCTAGGATACATAAAAGGAACATTTCTTACTATCTCTATTTCAGTGGTATTCATGCTTACTTTTTTTGTTAACCTATCCTATAGTGGAGCCAAGATCATACCTCTCCCAAAGTCCTATATTCATTTTGTTCTCTTTCTAAAACACTATGTTGACTAAAAATTAAAAAGCACAAAGGAAATAGTACTAGGTAGCATTCTTGTTTGCATATTTTAATTTTCCCATTTCTAGATTTAATTTATACTATAATTATAAGTTGGTTTTTAAGAAGAAGAAAATATTGCTGAAACAAATGCTAAAGACTTTTAGGAATTTACAAGGATTTAAAAAAAATATTTCAAAAGTTGAAGTTTTTAAAATTTCAAAGGCTGAATTTTTTTAAAGATTAGAAAGAATTGAGTTAGTTTTACTGAAAAGAAGAAAAAATATTCCAAAAACGAAAACAGTGTTTCATTTCAGATTGAACAAGAATTTTTAATTAACCCAAAATTGAGCAAAACTTTTGCTGATTCTTTTCACAGGAAAATTTAATCTGTTATTTACATTTTTTTTTCCCTACTCCATAGAACATTAAATGTATTAACATTAATATTAAACATGTTTTTTTCTCTCTGACAAAACTATTCATACTCTGGTGTCTGATTCTCTGCAATGAAGCAGAAGACTTTTTGAGTGCAATTAGATAAGAACAGACATAAATGTTTTTTCTTCTTGCTTCTTTCAAGCATAAGGTCTTCTCCTGTTATCTCTATCACAGTAGTTGTTCTTTTCCATATATTTTTTTTTTTTTAATACTAGTAAAGTTTAAGGAGAAAACTGAAATGATTTTAGGTACTGTGTAACAAGGTGCTGTCACTGTTTTTCTCAGACTTTCAGATGGGTGTGTAGGTCTGCTGATTTTCAGAACTCGTTCTGATGGACAAAATCTTGTTATAATGGAGTTTACCTGTAAATGAGATATATTTTCTTCTCTTTAATTTTGATTGATCAATGAGAAATTGATAAAACACATCTCTTCATGTCACTATATCAGTATGATGATTTCAATCCACTTGATTTAGGCCAAATTTTGATGATATGAGAGGTTAGTGTAGTGATAGGTACACATACTTGGTACATGAACTACTCTCCAATTTCCATGGGTGGTTGTCTGCTAGTACTAGATGTTCTGGGTTAAAAAATATTACATGAACAATACCAGAAACTGTAGATGGGATCTCAGCTGCTATAAGATGATGTAATGCCATCAACATCTGTGAAGCTATGTCGGTTTATTTCCTCAAACATGATATTTTTCTCTTTTCTGTATTTTTTGGTGAGGAAATGCCACTTTTAATGCTTCACATCTTATAACAAGTGAACATTAGTATTACTACAGCTTATAGGAGTGCTATTTATGAGGTAGATCTACTTGGCATTCCTCAGGACTCAACAGTGGTTCCAACTCAAGGTGTTCATGGGCCAAATATGGCGGAATTCAAGGAAAACCATAATAGTGCTGGTCAAGGGCAAGGTTATCAAGGGATGTGGAGGCTAAACAGGCAAGCAGTGAGGTCTGAAGTCCTGACCTACCAACACTGCAGTTCCTGCCTGAGGAAGGACTGGTAGCACAGCCAGCTGATGCACCAGCAGTGTAACCAATGTCCAGGTTTTGAGGCCTCAGGGAAAAGAGTATTAAGGTGCAACTGGAATGTACTAATGAGAGGAAATACAGACCTGATGATGTTTTGTGTACAACTGTGGTTACAGTTCCAGATGGACTAGCTACTTTTATGAAACCTGTAAAACACGTAACTGGAAGAACCAGAAAAGTAATCCTCTGACATAATATTGCTCCACTTTAGCTGATGACATATGTGACTCGTGTGTCAGTACGCCTTGTGATGCGCTCGGCATGCCTGATGTGCCAACACAACAACAAAAAAAACTTTCAAAAAGCAGCCGAAGCATTTTATCTCTTTATTCTTTTCCTGCATCCCTTTGTGCTATGTCTCTATGACATTGTTTCATTGTAGAACAGGGAAGTTAAATCTGTTAATCTATGCTTATTAGTCACTTCTGAAATCAATTCCAGTCAAATGTATTTTCCTTTCTTTCCTTTTTATTTATTGTTAACAGAGATAAAAATACATACAAATAATTGTGAAATAACTACAAGACGCTTTCAGTGACATGCCTAATAGAACTGAAATCCAATCCAGTGTTCTGCTCTGGGCTATAAACAACGTAGAGCAAAACAAATTGCCCACTGTCAAAACAAACTAGGAAAGCTCACCACACTCTTAGTTTTATGGGTGGTGTGTTGGCCAAAAAAGTACATAAATTCCTCTATGAAGTGAGGGGTATCCTCAAGTCTGAGATAGGCAATTTTTTCTAAGTCCATTTGGACCTTCTCCAGCCAAAATCAAAATGTTCTGTTGCAGTTTCAGTTTGGAGAGCCTACTGAAAGCTCATTATCTTCAAATAGGATTACACTCAGTTAATATGAGAACATGCACATTACAATATCACATAAAATCAAAAGTTCCAATTTGCTCACTACATGTAAATCCAATTCAAAATATTTCCATAACATATATCCGCTGGATGTTACACTATTTGTATGTCACTCTAGAATGGATTAACTCCATGACAGGCTAGTCTCAGTTTTTCTGCATTTGGTGTTTTTAAACAGTTTATATTTGTTATCATATCAAAGACAGGCTTGCAGTTTTCAAAAGGAAGAAGAGAACACAGCGCCCAAGGCTCTTCCAGCATTACATTTCTTATTCCATTTTATCTTTCTTGGTTTTGACTAATGTCAGTAACAGCTACTGGTAATAAACTGCTTGTTACAGCTTGCTCTTGCCTTCAAGCACTGGCTTTGATACATTGTCAGCCAATTGGAAGCATTTCCTGATTACATTTCCAAATTGCTTGTTTATTGATCGAAAGTTAATAAAGCAAAAGACAACTTTACGGCTTAAATTAAATGAAAGGTTCCTTTGATGTTCAAATTATCCAATCAACCAACATGCAATGAAATGTAAGCATTTGAAAGTTTTATCTGGAAAGCAAAATGTACTAGATAATAATTTCTAGCACAGCCACTGTATCTAAGAGCTAATGAAAAATACCCATAACTTTAGATTTCATTTATTTTCTGTTGAAAAGTAAACAGCACTGAATTTTCTTGTTTTTAAATAGATGAAAACACAAAAGTGCAGATTTACATATCTTTTTTACAAACTATAATTCCTACTACAGGTGTATTTGGTAATTCCCTCAGAGTCTGGCATTTGCTTGTCAATCTATTTGCTTCTGGTGCTGTAATAAAGCTGCTATGCTCTGTCAACTACTACCAACCCATCCAAAAGGATGCTGCAGCCTTCCTGGAATATGATATTTAGCTCTGCAAGAGATGCTTGATCTCCAAAATAGACCACAAGTCTTATCACTATGCTGCTGCTTCAAGAGCTTTTACCTACACAGTGATAGTTATTTAAACCACCTAGACTTAACGTCATTGTGTTCTTCAGAATGTCAAGCACTTCCAGTACTAAAAATTTCTGATGCAATGATTTTCAGTACAAACTGGGAAAATGTGGGTGGCTACAGTATGTGTTATGTACAGTAAGAATAAAATAACAAGAGCAAATCTTAGTAAGTAAGCATCAGGAAAAGTACAGCCACATTATAGCTCAGACCTCATTAGGAGATTTAGGTGTTTTATGGCAGAATAGTCTTGAAATTCACACTTTCTACAAAAAAAAAAAAATGTATAATTATACTAAAAATTAATGTGGGTAATATTTTCTGTGTATGCTTTATCCTACGATGCTAGAAAAACATTTGGGCCTTTAAGCTGAGAGCTGTATTTATATATCACATCACTAGGAACAAACAGTTCAGCTGCACTAAACCAATGAATGTGACACGTCAAATAATTAATAACGCTTTTCTGGTTTTGGGGATTTCTTGGTCATTTTCTAAAAGTGGATGAGGTAACTGGAGTTGTTTAGCCTGAAGAAAATGAGGTTCAGGGGATATCTTATCGCTCTCTACAACCAGCTAAAAGGAGGTTGTAGCAAGGTGAGGGCCAGTCTGTTCTCCCAAGTAACAAGTGATAGGACAAGAGGAAATGGCTTCAAGTTACACCAGGGGAGGTGTAGGTTGGACATTGGGAAAAGATTCTTCACCAAAAGGGTTGTAAAGCAGTGGAATAGGCTGCCCAGGCAAATGAGCATCCCTTGAGGTATTTAAAAGATGTATAGATGTGGTGTTGAGGGGTGTTGTTTAGTGGCGACCTGGCAATGCTGCGTTAATGATTGGACTTGATGACCTTCAAGGTCTCCTTAACCAAAATAATGCTATGATTCTGATTTGACTGTGATGGTGCAAGCTTTGTAGCATTAAATGCAAGCGTAAATTTACTGATGCTTAAGGTCTCTATATGTGTAGAATTAAAATCTGACTGTTGCTTGAAATTAAAAGTCTAACTGAAATAGATTTTTGAAAGCTGGAACTCATCCCACCAAAGACACCATGTTGGATAATTCTTTTGTCCTTTTGACACAATCCAGCATAATGTCTCTGAAGACCATAATGTCAGATAAAGCTTACAAGCACAGCCAGAATTAAACAAAGTAATTTTTGATGTGATTATGATCTGATTATCAAGAAAGAAATGGGATGTGGATTTTATTTTATTTTATTAGTATGGCTATTGAAAATGATGCTTATGTTGGTCTGTNCCTGGAGAAGAGGAGACTCAGGCGAGACCCCATCACTCTCTACAACTACCTGAAAGGAAGTTGTAGTCAGGTGGGGGTCTGGCTCTTCTCCTAGGCAGCTAGTGACAGGACAAGAGGGCACGGCCTGAAGCTGCGCCAGGGGAGGTTTAGGTTGGATATTAGGAAGTATGTCCTCACAGAAAGGGTGATTAAACACTGGAATGGACTGCCCAGGGAAGCGGTGGAGTCGCCATCCCTGGAGGTGTTTAAGGAAAGATTGGATGTGGCACTTAGTGATATGGTCTAGCTAGGTGTTGTCATGTTGGGTCCTAGGCTGGACTTGATGATCTCAGAGGTCTATTCCAGCCTCAACAATTCTGTGATTCTGTGATTCTGTAGTTAATTTTCTTTTTCTCTTTCTTAGTTCTGAGTAGATAGAGATACATTTAGAATCATCCAAGTATAGCAGAAATTGATTTATGTTAGAAACCACTGCTGTGACTGCCAAACATAGTGGCAGCAGTCCACAGTCAAGATTTACCAGTTTTTCATCCTATGTTAAAGGTGATCACCATGAAATGCAAGGAGAACAAGTAAACTGGCAGCAGAGAGTTACGAGTCACAACCATTCGTTCCTTGTGCAGGGCATTAGAAAAGATGGTGGTACCCACTAACTTTGGGGTGACTGCATGAGCATGGCATGCTCTCTCATTCTGCTTACGTACTTGCACTTCCTAAGCCTCTGCTGATGCTATCAATCTACTAGCCTCCCTGTGCCTCAGCCTTTATGGTTCCTTTTCTATGATCAGCGAATGTTGGACTCAACAAGATACATCCTGTGAAGAAATTCTACCTGACAGTTCTTGTGACTATAGCATCTCTTGGACATGTGAGGCGCTGCAGACATGCAGTGAATTCTTTCATTTGGGGATCAACATCTGCATCCGGAAAAAGAAGCCGACAGGTACAAATCTGAAAATACAGGGACAGTTTTTTGCTTGTTTACGCCACAGTGGAAAGGAGGGGGAAAAGTAGTGATGACACTCCCAAATCAGGAGCTAGATATTGATTTTTATTTAACGCTTTTTATTAATATAAGGGTATTCTATCTGCACTCAGTTCATGAGCTTTTACAACTCATGTTTTACTGATTATTCTTCAAAGAAAAGAAGGAATAGAAAAAAAACACCCTACCTCTATGAGTGAAAATGTATACACACATGTAATATGATGTCTTAAGCAGAGCTATTAAGAAAAAGGGGCAAATACCATAAGTTTTGGGATTAACTAAAAAAAAATGAAAGCACTACAGAGAGTATGACTTATTTTGTGGATTTCCCCTTGAATTTTTGTTGTTGTTGTTGTGAGTTGAACTCTTCAGATCATGGCCACATTGAAATCTACCCAACAGGAGCTCTAGAAAAACATTGAGACTCATAACCTCATTCAGAAAGTTAAGCTTGATTTAGGGCATTGTTCCTTTCATAAGAACTCAGGATTTATATTAACTTCTCTTTTTATTGGAAGTGAAAGAACCTTAGAAATAATATAACTAAGATTAGAATGAAGTGGAGTTGGCTTTCAGTTTTTGGTTGTGTTTTTACCCTATTTCTGATAAGAGATTAAGTCATTTAGTCCAGGAGCACCTTTTCATGTCAAAAGCTCTATTGAGTGATGTGACTGAGTCATTTTGAGCTAACTGAATCCTAAAAAAAAAGATAAATAAACCTATGGATATTTAGCTACCACATATTTTATTTTTAATAACTTCACAGTTGCAGCACTGTAATTAAAGGGGAAACGTAGGTTTTTCTAGTTGAAACTATAGGTAAGTTTTGCACATTTTGCACTGTCCTGTCTACATTTATGCAGTATAAGAATATATCCAAAACCGTGAATCCAGCTGCTTAATCACTTTTTAACTTCACTTATCTAATATAGCACTTTAGGAGTGTTTATTTTTAATGACATAAAAGTGCAGGGAAATGTTCTGTAATATTCACTTATTTCCTTATTCTGGTCTTCTGAGTTTTAGGATTCATGCATTTTTGAATGATCTTTGTATTTGGTGTGTGCAACTTTATCCTTAGAGTTCTAAATTACTTTGAGAAGACACTGCATTTTTAAGAATAAACTATTTAAATGCTGCAATCTTTTTTTTTTGTTTTTCCAGTGAGTAATCTCACCTTCAACCAGTCCTCCAGCAAATTATTTCCTTCTGAATGACAGATCAACCATATATTAGATTTAATGGTGTAGTTTGATTTAATTCTAAAACAAACGCAATACCAGAGGCAATGTGAAACTCAGGCCATTAATTGGATGCTGATTTTGTTTAATTTTAGTGAGAGTAAACTGCTAAGTACTGACAGAAGACAGAAACTACCATATACAATTTTAACCTTTCTCCTGCCACACAGGAGATGTGCCTTGGGGTAGCCACTTTACGATATTGACTTAGAATGTTGTCATTAGAAAGTTGTAGGGGAAAAGACCAATGCACTCTGTGTGCACAGAGCCACAGGCTTGTCCTTTTCTTTGATCTGTAGTGGCTGGAAATCTTACATCACTCAAAGAGTTAACCTGCTTAGACACATTTGTGAGTTTTAGCCACAAGGGACTTTTGTTTGCATCTAGGTGATTCTTTTAAAAACTTGCTGTCTCCAAAAACACTTCAGTCACGCTGACTTGCAAACTGTGCAACCCACATACCCCTCGCTCCAGCTCCTCCTCCTCCTTACTGTGTAAAGGGGAGTGTAAACAATACTTTCATTTTAAAGACAGGGCTTCATGACTGCTACTGTACTGTGTAGCTATTTAGCAGGACCAGGCAAAGGTATTTCTCTCATCTAATTTGTCACATAATCATCCCAGAACACTCAGTCCTTCAGAGGGCTAAAAGAGTCTGAGCTAATAAATTCACCCTTTGCACAGAGAAGATGTTTCACAATGAAATAATAAAATGGAGTTTCAGTTAGGAAAAAATGAGATAAACTAGTGTAGCAAATAAGTAAAGATTATACACGTAGGCAACCCACTGATCAAATATTTCTTAGGGCTATCAGGAATCTATCAAGGATACTGAGCCAGTTAGATAAAGAAATTACTGAAGAGTGATTTACTGAGTTGTTTAAGAGTCATGTTAGAAAGATTATTTTGCTCACAGCAATGTGCTAGCTCTGTTTTATTTAATGATTAGTTAAAAGCTGTGGTAGAATATTGCATGCATGTGGGAGCTTCAGTCATTTATTTAACTATTGGTTATGCTTCTACACTGTCAACCTGAAAATATTAATCATGCTATCAAAAGCTTAGCTTTACAAATATTTCTTCTACTCAGAGTCAGCATTAAAGCAATATTGTACACTCAAGAAATCACAGGACATTACCACTTTGGTAGGAGACTTCTGTCATTTGTACATTTGAATCACCAGACATCTGGCCAGCATGGATCTGAAAGGATTGTCTGTAGTTTTGAGTTCTAGGAACTGATAAATAAGGATAATTATGCTGTGGATTGATTTGTCTTTGACATATTTTGAGCATCTCCACTGAGCAGGCAAAAGAGTGTACTACAGAGAATAATCCCCAACTTGTATCTCCCCATGCTGACAGTGGGCCCTTTATGCAGATCACTCCTCTCCTGAGGTCTGCAAATTCAGAGCTGCAAGGAATGGCCGCTCCCAAGAATCAGCATTTTCCTCTTCGGCACTTCCCCGTCTGAAGTGAATGCCTTCTTCCTCTTTACCGCTAGCTTCAGAGGGGAGCCTTTGGCCCTTATTAGCACCTATGATTTCAGAATTTCTGGAATTAATCGGTCACTTTACATCACTCACTTCTTGCACTTAATGCTTCCCTTCACTTCTATGCTTCAAGGTGCAAAAGGACAAGTGGGAATTTTCATTTGTCTATTTTTTAATGGACAGCAAAGGTTATTTTTTTTCTCCTTCTGCTTCAAACCCTTAACATTTTCCTGATTTTTTAAAAAATTAATTCCACACTATTTTTTCTGAAATAAGGGAATCCAAAACCATAGAAGTTGCTTTTTAGTCTTCAGTCTTTTTATTTTCTTTTGCAGCATTAGTTGACACCTGAACTTATTTGAGACCATGTTAAAAAACTTCTAACAAGATATACTTAAAAAAGATAAAGGAGAAAATGAATTTGCCTTTCAGCAAAGGTAACTTACAACTAGGAAGTAAGGATTGGCATGTTTGTTTCCCACAGAGCACTCAAGTAAAAACACTCAGCTGTCAAAGACTGCTAATGATTTCTGGTATATAATTAACAGGTAAGATTAGCTAAATTCTGGGTATATCTCATCTTAATCTTCATAACGTGAGCTGCTGGATTTCCAGAGTTTGCAGGTGAGATAGACATTAACTCCAGTTTGGGAGCCATTTTTCTTCTAACTTGCTTTCTTTTGGCTCAGATTCTAAGCTACGATGAAGTATAGGGGCAACTTTCACACTTGCCTGTATTTGCAATATTAATTTGTTAACTTTATACAGGTGAACATGCTCATTACCAGCAAAATCACAGGAAGGGATCTCAGAAGTTAATTGACATCAGCATTGCAGCAAATCAACTTAAATAGCAAACATACATAGTATAAGCTCTGGAATGAATGCACTCTAATAACAGATATTTCCAGGCTCTGGATTATGATGGATGTACCCAGCAGGGATAAATTACTTCTCTCCACAGCATGACTGTGCCTAGGAGACACATGCTTTGCCTTGTGTACTTTTATCTTTCCCTATACTTCACAGAATCAGAGCAGCACCAACATATAAATGTTCTTGTTTGCTTCCCCACATAAAAGACAACATGCCACTACCCTGTTATTTGCAACACAGGACTATACCCGCTGAACTGGATGCCCATCTTCACAGGCAAGTGCACAAGCACATTTCATTTTGCTGTTAGGTTCGCTCTGCTGTGTTTTAGTTATTCCCTTGGGGCTGGTATCTAACATAGGGGAGCCTGACAGTTAATGGATGGTGTACATTCTGGCTTCCCAAGTCTGATCCAGCAAACACGTATGCATAGCAGCTGAGCTATTTAAAAGCTAGCAATGGGGAAGGGAAGTTTGTGAGGTGATGCCTTTCTGCTATTAGTGTCACTATGTAGCTGTGAGTGCTTCAGTTGTGTTTGCTTGCCTCTGGTTGAAAGAGTGAGACTAAGTTAAGAAAGGAAAAAATATTATGAAAGGACAGTGAAAATCTTGCACTTGCTAAGACTTTTCAAGGTGTGCAGTAGCCTCCCACGAGTAAAGATCCCTTGGCTTGCAGCATGTGGGTTTAGAAAGCAGAGAATGTGACAAAGTCACACAATCATAGAATGGTTTGGGTTTGAAGGGACCTTAAAGACCATCTAGTTCTAAACCCTCTGCCATGGACAGAGGCACCTCCCACTAGATCATGTTGCTCAAAACCCCATCCAACCTGGCCTTGAACGCTTCCAGGGAGGGAGCATCCACAACTTCCCTGGAAACCTGTTCCAGTGTCTCACCACCCTCACAATAAAGAATTTCTCCTTATATCTAATCTAAATCTACCTCCTTTCAGTTTAAGCCCATTACCCCTTGTCCTATCACTACACTCCCTGATAAAGAATCCTCCCTATATTTCCTCTAGGCTCCCTTTCAGTACTGGAAGGCCACTATAAGATCTCTCTGTAGCCTTCTCCAGGATAAGCAATCCTAGCTCTCTTAGCCTGTTCTAACAGAGAAGGTTCTCCAGGCCCTTAATCATCTTTGTGGCTCTCCTCTGGTCCCACTAGAGCAGGTCCATGTCTTTCTTATGCTGAGGGCCCCACAGCTGAACACAGTATTGCATGTGGGGTCTCGCCAGAGTGGAGTAGAGTGGCAGAATCACCTCCCTCAACTCGCTGGTCACGCTTCTCTTGATGCAGCCCAGGATGCAATTGGCTTTCTGGGCTGTGAGTGCATGTTGCTGGCTCATATTCAGGCTTTCATCCACTAACACCCCCAAGTCCTTCTCCGCAGGGCTGCTTTCAATCCACACAGAGCACAGCCTGTATTTGTGCTTGAGATTACCTTGACCCATGTGCAAGACCTTGCACTTGGCCTTGTTGAACTTCATGAGGTTTGCACAGGCACACCTCTCAAGCCGGTCAAGGTCCCTCTGGATGTTACCCTTTCTCGCCAGCTTGTCAGCCACATCACCCAACTTGGTGTGGTCTGCAAACTTGCTGAGAATGCAGTCCTGTGCAAGAATGAATCATTCTCTGTTCTCAGGAAGGTCTAGGTGCAGTAACAAGTCTTCCTCATCTTCTAGCTTTATGATGTTAGTTCCAGTTTGTTTGTGTCTAGATTTAAGAATCTTGTTAGCAATCAGTTCTTAAGAAGATAATGTACTTTATCAATATTAGTAGGTAGAATGACAAATGATTATTATTCACCTTACAGTTCCCAACACTGCATTAGTTTTGTGACAATTTCCATTTTAAACAGGCTTCTGAAACAAATCCTTAGTGTCTTAGGTCATAGCACAACACATTTCTGTCACAGATAAAGAATAAATTTTCCTGATTGTACAGCGATTGACAGCTGTGAAAGTGCTTGCTTTCTTCTAAAACATAGGCTAAAACCTGGCTTTATAGAAAAAAATCAAATAAAAACTTTCACTGTCATGAATAAGGTAATTCAGCAGGCTAGAAGTATCAGTAATACTGGTAGAGTCCTCCTTCATCCAGACAACAAGTAAATCAGTTGTATCTCGGGTTTTTGTAATGGTGGCATAAAGAAAGAGCTGGTAGAAAAAATCCTAGTGTCAAGTGATTACCAATTTATTCAGCTTAGTCAACTGGAAGAGAAGTAGCTTGGGGGGTGAGGGGCTGCATCCTTTTGCGTTAGAACCAGTCAGCGCACCATGGGCCCCAATTCACATGTCAGTGCAGCAGCTGCACCATGACGCAGTCACCACTCCCACCAGCACAGCCGCATCCAAGCTTGTAAGGATCTCAATTTCAAAAGCATAAACTTTGAAAAATTAAGGAAACTAGTTAATGAGGTCAACTGGATTAAAGAGCTTAGGGATTTTAATGTGGAGAAGGCGTGAAATTTCTTTAAATCAAAGGTGTGAAAACTGTCTGGAACTTGCATCTTAATCAAGGGAAACATCTTGTAGGGAAGGGCTTCAGAGCTGACTGGATAAATAACCACTTCTGAAAGAGTCAGAGGAGTAAGCAGATAGCCTAAAGGGATAGGGAGTACTCTACGTCTGAGAGGCCAGGAAATAGAGAAGTAGAGATATGTGCCAAAAGTCAGGCTGAATTAGACCTTGTAAATTAAAACAAACAGTATAAAGTGTTTTTTTTCCCCAGCCATGCATGTATAAACATAAAAGAGAACACAGAAGGAGCAGCTGAACTACAGTGTAATGAACAGGGTGTCAAGAATAAAATGCTACATGTGTGGCATCAAATTTAAATAAAATGTATTGTTTTCTGTAAGGAAAGAAGTGTTGACTGTGGGAAGTGAGGACAGGCTGGAAATTAAAATATCCAGGCTGAAAGTAAGACTAAAAGCTTTATAAAAGCCAAATAAGTAAGGAAGTGAAAGTACAGGTACAGTGGCAGTGATCTGAGTGTATCTGTCAAGTAGAATGATGAAGTTCCTGACAGGTATTAACAAACAGAACACTTATATTTTAGATGATGGTTGGGGCATAGGGTAGCTTAAATACTAGAGGTCCATTAGTCCAATAGCAGTATTATACAAGGCTACAGTCTCAAAAGAAAAGTTAAGGAACAAGGGATAATGCATAAACTGCAACAAGGACTTTCCAAAGGGATGTCTTGCCAGACTAACTTGTTCTGTTTCTTTGATAACCATTTTCCTAAACAAGGAAAATGCAGTAAGTCTAATCTATCTGGAGTTCAGTAAAGAATTTGATTTAATGCCACTTGCAAAGTGGTTCGATAAACCACCAGGTAACCAGGCTTCACAAAACAAGAAAGAATCTGCATCAGTAATTCTGACGTGAGAGTAACCCACTCTCCCTTTCACCCGAATCAGCTCATGGTATTGGAAAAAGCAAAAATAAGCTAAAGCAATCATACTTTAATTTTGTTTTGCAGTGTAACACAGAGCTAACTAATATTGAGAGCAATGTGTGTTGCATTAACCAATTTCATGTTAGATTTATTAATGCACTAGCTGGACACAGTATTGCTTGTGTTTCAGTAGAATTAATGAAACAAAATGAGATTACATCATTAGAAAAATATGTTCATTTTAAGTGCATCATATGGAAAATAGGAGAAAAATGGTTACCCACCCCGGTGCCCAGATTAATCAAGCATAGTAATAGATTGCAGAAAATCCATGTTTTTGTTTAAATGTATTAACTAGAGAGGCCAATTGAGATTAGTATAGGCAAGCCATCCCTGGGCACTGTCTCATTTACAGCACTGCCTTGGAGAATAACGTGCTGGCGCATATTTCTATGTTGTTGACTATGGTTCCACTCACTCTCCAGCTGGGAACATGTGCTCAATTTTGTATTGGTAATGGGTGTTTTTGTGCTTCTACTTTCATCTGTTTACCTGAGTGTTTGCATGAAGTCTATCTAATTTATGGTTGGAGGCTTGATTGTGCTGAGGAGTTCTAAACATTTTTGGTGAATCAGTCATGTTCCTTGGTTTAAAAAAAAATATAAAATAGAAAGAAAAAAAAAAAAAGGAAAGAAAAAGAAATAAAAATAAAAAAAAAAACCAAACACCCGCTTCATGTGTGTAATGACACATCTCACAAAGAGTCGTTTCCTTCCCTTTCCCATATTACTTAACAGTGTTTGGTATATCTTCATTTTTAAAAGCTTGGATTTAGGGAACTAGCCAGCGGTATTCTGAAATTTACCTTTCTTAGCAACAATTCAAGAAAACAGATCCTTAAAGTGTTTTTTACCCACTATAGTCTCCCACATATGGGGACAGAAATTGTGACGGGGAATCCTGTATATTTTTACAGTACCTAAAGCTTACTAAAACACTTTGTAATTCGCTTGCTTGCTGGAGATGCTCTGATGCAGATTATATTTTAACGGGTAGTGATTTGCGAATAAATACTTGGCAAACAGTTGAGAGGCAGAGATGTGAAACAATCATAGTCTTGACTATTGCATTAGCCACATTTTAATGATTTTTTTTTTTCTTTCAGAGGGAAGCTTAGCAAAATTATAATTTCTTTAATAAATAATTAACAGTGTATTATTTCAATAAATAAATTAGTGTTTATATAGTAAAGAATACAAATGTTTTGTGCATACATTCTGACCTACTTCTCCAGTCCTTCTTGGCTGTTTCCCAAAGAATTATTTTTAAAAATTAATGATGAACATCAAAATATTTCTGTTTATAACATCATATGAATGGTAGTTAAATCTATAAAATAATTCAATCGTTTATCCTTCTTATCTTGGGAATGTTTAATCAAGCTTGATATTTGCTTTAAATTAGCACTGTCAAATGTACATTTGTATAAAATCTCCCAAATCATGAAAGATTTATAATTTGAAATGTATTTGGATTATTCTGTAGTTAATCAGCTAGATAAAAATTAGTGGTACTGTAACTAGAACAATTAATTGGATTTAAAAATTAAAAAATAACTGGCACAAGCTACTTCATGTACTGCTTCACTTTGGAAACACAAATAATATCTTAACTACATCAAAGGAGTTTTGTGAACTGTTCACTAAATCCCAAATTCTATCTTTAACCAGCAAAGCTGTATTTTTTCTAAGGGAGTTTTAAACAAGAAAGGGAGGAGTATATTCTTCAGGTAATGTTTCTGCAAAAATATATATGCAATTCGGCTCAGTAAAATACCTATGCATCAAACCACAGATGAAATTTTAAGTACAAAGAATTTCATATTTAATTTAAATTTAGGGGTGAGTATTCCTTTATTTGTCATTGCCGTAGAGGTTACTAGGAGGTAAGGGCCATCTACAGAATATACTAACATTGTTCTGTGCATTATTTTGGTTAAAAACTCTTATGTGCTTTGCATCATCAATGATCAAAATCAGCTTGTAAGGGAAGCCCCAGTGGGCTGACTTTGTTGTACATCCCAGAGAAATTACTTCACTGACAACTTGTAGAGAGTGCCTAATAATCGGTGTATCCCATTTCTGTGAGGGCTGGGCTGGGCTGGACTGGTAGGATAATGACAGCATGGAAAGCTTCAGAGACAGCACTACCCACTTCTGAGCTGTCAAGAAGAGTTAGCCATGCCATAGGGAGTTTGGTGTCTGGGTGGTAGACTGAAGAGGAAAAGGAGATTTAGAAGGGAAACACATGGCTGTTCTTGCTTGGGAGGATACTGGCATGGGGGAGAAGAGGTTTAAAAACATCCTCTGCTCTTCATATTGAAGGAATGCCAGAATTCACACGTTCTGGAGGTTTTGGGAAAGATAATGAAGAAAAATACTAAGACAGGAGAAAGTAAATAGGATGGACTTATATTTGTAGCCTGATTCCAACGTCTCTCATGTCGGTCTGTAGACCACAGGACAGTGAATATACTTCTATCTGTCTCACAGGCATTTGTTTAAAGGAAATCATCAGGGGATCTGTCATTTGGGTGAATAGAACTTCAGCCTTGGTCAGGGTTTCAAGACACCACTGTGATTGAAATGATCACTCATGTGCCACATCTTTTGTGCTCCCCACAACTGTTGCTATTTCTTGCTGTTATGAGCGACTATTAATTTACTATCCTTGCACTCCACTGAACCCCCCAATCTCTTTCCTTGTAGTCCAAAATGTTAAACTGATAAAACGTAGGTCTCTTCATTCACAGCAGGATGCGCTTTACTCATTCTAGCAGGCTAGCTATGCTTTGTGCTTTTTAATTATTTAGACCTGCCAGATAAGTCAGAATCTGTTTCATCTGAGCATTGTCTTGTACACTATTTTTTCATCTCACAACACTGCCATTAGTCATCACAGGCAAGTTTACAGGCTAACACAGCCTTTCATACACCTTCTGGCACTGGAAATGCTGCCTTGAGTCTTCCAGAGCACTGGAAATTCTTTCTTTGCCTCTTCCAGTTCTCCAAGGCAGTTCAGAAAATTCTCTGGAGATTTAGGAAATAAACTAGAAAATACTATGTAAGATAGACAGAATTTGCTATAATCTTTATATACACCGGGCAAGCTGTCTGCACTCAGGTCTAGGCTTCACAACATGAAAATAACTACAGACTTTCATTTGTGAAAGCACGTTAAATATTCACAACGTTGACTAAAATGGATTTTTCTGAACCCCAAAATAAAATAAGAATCTCTAATACTAATGGCCTTATACTACTGAAATGCTGGAAATATGGATCAGGCTTTCCTGAAGCAGCAAGGAGAAAGCTCTGTTGTTGCAAATGATACCACCTTGCAGCCACAGCAAACTTAAGTAAGGCAAGGACTCTACCAAGGTCCCTTCGCATTGTCTTGATGGTGTACAGAAACTATAAAACTATCCTAAATACACACGAGAGTATTTTAGGATTGGACACTGTGGCCAGGCAATGGGAGATATATTTACTATGTTGCTCTCTAACCAGTGAAATGGTTTCTTAGTGGACCTGTGAAGTCTTGATTAAAAAGTGTGCAATTCAGATCATCTTCCACTTCTTGACAGCAAAATTGTGTCTTGTGCATTTACAGTTAATGCAAATGCCATTTTCCTGTCTCTGTGATCTCATATGTTATCAACAGCTTCTGGACAAACGAAAGATGCCTGCTAGGTGTCCAGGTCCAGAGCTGCAGCTTAGCACAAGTATCTCTGTCTTCTCATATAGTCCAAATGCAGTCCTAGCTCTGCCTTCAGAGTCAAATGACTTAAGAAGACTATCAGATGCTGTTGTGAACTGCAGTTAGGGCTGAAGTTGTCTCTAAGCAACTTAAACCTCTGGAAAATCCCAGGGGACACAGAATAATTTCTGTTTACTTTCTCATTCTCTACCTTAAAAAATCCCTGTTTGGGTGCAAGGGCTGTGGCTACAAAACCGAAAATTGCAATCTGGACAGCTCAAAGCAAGAATGTCCTGCCTTTCAAGTATTGTGTTGTTGGGATGTCATAGTGCCTGCTGAAGGCACACACTTGCAAGGAGCAAGGGAAAGCAGAATTGAGGTCGTAAGAGTTTGTCCCAAGCGATCTGATCTGCTCACAAGAGGAAATCATGCCTGCAGCAGGAAAACACCTTGAAAGCATTTTCCAGATACATCAGGAAGGTGCTCTATTAGTTTTGTGGAAAACTAGTTTATGATCGAATCTGCATGAGGTTTCAAAAATGATTAACTAGGAAAAACCTAGCACTGACACACTAGGTGAGGTCTTCCATGTCCTCAGACACGCTTCTCATCTCCTTCGTTTTCTTGAGCACAAAGGATTACCACCCACAGACAGGTTGTCCTTCATTCCCTTCAGCTTTGGAGGGCCCCTGCGCTTCTCCCTGCCCTTCCTTGGGGCTGTTGCATGCAGGAACTTTTCTGAGTGTCCCAGGCTGGCTGGCCTTGCAGGTCTCACTGAGATTGGAAGGCACGATGTAAACTGAGGAGAGCTCTGGCCCTCTTATACTTCAGGCAATATCCAAATATGTGTGTGTATCCTCTATTGCTGAAAAAGAAAAATCTCACACTATCCTGTTGGTAGACAGCCATGTGAGATCTGCTGAACTGGCAAGCTGTATTTTACATGGCAGGGAGTTCTCATGCATTTTATCAATTTGAGAGTAAAGAATCCTAAAGTTGGTTTGGGCTTTTTTCCTCCATTTTCCTTGTTTTGGCTTCTTAAAAATGCAATTATTTTTTCTCACAGGAAAGAGAGAGAAGCTCATGTTTCTGACATCAATGACACAATACAACGGTTCAGTTTTCTTCCTGGTGTATATTTGCTCTGTGGTATGGCACTCACTGCACCACAGCTGCTTTCCAGCACTGCTGCTCCCCAGACTTTCCTTATTCCTTACTGTCTCTTGCTAAAATATCTCATCTTAGTAGGCCCCCAAAATGAGAATATTCCCACTATTTATTTTTTTTCCACAGAATTGTACGAACGGAGATCTGTACACCAACAGCAAGAGGCTGTAGTACTAGTGCTCAGGAAATAACACAAAGCAGAAATATTTACCTACATCACAGACATTGGTGCTCTGTCCTCATCACAGTAGCTTGGGCTAGAGACCAGGGCTGTTTCTACCACCATGTCATGCTTCTGACTCAGTGCAAAGTTAACTTTCAGTGAGAAGTTATTAATTCTGTAACATTTGTGCTTTCGTCATCGATCAGCTATGGTGTGATTTTCTTAGCGATTTCTCAGTCAAGAAATCCCTGGACAATTTAAGAAAACATGACATAGTTCTGATTCTTTTTGCTGCTTATGTGACATAATTGTTTTATTACCAAGGATAAAATCAACATCAAAACACACTCATGGTTATTTGCAGTTTTGGAGATAAATATAATTTGGTCTCTGAATTTTATTTTACTAATATGTCTGTAAAGGCAGGTTTATTTGCCAGGTGCCGTATGTGTTAACTTTCTAATAGAGCAGCAGGCCTACGTTACATCTGTGGGTTTGGATCCCGATTCATATTTTACATCTCACTAAATTTCGGGGCCTCTGGGCAAATTGGGGTTTGGGTTTTTCTTATGACCATGTCTGTTTCTCTTTTCAGAGAAAGAACAGCTCAAAAGCTCCATACAATTAGATTTACCAGCACATGGCTTAACTTTCTTTCCAGTCTCCACAACAGTGGTATTTTGATATGGGATTCTGCTGCTGTTAAAAATTCATAGCCTGGACAACACCAATCATCTACTAGTCATCTTTATTTCATTCTTGTTTTATTGGACTTGTTTCTATTTGAAGGAAAAAGGAGAGCTTTCAAAAATCAGCCCATTTTTGCCTTTATTATCCACCTTCACTTTCCATCTGGTATTTTTGGTTTTCATCAAGGGAAGAGGTATAATGTATGTACAATCATACATAAAAAAAGAATCCAAAAGTGTGTGACAGTGGTAACCCGTGATCTGAAAATACGGAGTTATTTCCAAGGTGGTGAACATTTACTTGGGCTGTTTGTAGCAGTGGGTAGAGCTGTGTGGTGGCTGGGAATGAACAAGACAGCCTGCAGAAGCTACTGGTATTCACACATGCTGGAAGAGAAAGTGGGATGAGGAACATCAGCCAAAAAGCTGCAGGGTAGATATCCCTGATACAATTACACAGCAAATTCATAAATCAAACTTATCTCGGAGATCATACAAAGCGTGCTTAGTTCACAGGTTTCAAGATAAATTATTTCAGCTGTTTAATTTGGGTTTTGTTATTTCAAATTAATTCAAGCAAAGGTTTTAATCTGAGGAGCATGCACCATCAAATGAAAGCAAAACTTTACCTAGGTGGTTTCAGATGAGACTGAACGTTTTCCATTTTATAAAAGCACAGTGCTAAAAATGTTTATTTCTTAATACTCTCTTGACCATAAAGTAACAAACACAACTACAGTTTTTCAAAGTTTATTGCTCTGAGTAGGCTTGGATAAAAGGCCGTATGTTTCTAGCAGGGTCTCTTCAGACCAATAAATGTAATGTTGCTTTGCTCATTCAGAGCCATGAGATTCAACTGTATAATCATTTCAGTTTACTCCAGATGCTTTACTACAGAAGCTTCTGCTGTAGTTACACACCTTTATCCATGGGGTATATGCTTTGTTTCCGTAATGCTAATAATGTCTTCCTTCTTTCTGAGAGTGTTTAAAGATGATTATTACAGCTGGCTGGCATTGCTTCTGAATGCCAAAGCATTCTCATCCTTCTTAAAAATTCTGCACTGGGCATTATTCATTTAGTTTTTAATTATTAGCATTTATATCTGTTTTTATATCTTTTGCATATCACTCAGCTGTTCAAAGGGAGTATTCCCATGCTGATGGTCTGAAGAGCTTCTGTTTGAAGGCACCGGCAGCCCAGGGAATCCTCCCATACACTGTCTGTGGCCAATCCAAAGAGCTGACTATCGGGTTCTGCCAGTGCATATTAAACTCATACCATTTTGGAGTCACTTTATCTATGATCATAAAATAATAAAAAAATTATTTCAGTGTCTTTCTAACAAACAAGTTATGCTTGCTTTGGTCTCTCTGCTATTTCTTTTTACTCACATATGCTTTATTTGCTGTTAACATATTTGCCCCTTATGGCCTGATACTCTATTTTCCAAATAAACGAAAGGCTGTTGCAACTGCTATGGCCGGGAATCTCCTGCAGAGGTTACTAGAGAGATAAAGTGCAATGACTGGCATTAGGTGGATAACACAAAAACTGTGTAAAATGGTATCTAGAATATTTTTCAAATAAATTACTCAACATTTCCACTACCACCCACCCCACCCCCCCACCCCGCCCATGTAAACAAAATTGTTGTGACTTTCTTTCTCCCTCGATTCCAGGATCATAATTTCTATTTTTTTAAATTTGCCTTTTCATGCATTTTTAAATCTCCAAGGATAATCTCTATGCCAAGTTTTGATTTCCACTGTTCTAGCTTATGCTAGCTTCTTTTTTTCTCATCTTCATTTTGGTTTCTAAATAGCCTGTTCACATTGCACGTGTTCATGTTACATTTATAGGAGATCCACGAACTTTAAAACCTATTGAACTGCAAATGCCTACCATCTTCATTAAAATACTTAAGACAGATTCTGGCAATACTTCTACTGCAGAAACAGTTGCAGTGTTAAACCTACTTTGTATTAAACATCAGAGAATCAACAATTAAGTTGTGGGAAAGAGGGAAAGAACTTTTTCTAAAAAATAAGAACTTCTGTAAAAGTGAAGTTTGCACTGTATTACAAATCAAACAATCTGATCTTCAGTTACGTTTCTCTGTCCTCTGTATTTTTAATTTTCTACTAGAGATCATATCTTGATGTACATTTTCGCTATGATTAAGTCATTCTGCTATTTTCTCCCATATGGATTATTTGATATCTAGCCTTTGCTTACACTGCAGCCTTAATATAATTAAGTAAAAAATGTCAACCAACACAATTTCTTTTCAAAGCAGTCTGTCTTAGTTACACTGTTCACACAACTCCTTAGTTCCTTTCATTTGGCTTCTAATTTCCTCTAGCCCTTGGGCATCTTTATATCTCATTATCATCTGAAGACTAGAAAATCCTTTCTGTATGATAGATATTTTGCTCTAGACATGCTATTTCATTTAAGAAGTTGAATAACTTGTCTGGTGTTTAACACAAGATAAGTTTCTGCATGGGCATTAGTTCAGAGGAGTGCACACCGCTAATGTGCGCACCTGTACGCTCATGTGAACTGAACTTATTCTATCTTGCCCCACTAATTCTGTCTGCACTTCTCCTGTCTCTTCATAATGAAATGTCTTCAAAACTTAAGTTGTTTTTTGGTTTTTTTTTCACGTCTCTGTCTTGTCTGGTAGAAAATTTTTGACCAGTTACAGTTATTGACTGAATTTGCAGAATAGCTTACTGTCTGTGTTTTGCTTCTTGTTTTCTTATAGATTTTTTACCTAAGATGGAGTGTTGTGTGGGACTGAATAGTACTCTGCTATATCAGAAATTTATTTTGTGGCTGTTACTGCCTGCTACAGTTGCTGTGCTTGAATAATGAACTGCAAAAGCCCACTGTGTGAGTGCAGCGTAGGTCAGCAGAATTAGGTTTTCTGATGATAAAGTTTCATCACTTTCCTGAAAGTAAGTTGAATGCACTTCAAATAGTAAGAATCTGTTGACGATGGTGTTTCATTTTTAGGATTTTGTTCTCAAAAAATACTTGTAAGAGTAGTATATTCATGTAGCCTTCCCCTTTTCGTTTACTGTCATTTAAGTGGAGCTAGCTATAAAAACTAAACCTGGCTAGAGTAAACATCTGCCATGGCCAATATTCGGTACATTCCTTTGTACTCACAAAGGAAACATCACTAGAAACACTTCTAAGGTCAAAATTTCAAATCTTTGCATTATGTTACAGGCATCTATCTTAGATGGCTTCATGTTCCTCAGAAAGCTCACAGGGATATTGTATGGGCACGATTCACTTGCTGAATTTAGGTGAAAGATGCTTGAGCATCTGGGCACATGTCAATGAAATGGTGTAGAACCCCATTCTTTCTTTCTTGGCCCATTAAGTACTATTTTTGTCTTAACAAGACGTAGCTCTTCTGCTTTTTTGTACATCATAGAGAAAAATTTTCAAAGGAAAGATCCTAGTCAGATTTTAATTTCATTATTTCCAATATTACTTTTATCACTCTATGACATTTCAATAACAATTTGAAATGTTTTGTAACCTTGTGTGACACTGTGTAATATCTTTCAAAGTAGACAAATCGAAAATTAAGTATTAATTTTGTAAAAATCACTTGAAATGTTTTAATAGTTTTGGATACATGCTGTTGTTTTTACCTGGCTGCTTTCAGTGGCTACAATGTTAAAAAGGGAAGAAATGTTGAAGCCTTTTTTACAAGTCCTTCAATGCCAAATCAGATTAGGTAGCAAAAAAAAAAGCACAGGTATTGTACCATATGTTATCTCTGGTACATATAGACATCTGGATCTAGTGGAAGAGAATGTGTACTTCAAATCTGTACAGCAATGGTTTCATGAATGGGGGAAATGGTATCTACAGAAGCATATGGTACTTCCAAATTTCCACTCTGATATGTCTTTGTGGACATTTATAGGGAGGAGGATGGGGAAAGACAAATTTAAGTACGACTCAGGATAGGATATGAAACATACTGGTATATTAGAGTTTAAGAGACTATTTGAGCTTAGGATACTCTAACATGAAAAAGTAAGGGATGAGATACAAAGCTTGTAGAAAGGAGAAAGCCAGCAATACGTAGAAAAAAAAAATGTGTCTAAGAGGAACTGGTTCAGAAATGCCGTTTAGTATTCCTAGTTAAGTTACTAGTGCTTTGAAAATCTGAAACATGTGTGATGCACACCATCAAATAGGGGATTTCTTAAATTACAGTTGTATGCTAATTACTCACTTTAGGCAGTGGTTTGTCTGGAGCAGTAAATGATCCTAGACTTTTTGTCTTAGCAAGAAAAAAATCTTACCACTGAAATGTTGGGGACTGTTAGTCACCAGTGCAGGAATTGCCACTTTTCTAAACCTTGAATAGAAATGAATTCAATAAAAAGAGACATAATGGCAGATTTATAAAAGCAACGTTCCTTTACATAATGGATTTTCTATTCTAATGTTTCTTTACTGTAATCCTTTAAAATTATGCAAAAAAATTTATTATTTAAGTGATAGTAAAGAATTCATTAAAAGATTAATAGTTCTGGTTTACCAATTCACTTACCAGGTCACTTAATTATTTAGTTCATTAATTCTGTAAATGTCAGACTTAGTATGAACTCTAGTGATTTGCATAAGTAAGGTTATAGTTCTATGAGCAATTGTCATCTAACAACTTCAGACAAGAATTTGGCATTATTTCTACATTTCAAATGAAAGAAGGTGTTTGTAGCTATATAGACACATATACCTATAAAGATGGGAAAACCAATCTATCTAATTGATCTATCAGCCCCAAAGCATCCAGGAGATAGCCTCCAAATTAGGCTATATAAGTGGGACTTCTTTTAGGAGCCACATTTCCCATAAAAAAAATAAAATTAAAAAATCAGTCTTCAAAGGAAATATGAAGTCTTCTAAAACTTTATTTATTTATTTATTTATTTATTTATTAAAAAGTATTACTCATTGGAACAGCGAGATGATGGTTCATTGCAGTTATCTAAAGGATTCTGGTACTGAGGTGGTATTTCAGAAAAAGCAAATATTTACATTATGCGAACGTGATGGCAACATTAGTTCTTACATGTGTAGAATTGTACAGAATCATAGAATCACAGAATTGTCAGAGTTGGAAGGAACCTTAAAGAACATCTAGTTCCAACGCCCCTGCCACAGGCAGAGACACCTCCCACTAGATCAGGTTGTTCAGAGCCCCATCTAACCTGGCCCTAAAAACTTCCAGGGTTGGGGCTTCCACCGCCTCTCTGGGCAAACCTGTTCATGTCTCACATTTACACACGTATGTGTAGAGTACACCTGTCTAGAGGTACAGAAGACATACTTGTAAGAACACTGGAATTAGTCTAAGTAGCCATTAGCTGTTATTTAATCTTCAGTAGTAGCCATCAAGGCAAGATATTGTACAGTATGACATGATGAACCTTCCTTTTACATAGGTGAAGCTTTCCCTTCACTTGGTAAGCCTGAGTGGAGAACATCAATAGCTGGTCATTATGCACCATGTAAAATAATTTGATGCCCTATGATGCATACAGGCTAAGTAAGGCCATCTTAAATAATTTTTATTGTGGAATGATTTCTTCCATTACAGATTCTATGCACTGTAAAATAGCACGGGGCTGTAACAGTCACAAGCCAGTGTGTACCCATGTATCTTGCTGCAGCGAATGGTTAAATCTGAAAATGAATCCTTTCTGGCAGGCTAAACTCACGGCCCTCTGTATTAGTGGCATCTGCTCTGGCATGTGAATCAGCCTTGCTCTTAGTGGGTGCATGCCAAGCGAGTACAGGTTTCTAGGGGGCAATACATAATCTGTTCAGACCCACTCCCACAGCCCCTGTGAGTGGATTCATTAAGTAAAATTAGTCTTGTAATTAAGGGCCATGGTATTAAGCCCTTCAAGCATGATTTTTTTTTTCTTTTTGACAACACAGAATCAATCCTGTGACAGCTTCCCTGACATGCAATCTTAGAGCTTGATAAACAAAATATGGGGGTTATAGCTAAGATGATGTGAAAACCAGAAAAACATGAGGTGTTCTTATACCAATTAGGCTCATTCAGATCTGTGGAGTAAATAGGCATAAGTAGAAGGAGAATAAGCTAGTGTTATGTATACACAAAGGAGACATAAATGTGTAAAAATGTGAGCTTTAGAGACAAGAATTTTTGAGTATTTTCACCTAAGAGTTTTGCATATGTTGGATATTTCCTGCTGGAATAAATTGCATCTTTTGCAGTGTCAGTGATTTTCAGAGCAGCAGTATGAATTTTTGTATGGTCTTGGGAAATGCTTGATAGTTGTAGGACAAAGAAATGTATAATGGAAGTTTCGTGGCTTAATCAGCTACTATGTGATAACCTGGGATCATCTGTGTGTGTTTATGGACAGAGAGGTAGGGACTGGGCTGGTCTCAGTAACTTTGGGACACAGACGGGCCATAAAACTCCTGTGTGCTTTAAGAAGTGTTACGATGTTAAAATGGGATCTTTAAAAGGAAATAGCTGAACAGAAAAAATCCATGTAATGTCACCTAATGTGAATCACCACAGAGCTGGCTCTGAGTAGGACCCTGAGTCTATAGGCATTCAATAATGTTTGCAGACAAACCAAAGTGATCCTCAAATAATGGCAGATATCCTATAACCTGATCCTGTTTCACTTACAGGTAAAAGGTCAGGTTTTTGTCTAGTGGTACACTATAGTTACTAAAATATTTTTACTAGCTCTGAAACCTTTTGGAGAGAAGAACACAAACCTAATCATACTGAAAAGTATTTAAAAGTGTTCAAACATGGTTATTCATAAAATACTACAGCTAAAATAGGTTTAAATTTGCTGCCATATTTCACGGTTTGATCAATAATTTTATTGCTTAATTGGGCACTTGTTTAAAACAAACAAACAAACAAAACTGAAACACATTAATGTAATAAAGACAAAACCTTTGTGATGTTACATTTAAATCCTGGAAAGTTGAGGGTTGGTCCAACCTTGAGTCATGTTATAATAAATCTGAAAATCCATCACAACAGCAGATTGTAAAAATCACAAAAATTGATACAGTATGGTGGTACTACTGGTCTTGCTTGTGCTCCTGGTGCTTCAGTTCTTCCTACTTGTTGTACCTGGGCTATCAAGGAGGTTCTTGTGTAATCATATGAACAGTAATAAAGCTGTATGAATAGGCCTGAGTTTCTTAACGTCTGATTTAAAACTAAAACAGGTTTTTTCAGTTCCTCAATTACTGGCAGGTAGAAAGATGAGCTGACAGCAACCTCCCTCATTTAGGTGAGAGGAAGCAAGTTAGGTGGGATTGTTGCCTCGCCCTACAAAAGATACCGGTTGTCAATCCCCAGATGAGTTTACAAGTGAGTAGTGCCTCAGTTAAACTTTGTGATTTGTCATCTTCCTACATGATTTGAACACTGACATGAATACTGCAAACAGAATGGCAGAATACAGTGCCTAATCTCAATCAGCTCAAACTGGTTGCTGAGATGTCCTATTGCTAATAAGCATTAACTTTCTGGCTTTAGAGAGTTCACACACGCAGAAATTATCTAAATTTTCCTGACCTTTAGGGCACACAGGATCAGCAGCATTGTACTTAGATCTGTAACTGTTTGTGCTATATTGGCTTTAAGCACAGCAAGGACTGAGGTGATACTGCACATTCAAGAACAAAAATAGTCCAGATAAAGAGTTCACAAGGCAACCTCCTAGCTTCTTGAAGATGCAGCTGGTTTGGGCTGGAGGCTGCAGCTGAAAATGAAGTGTGGCTGGATGCAGCTTCTAAATATCAGGCCAGAATCCCAGCTGATGTATACTGGCACAGCTCCGCTGAAGTAGTTATGATAGTTTATGCCAGTTAGTCTCTTGCTCAAGAGCTTTTCTGATATGCTAACTTGGTGTTGTTGGCATTTGTTTTACTACTATTGTGTTCTAGATAAGATAATGCTGACTTCTTAAAAATGCAATATTAATCTCCCTGACGTAAGGGCTGTTTGCACGTGTGACATTATCAAAACAAAAAAAAAGCTGTCAAAACAAAATTGCTACTTCAGTGCAGGAGAAACCTCACACAGCCACTTTAGGTTGAATTATCCAGCCGTGCTGTAAAAAACAGTAGTGTTTGGATTAAGTGAACTGTCATTTGTAGAGTGTATTTTGAAATATGGTATATTCCGCAGGTGATGGATATCAACATTTCATCGGCTTTGTATTATTGAAAAATTTGGGAATTTCCTAATGACTGTTAATAGCCAATAGGTAGGTGTTCTTCACTACCTCCTGGTCAGCAGATTATTAGGGAAATACACTTCCATCTATCTCAGGAATGTAGATAGGTCAAAACTCCGTCTCCTCTGTTACTGTGATCAGTATTAGGCATTTCTGAAGAACAACCACTCAGGCTTCCTGATTCTAATAGTGCTTTGAAATGTGAAGATTTAATAATACTTGTAAATTATGCAGTACACAAATTTCAATGTTATAAATTAAAAATTGAGACTACTTATATTTTATAAATGTCTGTACGCTAACTGTTTACCTTTTGTTCTATATTGTGTAAGACATTTATCTCCTCAACAAGTATGTTGGTATGAAAGGATCTAAAAAAATTTTTCACTATGAAAACTGAAACTTGAAGCAAAAATTTTTTATTCTGAGGAACTGGAAATATCCGACATATTCAAATCTATTTGGAATGATAGAGATACAGTACTACAAAATAATCACAGAATTAGTATTCAGCCTGTGACTATTCAGACTATTGCTCAGACAAAATGACAAAAACAAATGTGAAAGTTCTGTGAAAAAATATCCAAGGCTGTTGAAAGTCTAAGTACAGGGGACACATTCTGTAGTATCTATTCCCCATCTTTTTACGGTTTAATCAAATACCATGTTAATAACTCTGATACTGTAAGACCTTTTACTGGCTTGCTCTGATGTTTTTCTGTCAAGGGCTAACTAATAGTTTTAGCTCTCCAAAGAACAACATAACAAAGATAAGGCAAATGCCAGGAAACGTATTCATTAAATAGTCAAGAGAATGCCAAGGACAAGCTCACTGTATAATGTGTTAGGAGAACATCAATATTTGAGAAAAGGAAGATGCTGCTTTGGTATAACATATTTGTGAAAACTGGAATAAGCATGTTTTAAGCAAGGCTTCTCTTTAATTATTGTCTGAGTTTCACATAAAGTCTGCTTCATCAACTGGATAAATATTTGACTGCTGTTCAGTAAATTGCATTAGTTTACTTTAACTGTATGCTCAGCCTTATTCAGGCATCCTACATTAGGCAATGTAGTGTGTAATGCATCTCTGCAGGTGACCAGAGCTATTCTCTGTATGAGGTAAATTAAAACTCATATTTTAAAAATTAAACATTCTTGCACTTCATGATTTCAATATTTAATTATAACCTGTGTCAGGGCCTAATCTCTGACTGAGTCAGGCATGAAATTAATCAAAAATGAGGCAAAAGCTTAGCAGTTCTACTGCACTGTAAAAATAATTTTTTCAGCAATTCTGTGATTCTTACAGAAGTTTTATGAGAGATATGCTGGTGAGCATGTAGTTAGAGCAACAGTTAAAAGGTTAGTAAGTAGTCACAATAATTAAGATTTTTGTTAGTTGCCTTGAAAAAAACCTGGCAGAACAGTTTACTCCTGAGATGCGAGTGCACGGAGGATGCTGTAGCATTAAGCCATGATCAGACAAGGAAAGAAATCTTTGAATCTCTAAATCTATTTGAGGAAGAAAACCCAACTACATTAACAAAGCACAGCTTTGACATTCTCATGGAAGTTGCATCAGGCTACTAATGTACAAGTAGGTTATTTCATGTGAGGTTAAATATACTGCAGCTATAGAGAGTGCAGCTGTATTTTACTTTGCAAAGTCCTTGTGCAAAATAGTTTGCTGTAAATAAACTATTTGTAGTTATACTTTTTGACTGATGGAAAAAGCTGGTGCAGGGCAATGAGTTTCTTTTTCACCATGCATAAACCTTATCTTCCCCCACTTTCAATTTGCTCTTTTAAACTTGGCAATTTCAACACCAAACTTTGTATCTGAGAAACACAGGTGAGGTGCTGAAAAGGTCTGAAAAAAAATTCTTGAAGTCTGACAAAGTTCAAACTTTTCCTGCAAAGTCATGAGATTGTGCTTTGGTTTTACATGAAAAACATAGGTTCAGTCACGTTTGGTTTATTTTGATGAGTTTGTGTATTTTTGTAGCCTCTGCACTTCCTGAAACGAATCATCCAGAAAAACAGGAAGTCCAGACGTGGCCAACAGTAATGGAAAAATTCCTAAATGGGCTCCTACGAGCTGACCGAACTACTTTTGGCATAACAATGTGAAGCATATATATATATGTTAGAACATACAGTGCAAAGGGTAACTTTCTTCCCTCCTGGCACAGAACTGCCTGGCTTCTGATAGCAGTCAGCTAGCAGGACTGGCAATTGTTTTATTTAGCTCAGCTCTACATTCTGTTCAGACAAAGGCTGCCTTTGTGATTTTAGGCTAATCATGTGTAACCTCCTTAGTTTCACCTGTTGTAAAACAGTTCACATTCCTAATGATTTGTCTGAGAATTAGGAAGGTGTTAGGCATATGAAAATTTCTTATTGTTGCTGGCAGAAAGATTTGAAAGGTGGTAGCTGAGCATGAATTTAACTGCTGGCTTGTTTATTTGGAAGAAGAAGTCATTCTATCAGGCACAGATCTTGAAGTGCCACATTTTAAAAAGAAAAAAATGTTCTTGCAGAATTTATGCCTAGGAATCTGCTGCCCAAAATTATACAGAGCAAGTCCAGCCCTTGTTGATAGTTCGAGAACCACCAACTTACACCCCTTTGTTCTTTTGTTAAGGTTATTCCTTAGCCCTGTAATCACAGAATCACAGAATTATTGAGGCTGGAATAGACCTCTGAGATCATCAAGTCCAGCCTAGGACCTAACATCACAATATCAACTAGACCGCGTCACTAAATGCCACGTCCAATCTTTCCTTAAACACCTCCAGGGATGGTGACTCCACCACTTCCCTGGGCAGTCCATTCCAGTGTTTAATCACCCTTTCTGTGAGGACGTGCTTCCTAATATCCAACCTAAACCTCCCCTGGTGCAGCTTTAGGCCATGCCCTCTTGTCCTGTCACTAGCTGCCTAGGAGGAGACCCCGAATCACACTGGATCTCGTTACTAAGAATATTTTACACCATTTAAAGTACCTTGACTAGTTTTAATTAGAAATCTACCTGGCTTCACCTAGCCAATATGGTGTTCTCAGGGAAAGCCTCTTGCTTCCCAGACATACATGGCATAAGATAGCAGGTGTTGGCATTGTGTTACTATCATTGCTTTAAATGCAGATAAGATCACTGCTTTTGTTCTCCCCAAAATAAAGTAAATGTAGATCAAATAACTCCCTCCTCTACTCAACAGTCAATCCAGTTGTCCTTGGGAGCCAAATCTTGTGAGGGATATGTGATGGCTTACCAGGTGGGACTTACGAGGCCTAACTGTTTTTTTGCCTGGGCTTAACTAAACGGCACCACCTAAACAGGATTTACAGTCATTAATGTACCTTCTTGTGAATCTATTTTAATGCTACATACTCATTCTTTGTAAGTAATTTAACTATTTGATAACATTTCAAAAATATACAGAAATCCTGCATGAAAAAAAAGCTATGTGATCTAATGCATTGGTAAAATAAATTATTACAAAGTATATTTGTTTTTAATAATGTTGGACAGCTTCCACTATGTGACATGAATATTACATTTAGTCATTGAGCTGAATGTGTTAAGAAAGGTTTAGCAGATTTTCTGAGTATATATTTTTAGTAGACTATAATACAGTATAGAAATTCAGAAGCTTGTTTTTCGGTTGATTTAAGAACATTTTGATTACATTAATATACTACTTTTGATTTCCTTCAGGCTTTTTTTGGGTTCTTTGAGATCCGTAGTTTCCGTTGTACTTTTGGTTACAGGATAAAATCCAGTTCTTTGTAGTTTTCTAATGTGTAGTGAATGCAAATGATTTAAAGCAGTTTGGTGGGATTATATTAGCCAGTATAACTATGACTGTCACTCAAGCCTCCCCAGGTTTTCCTTGGAGATGCCTCAGCTATTGATCAAGCAGAGTCGACACAAACTCTTCAAAATCAGAACTACACATCTCATGTATGCTGCTCCCTTTTCCATGTCGGGGAGAAAGATTTAGACCCAGTTCTCATCCCAGAGAAAAGTTATTTCTCCAACACATTGAATAAAAATATCAGCTAGAACAGGCTCAACTTTTAAGTGAACTCAGTTTATTGTTTTCTTAATAATAATTGCTATCATTTGTCTTTAACTTTTTCAGAGCTGAGTTGCTATACTAAGGAGTTATTGCTAAGGAGTGTCTGTGGTTGCCTTACACAATTGAAGGTTGGTGAGCCTTACGCAGTTACATCTGTTAAAATGTATTTTAACTTTTTTTTTTCTTATTTTGAATCATATAAAATATAGTACTCTGAATGATAGCCGCACTGCTTATGAAACAAGTTTTATGACAACAAGGATGTTGTCATACATAGAGTTATTGTTGGTAGAAGACAGACGAAATAGTAACTACCCTCTTTTTCTCACAGTTCAAAAAGGCTTTTCTTAGAAGCCTGCAGGTTATTTGGTGTAACACCCTATTTACTGGGAAACATCAATAATTTCCCAATGTTTTCATTTCTAATAATGGTGTAAAACAATTACAGTTTTAGGAGTTCTATAGCTCTCACTGCTCTAGAGGTTTTCTAAATATTTTCATTATCTGATAGAAAATGGCTTTCTGCTCAGTATACCATACAAATCTGACCATGAAGTTACTTACTAGGGTAAGTGAAAGGTGTTGGTCTGTGCTTTTATTGCCCTATTTATGGAGTGATTGCTAAACCCAACAGTACCTTATAACCTCATGAATAAATCATGGAATCAGTCACTGTATTTATAAAAATGTCTTATACTTCTTTCCAGTTTCCAGCATTTGAACATCTTTGGGTGACTGAAATATATAATTCCTAAATGGCGAGCAAATGAAGTTACCAGAGCTGGATTTTGTGCCACAAAATGCTTGCAAGCACGGGATCCCTTGAATCCAGGAACTCTGAATGTCAAAACTAATCCATGTGTTTACACATATATACACATGTTCATGTTTTTGTGCCCATCTGGTTGGGGAGAAGTTTATAAATCTCTTTGAGTGTAGAGACAGTCCTGTAATGAGAAGCAAAAATGTCACATTTGAAGTTGTGTCACCATGCTGTGGCTCCTATCTAACCCTCCCTTTCCTGTAAAGTCTTTTATACTAGAGAACATGAAGCTTGTGTGCATGAGCTCCTTAGGCAGACTGCTGGAGCAGCAAAGTAGTTCCACCATGGAGCAGTGACGGCACCACTGACCGCACACCTGGTCCCACTGCATGCTGGCTCTGCTGCCATTCCCCAGTTCCACCCTGCCCCATGGTGCCAGGGGATGGGAATCAGCAGCCGTGCAGTAGGGTTGCTGCTCAGCAGTACTGCACTGAGTTAGTGTTCCTCTTGTCTTGTTGAACCCTTAACCTGGCTCCATTCGAGGCTCAAGAGAACAGTGAGATCTTCCTCCTAACATGCAAAGACAGAATCAGAACCATGGCATATATGTTGAGAAATCTAATGTTGCTGCCAGATCCTGAAATCTTTATCATGCTCCCCTCAATACTTATATTGATATTGCCAACTATTTCCCATTTTACGGGTGAGTACTGCAAGAAAATGATTACAGCAACAAATCTTGTTAGACGCTGTACAAACATAATGCTGCATTAATATCCCATAGACTCACACACTTGCTCTAAGCTGTGGTTTGTGCCTTTTATTTAAAATTCCATCAGTCCTGTTGACGACGTTATTAAAGTGCTCCAGACAACTGTGGCAATGAATGACAATATCTCAATTTAAAACAAACTAGCAGTGCTACCTCTTCCTAGAAGGCAGCCCCTGAACACACAGTGGTCTTTGGGGTCTCATTGAGCCTGGAATGGCTAGTGAGTCCTGTAGGCATTTGGAAAGATGCTGTAAGTGGTGTCACTGGCATTTGCCCTTAGAAACTAATAAAATAAACTGCAGTAGATATCACAATGTTATGAACAAGGTTGCTTCTCATGGTTTGCCTAATCGAGGCAGTGAGAGCCACCAGTTATGCTGGCTCTTTGACACCAAAATATCACAGAATCATAGCATACTTTGGGTTGGAAGGGACCTTTAAAGGTCATCTAGCCCAACTGCCCCTGCAGTGAGCAGGGACATCTTTAACTAGATCATATTGCGCAGAGCCCTATCCAACCTGACCTTGAATGCTTCCAGAGATGGGGCATCCACCACTTCTCTAAGCAACCTCTGTCCATGTTTCACTACCCTCATCATAAAAAAATTCTTCCTTATAATTAGTGTGAATCTACCCTCCTGTAGTTTAAAATCATTACTGCTTGTTCTGTCTCAACAGGCCCTGCTAAAAAACCACCGTCCCCGTGATTCTTACAGGCCCCCTTTAAGTGAAAGGCCACACTAAGGTGTCCCTGAAACTTTCAATTCTCCAGACTGAATGACCCATACTCTCAGACTTTCTTCACAGGAGAGGTGCTCCAGCCCTCTGATCATTTTTGAGGTCCACCTCTGGATCCACTCCAACAGGTCCTTCTTGTGCTGAGGGCTCCAGAGCTGGACACAGTACTCAAGGTGAGGTCTCACCAGAGTGGAGTCGAGCAGCAGAATTACCTCTCTGGACCTGCTGGCCATGCTTCTTTTGATGCAGCCAAGAATATGGTTGGCCTTCTGGACTGCAAGCACGTGTTCCCAGCTCATGTCCAGCTTTTCATTCACCAGTACCCCCAAGTCTTTCTCTGTGGGGCTGCTCTCAATCCAATAATCCCCCAGTCTGTATT
>VWZK01017635.1:2533-16621 GCA_013396935.1 Baryphthengus martii | reverse complement strand
ATTTAGTGCTCTTAAGTACAACATGTATAGTGGCCTGTCTACTTTGCTGTGATGCCCCCTCCATCTACACACTTCTCGACAAGCACACTCTGTCTGCATCGTGAATATATTCAGACTACTAGCTGTAAAACTAAATAAAGAATGAGACTTTTTAGGAATTACCAGGAGATCCAAAGTGTTCCAGATGCTTAACTATAATATCATTCAAGAGCAGGGTGTGTCTTCTCAAACCACTGATACTTCAGATCGTCTCTGAAATCTTGATACTGAGGCCTTCAAAGATACAGCTGTTTTCAAACTGCGTAAAACTAATGATTCAAAAATAATATTCAGGAGCACTGAAATGCTCCTTCTCTGGCAAACAAATTCTGGGTTTCTGTGGGATTATTACTGTTGTTCTAGGGGCAAAATGGGTTGAATATTTTCTTTTACTGTCTTACCAACCACCAGGACACAGCAATGCCAGATGTTTGGGGTTTATAGCCAGCACTTTATATACATTTAAAAATATTTAATGACACTCTAATCACGCTCAAGAGCGGCCTGGATTTAAAAATAATGTCTCAGCCACCAATCACCTGCAAACAATGAATAACCCCTGAGAAGGAGTGCCAGAAAAAACAAGAGATTGTGTATACCTTTCTGGAATTATGAACAGATTTCTGACTTGATGGAAATGCAAGTAATGTCAAAAGCTGTGGAAAGGAAAGGTGTAGAAGGGCCATATATATAATAACCCAGAAACACAGCTATATTATTAGGACAGAAATGTTTGAGTTTAGCATGACAAGAAGTGTGAGGAAATTGGCTTGAAGTGTAGCTAGATATGGAGATAGTGTCTCATTGAAATTTTTCACCTCATGCCTGGAAAAGGTCTTTAGGAAGTTTAAGTAAGAATAAAATGACACAAATATTATAGTACTTGAGTCATGCTAGATTTGAAGATGACATTTTCATGTCTTCTGAAGGTGTTAGACATCTTGAAATTTTAAGTAAAGAACCAAGTGCACAAACATAGAGACAGTACAGTGAGGATAAATATGTGGGATGTAAAAAAAAATTAGAAAAAGTCAGTTATTTTTTAAAACTTAATTGTGTAAAACCTGTTTACACACAAATAGAGAGAGCTCATCAATCATTAAAATCACTTCATGCTTCCCAAAGTAAGAGTCTATTTTCTTTACTTGTAATTTTGCCAAGCCCGAAACATCTGTTCTAAAATTTCCCATACAGACTAAATTTTTGGAAAATTTCAATCCCAATAGATAAGTTTCTTCCAAGAAGAAGATTAGACTGAAAAATGTAATGACTTATCCAGGGCCACAATGGAAAATTGAAAGAGATAACAGCCTGCACTTTAGAAATTGTAGCATAGTGTCTCAGCATAATATGTATGTTTCATAATTCAACGTGATTTACTAAAAATCTATGTCTCTAGAGAGAAGCACTTGACAGCTGTTTTGGTTTTTTTTGGTTTTTTTTACATATTAGCTCCTGCATGCTTTAAACATGATAATCACATAAAACTGCAAGAGCATAAACAAGTAGCTGTGGTACCTCTTTGCTGCAATACATTACTGTTTATCAGGATGTGATCATGTGGAAGCCATAAAGGAGGGAACCGATCTTGAAGATTTTTTCTTCATATATGTCTCATTATTATTAATTACCACAAATAATACAAATGCATTTTTAATTGTACAGTGTTGGAAAAATAGGAACTGTGTCAGAAAATGATAGACCTGTGGAATTACTATCAGGGAAGGTTTTATTTTTCTCAAAAGAAAGTTAGTTATACCACGAGATTTCAGTTTAGTTGTCAAAAGAGCCATCTAGAGTTCATTGTTAACAGAATTGGAGAGGAGCCTCATGTAAAAAATGAACTTAGCCTCCTCTGTTATGAGGACACCTGGATCATGAGCCCAGCCTCATACTTTGGGCCCATTTCCATAAAATTCAGAGGGGTTCAGTTCAACATGGACTGTTTAAGATGCATGTAATTCAAATAGCGTTCTGCAGAGAATCTTCAGAGTATTCATCCTTCCACAAAGAAGTTCTCCATAAAAGCTCTTTCTTTCAAGCCTGATAGCTCCTGCACATGAATAACTTTCACCATAGGAACTCACTGAGGCAGCAAACCCCGATCTTAGTGTCTTTTCAGAAAGAACAGGCTCTTGGAACAATATTCTCTTAGCTCCCTTCAGAAGCAATTAACTGCTTCGAGTACACCTGGAGCTTATTAAGTTTGGGAGACGCCTTAAAGCTACAGTTCACATTTCACTTCGGTCTGGTAAGAAATTAAATGAAAGCGTGATTTTAAGAAGACAGGTAATGCTTATTCCATATTTCTGGCAAGCAAAATATTCTATAGGAGGTGCTTGCTTCCTTTGGCAAGAGAAATCCTATTTCCAGCCTAGGAAGTTTCATATCATATGAATATTTCATTTCACTTCACTTTAACTGGAGAAAATCTACAGTAGGACATTTTAAAGGCTTTTCTCCATTTCCAGCTGTGTGATCTATAGAGCCACATAAAGATCTATGGCATCTGCTAAGACTGCCTGCTTTCAGAAATGACATAGGTATAGCTGTGGTCACTGGCTTGCCAGGACTCCAAGATGGCTGATTATGGAACCACAGTATCAAGCTATTAAGTGATAATGATACTTGATGATATATGTTAATTGAAGCCATCAAATTAATGACATCTGTCTCTCTCTAAATATTCCCCTTTTGGCTTTCAGTCTGTTCTCAGTACAAGAATGATTTGGAGAAAAATCTAATAAAATTATTTAGTAACCTCTGTTTGCAAAGTGCACGAACATTCTTAGATGAAATTTGCATCCCTCAGCCTATACCAATTCACAAAGAGTGACATTACCCGGACCTGACTTTCCCTTTCTTTGAGAAAGTGATTAAAACCAGCAAATTGTTTAGAGAAATGAAAAGCAATTACAGAACATCTAATGTTCTAGCTTTCTTTTAGAAGTACGATGTTTTTGGGTAGTCTAAAGACCTGATGGTCAAAGAGGGCAAGAAATATCAGGCGTAAGCACATCTGAGTATCTGGCATAGAACAGACAGATTTCATATGCTAAGCACACCAATGGCATGCCCGTCGCTTTTGATCATGCTCTAGGTAAAATCACAAAGATGTGGATGAGATAACCCTAAAATAAACTTTTTGCTTTGGTAAAACTGTATGGCTCTGAGACAGCTAAAATCAGTCTAATTGGGATTTAGCAGAAGGAATAAAATACTGATTTCTAATATTAAAGGGTCAAGACTTAAATGTAAGCATAATGCACTTCAGAATGAATGTGCCCAATCAATGTGGTTGGCTTTGTTAGCTAATAGAGGCTATAGACAGCAGATCAAGCTCTTGCTGGAAGATGGATGAGAACTGACCTGCATTTCACTCATAGTTTGCTTTGCAACTGGCAAGGAGAGTTTATATCTGTCTAAAGACTAGTGATTTTTGATTGGTGGTCTAAAGGCTCCACATAAGGTGGAGATGATATTCTGTGAAATGGAAAATAGTGCGTGATTGAGGAGCCAAGGACATCCAGATACATATAAAATTTGGGAAGATAGCCTTTCATCTGGCATTCCCTAGTATGTGAATCTTGTCTGAAACACTGGCTATTCAACTTTAATGTTCTTTGAACATATTTTAAATAGGCACAATATAAATGATATTCCCTTCAATTGGCACTTCTCCTGGGACTTACATGCCTTAGAGCATTTTTAATAACTTACAGACATTATACGAATGTAATGGAAAAGTGTCTATTGTTCTTCCACTGGCCAAGAAGCATTTACCTTTATAAGAGTACCAAGATGTTTCGTGACTCTTTCTCTCCAAAACGCAGCTTCAGCAGACTGAAAGCAGAAAGAAAGACCACATCGACCATGGCATTGTTTTTATGCTAGGTAATCTGTCAGGCTGGGAAAAGACAAAAGCACAGTTTGTAATATACAGATGTGTAATCTAGATGAAAATATCTACCTAGCTCAAAGTGAAACCTGTGTTCCTATTATCAATAATTTCTCCAAGGCTGACAAGGGAATGACTCTGTATGATTTCAGCATACTCAGGAGAAAACACAAGGTCAGTTTGGGAACATTGGTGAGAATGAAGACATGGGTCCCAAAGAAAGTAATGGTAAAACTGGGAGGTTAATTCCCAGAGCGTGACTAGTAGTTTGAAGAGAAGCATCAGGCTTGTGTGTTTTATGTTCTCATCCGTTTATCTGGTGTTTTGATAAGCACCTGAGCACTGCCATAATGAAAGTAGTGCTACTCTGACTCTTCAACTCACACCTTTTCAATATATATTGCATCCTAAATTTAGAAAGGATTTCTTTTTGTGAACATTTATTTAGATTTTTTTTTTTTAGTGATGGTGAGTGTTGATTGCATTGATCCTTGTTACTCCTTTTTCTTATTTCACTTGAATTGGTTATGACATTAATGATGGGTAACAGTCTGAGAGTTTTTTTGTTTGGCTGTATAGCACAGCACCCTTTATAATTAGGTAAATTAAACCAAGGTAATAATAAGCATAAGTAAAAATGGATAATAATTTCATAGGGTTTTTTTTGTTTCTGATTTATTGAGTAGACAATTTTTGGGACTTAAGTAGTCTTTTAAAATTTCATTGTTATAACAGGAATATAGTATAATACTTAGAAATAGGATTAGGAAAGAGGAGTTTCATAGGAAAAATAATGTCATGTGAATGGCATAAAAGAAATAAGAGAAACTAGAAGAAAAAGTATTTTAGAGGTCTGCAAATTCATTTCACTACAGCTTTGTGAAAAGTGTGTATTTTTGTGGCACTCCGTATTTTACAACTGAGACAGGAAGTGAGAGCCTACATATTTAACAATTAACTTTATCACTTGTATATATTTCCATTTATAGCTTTGAAGTGAAATTTTCCTTTTGGAAGTGTTCAACTACAGTAATTCCTAGAAAGAAGTTATGAAAGAACTTTATGTTCAACTATACCAATAAGTTTACTTTTTCTATATAATATTTCTTTCTTTTTGTATTAAGTTTGCTAGAGTCCTTCTCCTCCACTTCCTCAGATTAGTTTATTTCTGTTTTTTTAAAGACTTTAGCAGAAGAGAGGAAAGCAGTTTAGATCCAGTCTCTGTGAAAGCAGTTTCATTCAGTCAGAAGTTACCTTGTTTGAGTTTGCATTTTTGTAATCATGCCAGGAAGGAAAAGGATGTGGTGTTAGGCTTTGAAGATTATTGCTTTCATTTTGTCTGCTTCATGTGATTTGTAGCTATCTTGAAAAAACATATACAAAATAAAATTGTTTTCACATTTATTCTGGGTGTTGGTTTTATATCTAAGAGTGTCTAGCAGACACTCTTTGCAGTACCAATGGATTTTTCACCAGTCTTAAGCTTTAATGCTTCTGGAAGATGCTCTCCAGGTAAGTCTTCAGGCTCTTCTTCTGCAATTAGATCTACTTGGGTGGAATAATGTCAAGGCTCATTCACTTCAAATAACTTACAGGTGCCTAGTATTTACAGGTAGATCTTCAAAGCCATTGCTCTGCTGCTGTTGTATGAGTCCAAAGTGCTGTCTATAAAGTACTTGATACACATTTCTGGATATCACAACCACAGTCCTGGTGGTGTCAAACAGGCCAATGGTTAGATACGTGACAATTTCACGAATTTGTCTTTTTGCCTCTTATATCTAATCATGTTGATATCCTCAAATAATGCTTACCGTATCATTAATTGTATGAAAGAAACCTACAAAGAGGTGGATTTTGTTTCCAGTTGCACTAACCATGGAACAATTCCCGTTCTTTGGGAATGTTCACCAAAGACCTAAGAGATTCAAGAATTTAAATCCTCGGAGGTGGGATTTAAGCTCGTGTCTCCTGCAGGTGAATGCTCAAGTTGGGTCTACGGCATTATTTAACACTCTAACTTACTGTTCCTGCCTATCTGTGGTGGTCATGGGGATTAACCTGTGTTAAGCACCTGAAACCAGAAGAGAGTTCACATCTGAGAACCTCAGCAGGCCAATCAGTGTTCAGCCAGGAAGTGCTGATAGATATCCTTATTCACATTTCCTACTTTGTGTCATTTCCCTACCCTGTTCTCACAAGCCTATTTCTTTGGGAGCTTTAAGGCAGCAGGAGCTGGCGTGCCTGTCGCAGGGTTACGGATTCCACTGAGGAGCAGCGTAATTAGGTTCAACGTTGCAACAATTTACTTTGAAGTCCATTACGTGGACATAGCCTTGTTAGTTTATCTCTGAAGACTGGAAAATGGAATACAGGGATAATTATCAAGAACGGTAGAAAAGACAGCCCCAACAAATAATGTCAGGAAAATTAGGAGGTCTCAAAATAAAGGAATTGACCTTGTAGTGTATAAATAATGACAAACAGTGGGACAAAGGTTGTGCTTTTATTTTGAGAAATGAGACAAAGGACCTGACAATACTCACAGATAAATAGAAGCATAACATCCACAGCAACCCCAACTGTCAGAGGTCACTCTGCAGTCACATTTTACAAGTCACAGGCTTCAAGTCTTCTTTGGTAATATTTCAGCAAATAAAACAAAACAGAACTTCCAAGATTTCTCACTAACTGTAGCAGCTATTCATCATTCTAAATCTCTACCGGCATTTTCAGAGCTTTTCTGTCACAGTCACCAGAGTGGCAGGAAATTCCTGTACGGAGCTTGTCTTTTCACCCAGCAGTTCCAATTACTTCGGTCCTTGACTGCTGCGTTGACAGGATCACTTCTGAGCCATCCAGCAGTGTGATAAAAATTAGGAAACAACAAAAACAATGCGTGGCTTTTGAATAGGATATTTCTTAAACCGTGTTTGAATATGTGTCAGTTAATTACCATGCTCCATGGTCATAAACCAGAGATGATCTTACTTTTTATTTTTCTTTCATCTGTAGTCAAGTGTTTCTCCTCCAAGACCTGTCACAATAACTGATATAGCTTCCCCGTGTCTTCATTGTGAGGCAGAGCTGTTCTTTTTAACTATTATTGGAATTATCCTATGCTTTGTAAGGAGTATAAATGGACTTTCAAAAATAACCAAGTATGGTTGGAAATTCCTTGAGGTTTTCATAGACAACACACTTGCATTTTACACATGAACAACTTCAGGTATATGTATAAAGCTGTTTAAAATCATTTCTAAAAAAAGAATTTGGAGTAGAAAATAGTATCATTTTCATGACAAAATACTGTCGCTGTTTCACTACACGTTCAATTAATTAACAGTTTCTGTTTTGAGTATAATCATAGCCTTGCTATTTGAAACAATTCCTTGGGAACAGTTTTTACAATAATAAAATTTATTAACGTACTTGTGTCCACTGGGCTTGTAAAGACCAATTTCTAGGAGAGTCTGAACGAAACAATGACAGTCCTGCTGAATTCTGTGAAGCCTTTAGACTGAGTTTCCTTTGTTAAAAATCAAAATGTGTCAGAAATCTACTGACTCAGAATAAAATTGCAGGTTACAATTTCACCCTTGGGCTTAATCAAACATGTGGTGTAATATCAAATTTATTGTGTACTTTTGCTTTGAGCTTTGCTGACATTTCAATGCCATCAGCTGTAGAAATGTCAAAAAATGTGATTGTCTTTTTCTGCATTTGGATATGGTGCCACAGTTCACCTTGGCTTTAACAAGTTTCATGATATTGTCCATTTTTTTAAGCTGATAGAGGCCATTTTAAAGATCATATTTGTGTATATAAAGAATCTCATATCACTAAGGATATTATAATGAAAAACTACTATACTACTTTTCCCATGCTACTCTATTGTTGATTTTAAAGTCCATTGTTCCTGATTACCACATTTATGAATGCAAAGATTATGTGATGGAATATGATAAATATATAAATAATTTGCTTGCTATTTTTTTTTCCTTTCAGATATTTATAATTGTTATATTTTAGACCTCAAAACATATTTTTAAAAAATCTTTATCAAAGAAATAAGCCTACATGAAACATATGCATTCAGTATCATATTGCAGATATACTTCGTTTTCCAAGCAGATAAAAAACATTCAGGTGACTATGACACATGCATTATGCCCACACATGTATATAATATCCATATAATGTTTTAGTGTATATTCATATAAAAAGGAATGAAGTAAGGTAGAGGTCTGAAATCTTACTTGCTTTCTGTATTAGCTATGTTGTGAAAAATACTGTTCATCTGTATTTGGAATTAGTGCTGAGCTTTCTGCTATTAATTTCTTATCTCAATTTTGAGAAGAAATCTTAATAGTACTTAGGAGAATGTCATCTTTCTTGTGTTTGATAGAGAAATAAATATAAAAAAAAATTATGACTCAACAATGCCCTTTCTTCAAGTACCTCATGTACGCTGGAAGTGAATGTTTGCACATACTAGTCAAGCAGGTATTATAGGGACAAAAGGTGAGACATGGGGGGACTATATGGTTAGATCCACAGATCTAGGTGTCTAACTGCATCTGTATGTAGATAGCCCTGTCCTGTGAGTGGTGAACCCTGCTTGTAACAGCTGCCACTGGGAGAGGGGACATAGGGATGGCAACATTTTTGGTGTCTCTTGAGACTCTTTGGCAAGACACCTTTCCCTCATCTGCCACCTAATCAGAGTGGTGCTTATACTCATTTTAACAGAAGTTTCCTTCATCTAAGTTAACTAGCTACCTGTTTTCAATATGTCCAGACATGCTTTAAGAGCTCGACTACTGATGTCTCAAACCTTGTCTTATGATAAGATCTGAACAGAGAATGAGAAGGGCCTGCCTGGAGGGAGGAGGTGTCAATGGCTCTCAATAGACCTCAATGGCTCTGCCATCAAGGACTGACTCCTTGCAGAGAAATTTGCAATAGGAAGAGGTAAGTTCTGTGAAGGTGAGATGTTGTCTTTTCCTGGAGTTAATTTCTTCTGCTAGCCACTGGACTGCACTAAGGGGAGATCTATAGTGGACACTGCACCAGAAGGGGCTCATACAAATTAGAACTGCCTCTATACTTCCGATGTAAATTGGGGATGCCACCTACATCTCAAGTGTATGAAGAGACAGTAAAATATTGATCAGGATGCACCTACCACCAAAGAACTCAAGATTTGGCTTGGTCCTGTGAGATGTCGCTGGATCCAAGAGTGGTGATACCTTTCTATGCTACTCTCTCTTCCCCTATCTTTTCCTTTCCTCCTCTTTCTACTTACTTTTCCTTTATTTTTCTTGTTATTTAGTTGTGCCTTAAAGTTATTGATAAGAAAATAACATCTATTGCGAAAACACCTTTATCCGTATCATTTATTAATTGTTCTCAGGGAAAACCAATACATTGATTTGTATTCTTCCTCTGAGTCAGTGTTGCGACTCTATGGCCTCTGCGGCCCTGCTGGGCAGGGAGAGCCTCTTTTGGGGGATGATAACAACTCACCTGCCTTGTTGTCCACTGAGTGGGACAAGACACACGCATGTCTCTATACTGTTGACCTTCTGGAAACCTGTCTTCTGCAATATCACAACTGCAGAATGTGTTCAAGCACAGAATCACAGCATTATTGAGGCTGGAATAGACCTCTGAGATCATCAAGTCCAGCCTAGGACCCAACACTACAATATCAACTAGACCGCGTCACTAAATNAGGGTAGGGAGATGCTGCAGAGGGACCTGGACAGGCTTGATCGATGGGCTAAGGCCAATGGTATGAAGTTTAACAAGGCCAAGTGCAGGGGCCTACACTTTGGCCACAATAACCCCATGCAGCGCTACAGACTGGGGGATGAGTGGCTGGAGAGTAGTGTGCTGTGGGAGACTGTGTCAAAGGCTTTGCTGAAGTCTAGATAGACCACATCCACAACCTTCCCCTCATCTACCAGGTGGGTCACCCAGCATAGAAGGAGATCAGTTTGACTAGGCAGGACCTTCCTTTCCTAAACCCACATTGACAGGGGCTGATCCCCTGGTTGTCTTGTACATGCCACTTGATGGCACTCAGGATGATCTACTCCATAACCTTGCCAGGCACCGAGGTCAGGCTGACAGGCCTATAGCTCCCCAGATTCTCCTTCCAGCCCTTCTTGTGGATGGGTGTCACATTGGCCAACCTCCAGTCATCTGGGACCTCCAGCAGCATTAATATAAAACTGGTACAAAATTTGCTTAAGCTTGCACAGGTTCTTATGCCATAACTGAGAAAACCCAGCTCTCCTGAAAGCCAGTGGTAAACCTTCAAAGCTTCATTTTCTTCATATTTTGATCCTGGTGCCCTTTAGGAAATCAAATTCTTTATTTTCTTTCTGTAACTATGAAGTCCATACGAAATGCTACTTATTCAGTGCCATGTGAATATCAGTGATTACCTTTTAACATAAGTGCAACTCAAAAGATTATTACACTCTGATTAGTGCTTGTTATTACTGTTTGTTTCTAGGCTCCTGTTTTTCTGTAGACCCTCATCTGCTGCCTACAGAGAATGCTGGATAGCACATGCAACAGAAATGAGCTTTAAGTGACATTCCCACCTCCTAATCTGAGCTATTTGCAATTATTTTATAATCTTACAAGAGAAGTGTTAAGAGCTGATTGAGACTACAAATGCTGCAGGTAAGAGCCACAAGGATGAGTCAAAGATAGCCCACTGTTGCAGGTCTGGCTAGGGTCCTTCAAACTGTAAACCAAATGTTAAACATGCCTGTGACTGACTAAACTCTGAACTGGTCTCTGGCAGTCCTCCTAAATACGGAGTGACTTTGTAGCAATGAGCATTGAATGTTATTATATTATCCAAACTTCTCTTTTTAAATTCTCCCACCTATTAAACAAATCAATTTGCCACCACCCTGTCAGGTACTGATCATACTGCAACATCCCTTACTTTTCTTTAACCATTCTATATAAAAATAAATTATCTCTGACCCATTTAATGTAACTTTTGCCAGTGTTATCCAAATTTTCTCTTTCTATTCAGTGTTGCCTGTTGTATTCAAGTTAATATTTGGAGCTTTTCCACGTAGTCTAATCTGTCTATGGGAGTCAGAGGCCACATACAGACTGTTCCAGGTTGATCATCTTGGCCCCTGGACTGCAGGTTTACTGCCATCAGGTACTTATGGAAGGCTCAATACAATGGTTGCAGTGCTGACATGCTGCCCTTTATTTAATAGACATGTTTTCTGCACCTCATAGCTCTATATAGGAGCTCCGTCGGTCACCACTGTACTAACCTGACTATCTGAGTATACTGTGTCAAGACATGACAAAATCAGAGAAAGATGTCAAAAAAAGAAGCAAATCTCTGGAAAAGAGCTCTGGAAAAGAGATGAATGTGTTGTCAGGTGAGGCAATATCCTGGTTCTTGCTGTGGGAGCAATCATCTGTTTTGCCTGGGCCAGAGAACTACAAACCGATGCTGACAATGGTCCTCAGCTCAGCCATGTGCATGGGACATTGTGCAGCTGCCACTGTCAGCAGCTGATGTGAAAGTCAGGTGCACTGGGTCATGCTGGATTTTGGTTACTGTCATTCTCTATCTTTGGGATGATCAAGAACAATTTTAAATTCCAGGGTGCTATCCTAATAGTCTTGTATCGTATCTACTACCACTTCTTTGCTATGAGTATGCCCTTTTCTAGGTGCATCAAGGGTTCATTTAATTTACTGTACATTAAAATAAAAGGTCTTAATGTAAATGTTATTGCAAGCAGACCTATAATAGGTTTTAATTTTTTAATCTTTGTTTGCAATCACCATAGAAAGCTTAGAATGACCGAGTGGCCATAATGTACTTAATTTCAAAACTGTTGCCAGAAAAACAAAGCCAAAAATCCCATTAGTTTTGAAAAAGGGAACTACAGCAGAATGAAGAAACTTCTTATAGAAGAAACTGGAAAGGATAACCTTAATATGAATTAAGGAAAAACTTCAAAAAAATATATAAAGGTAATTAATTTTTTTCAAACTCTTGAAGAACAAGAAGCTTTGAAGAAGGGAGAGTTTGTAGAGACGTTAGATAATCAAGGTATGTGAAAAAAGATTTAGGGAAGATAAAGCTGAAACTACAAGCATTTTTTCTCTACGTATGTTAACTGTGAAGAAACAGGTCCTGTGTCTGAAGCCCTTGAAAAACAGGTTCTGACATCAAAGCATCTGTTTCAACAAAAGAATTCATGGAAAGAAGTTACAAGATTAAGATTAAAAGATAATCTAGCATGTATGAAATCAAGTACATTAGAGTAATTTACGTATGAGGATGCCAAGTTAGTTATTACAGCATTTAACCTTTTGCTTTGAACTGCTTTGGTACCTAAGGAATGGAAGGTACATATATTTTGCTGATCTAAAAAAAAAAAAAAAATTCCACGGAGGATCAAGGAACCTACTTGTTTCCATTTGAACTGGGCAAATATGAACAGAATAAAACAAAATCAGTAGACGCAGGAATAAATATGATATATTGCGTGAGGAGAAGCAGTGTGGCTTTTGTAAAGCAGTCACATCTAAAATCTTGAGTACAGTTCACTGGAGGAGTCAGCAATCACATAGACGAGAGTAATCCAGCTGTCAAAGTCATCTTGTAATTCCAAAAGGCTTTTTACAATGTTCCTGTAAAACAGACTATACTGCCGTGGAGTAAGAGAGAAGGTCTTTGAATCGATGAAAGATTGCTCAAAATGCAGAGACAAAATAAGTTTATATAACCAGTCTTCTGTATTGAGGGAGGGTACTAGCAGAGACCTACAGATGTGTGCTAGAATTATGTTCTTTAACACAGCAGAAAAATAAGGTGGGAAAGTGGATGAAAAGTAAGATAAAATTTGCTAGTATGACAAAGTTTTTCAGAACAAAAAGGATGGGGACCAACTGAGAAGCGTTGTAGAACATAATACTTGGTAATAAAAAAGCAAGTGAAATGAAATGTAAATAAATGTTAAGTGACGTCCACAGGGAAAAATAATTTCAGCTTTAATTATATATAAATCTTGACTTAACATACACAACCTGTCACTCAGCAATGAGATGTTGAAGTTATAAATAGTGGATAACTGTAGAGAAACAGTTCTACAAAGATGTCAGCTCAAAACAGAAAATACCATTATGCCTCTCTTTAACTCCGCAGTGTGCCCTTGTCTTGAACACTGTATATACTTCTGGTTCACTTTTCTCCTCTCCTTCCCCTAGTCTTAAAGATACAGGGAATGCAACAAGGGTGATCAAACGATGAAATGGTTTCAATATGATTTTTAATTAAACATCTTAAGACTCTTCAGGATAGAAAAAAAGACAAGTGAAGAGCGATGTAACAGCAGTCCATAAAATCATCAAGGTTATGGAGGAGTTAAATGGAGAACGATTGTGCACTGTTTCTTCTAGAGAGAAAAATTATCAGTTGAAATTAGGATATGGTAAATTCAAAACAACAAAAAAAATATCTCCATGTAATTAAGTTACTACAGGACATTTGTGGTATTGAAAGCTGATAGAGGTTTGAAAAAGAATTGGAAGAAAAATCCATTGATTACTAAAGAAAACTACTGAATAAGAATTATCTGGTTCATCTAGTTCTGAACTGCAAATATATGTAGCCTGGAATAGTAGACTCAGGAACATAATCAGTCTTGTATAGGTGTTGGAATCAGAAAGCACAAAACATTTGAAAGCAGAAATCACAAACCATAGAACTCAATCACTGTTGATAAGCATCGCGTGTCTAAAGCAGACACTGAGGTGGGATGGAGAACCAGTGGTCTGTATTGTGCTGACACTGAATGTGGAGTGAGACCAGGTGTGGTCCAGACCCCCATTCTCCGGCTTACTTCAGTAATTCTGCTGTTCTCGGCAGAAGGGAATATGACAATGGCCTGGAAAGCTCATCAGGAGATGCTCTGTGAATCTGATAAGCAGACTTAAAGGTTTGCCTACAGTCACATCCCCACACTTTAGACATTGATAGAAAACTTTAAACATTAATAGCAAGCTGAAGTATAAATGTTGGTCCTATTTCAGACTTAAGCGTGGGACGAGAATTTGACACCAAATCCTAGGGACAGACTGACAGG
>VWZK01017634.1:49372-60625 GCA_013396935.1 Baryphthengus martii | reverse complement strand
CCCCACCTCCCAGCACCCTTGGGGAGAAGATGGGTGAGGTGATCCAGGGAGCTGCGTGCGCGGGCGCACGTCTGTGTGCACACAGACTGACACACGCTGCTCCGCAGCCCGACCTGCTGTAAACACCCCAGCATTCCTCACCCCCGGAGAGGTCTACCAAACGGAAAAGCCCTTTTCCCGTCAAGGGTCGGGGATCATCATCGAATCTCAGGTGAGTTTGGGTGGGATGGGACCTCAAAAGGTCTTCGGGTCCAGCCCCCCTGCAGGAGCAGGGACATCTGCAGCTAGAGCAGGTTGCTCAGAGCCCCATCCAACCTCCCCTGGGAGCTGCAACGTGGGCCCAGGACCAATCTGAGATGCTGGAGAGGCTGATGAGATGTGATGGACGCTGTGATGGGCCGGTGATGAGCATTTCACGGCTGCAGGGTTGACAGCTTCTGCTGGGAGGTTAATTAACGGTTCATTTATCCCTCAGAGGTACTGAACAAGAGTCTATTGACAGGTCTTGTTCACTCAGCATCTCACAGAATCCCAGAATCCCAGCGTGGTAGAGGTTGGAAGGTCCCTCCTCTGGTGCCACCCCCCTGCTCCAGCAGGGTCACCCAGAGCAGGGGGCCCAGCAGCGCAGGGTCCAGGCACCTCTGGAGTCTCTCCGGAGAAGGAGACTCCCCAAGCTCTCTGGGCAGCCTGGGCCAGGCTCCAACACCCTCCCACCAAAGAATTTTCTCCTCCTGCTCCCAGGGAACCTTCTGGGTTCCAGTTGGTGCCCAGTGCCCTTCAGTCCTATGAACAAATGCAAAGGTGCAAAATTCCAAAGCAGGGATGACTCGATCTTCCCCAGGCCAGCAGGACAGGGGCCCACGCGAATGGGGTGGTTCCCCACCAGACATACCAAGAGCAGATCTGCAAGGCCAGCAGGCACAGCGTGGCCTCCTGACGTCATTTGTGCCGTCTTGACCACTGCTGGACAAACCACGAAGCCACCGGCTGCCTTCAGCTTGCTCTTCTGTAGGAGGCACGACTGTAAAAGCCTCTATGTTTCTGGAAACATTGAGTTTCAAAGAAAGATAAAGATCAAAGCCAGCAAGGTCAAACTGCAGCATCCCAGCCTGGACAGCTGTGCAGGGCCCACCAGCAGCTCCAGTCCCCGGGGTGGCTCACACCGTGACGGGTGGCCACCCCACAGCTGTCACGGAGGGCTGGAGTGGGGGGACACGAGGCTGGAGGGGGGACACATGAAGCTGAAGGAGGCGGCGATGCCGCCCTGGGCTCTGCACTTGGGTCCAGCCAGCACTGAGGATTCGTTGGCATCAAAACCCTTCATTGGGGCTGACTCAATCCCACCCACAAACGCTTTGCTCTGCGCAGGATCCCGGAGCTCAAAACATCTGTGGAAGCAACATCTGGGACAGTCCCAGCTGCGTGGTTCCTCGCAGGCTCCCCCACATCGCTGTCCTGGCCAAGGAGCTCCCACTCAACCCAGTTGGACCATCAGGATAACCTCAGCACAATGGGTGAGCCCCCAGTTCTCCCTTGAGGAGCTTGGGTGGTTCTGGGCTCCTTTTTATTTTTTTTCCAAATCGCATTGTGAGAACAAAGGGGAGACGTCTCTAACGGGGCAGGGGCCTATGGGAAACTTCTTGTCCACCAGGACAAGGGGCACCGGGCACCAAATGGAACCCAGGAGGTTCCCTGGGAGCAGGAGGAGAAATTTCTTTGGTGGGAGGGGGTTGGAGCCTGGCCCAGGCTGCCCAGAGAGCTTGGGGAGTCTCCTTCTCCGGAGAGATTCCAAAGGCGCCTGGACCCTGAGCTGCTGGGCCCCCTGCTCTGGGTGACCCTGCTGGAGCAGGGGGGTGGCACCAGAGGAGCTCCAGAGGGACCTTCCAACTCCCACCATGCTGGGATTCTGGGATTCTAATATTTGAAGCATCCATGAGTGACCTTCCACTCAGGGCAGCTGGGACACCAGGGATGCGTCCCTGCCACGCTGGGATCAGAGGAAGGCGTGTTGATAGACACGGCATCGCTGAGCTCGCTGCGGGCTCACCAGCTCCCCCAGACAGGCTGTACTGGGGGATAATATATTGATCTGCAAGGAAGGTACAAGGCCACTAGTCCAAAGCTACAAATCCTCACAAGTGAGTATTAATGGATTACGGCTCTGCAATCCAGTGCATGTTCTAGTTACACAACAAAAAAATTGGGATAATAAACCAGCTCTTCGTGTCAAAATGTAATTAAACTGCTTCAATGCGACTTGAGAACAGCGCAGCTGCTCTGGGCCTCCAGAGAGCATTTCCGAGCTGCTGGCCACTTTGCTTAGGAGCCTGAAGGAGAGCTCCTCGATTCAGCCGTGGGTCTGGCACCGTGACAACCGCAGGGAGGTGAACCTCTCCTCCCATAAACCAGCCCTCACGGGTCTGCGCCTGTGTTCATGGGCCACAACATCCCACTGATGGGTGTTCTCACAGAATCCCACAATCCCAGCATGGTGGGAGTAGGAAGGTCCCTCTGGGGCTCCTCTGGTGCCACCCCCCTGCTCCAGCAGGGTCACCCAGAGCAGGGGGCCCAGCAGCGCAGGGTCCAGGCGCCTCTGGAATCTCTCCAGAGAAGGAGACTCCCCAAGCTCTCTGGGCAGCCTGGGCCAGGCTCCAACCCCCTCCCACCAAACAAGTTGCTCCTCCTGCTCCCAGGGAACCTCCTGGGTTCCATTTGGTGCCCGGTGCCCCTTGTCCTGGCGCTGGGCACCCCTGAGCAGAGTCTGGCCCCAGTCTCTTGCCCCCCAGGACCCTCGAGCTCTTGCTCAGCCTGGCCTTTTTGTCCACAAGGGCCTATTGCTGGCTCATGGTTCATAACTTGTTGTCCACCAGCACTTCCAGCTCCTTCTCCATGGAGCTGCTTCCCAGCAGGTCAACCCTTCACCTGTATTGGTCCATGGGGTGATTATTCCCCAGGTGCAGGACCCTCCACTTGCCCACGTTGAACTTCATGAAGGTCCTCTCCATCCAACTCTTCACTTTGTCCAGGATAGATCTAGAAAGATCTTCTCTAGAAAGTTTTTTTCTCTAGAAGGGTCTTCATCCCCCCAGTTGAGTTCCCAAGGGCCCCTCCTGGTGCAGACACCTCCCCAGTGCTGCTCTGCAGGTCTGTCCCTCGGATCCCTCCGCAGCCTAGTGCTGCCCAACGTCCCCGTAAATCCCCAGAAGCGGCTCAAAAATTCCTCCGAGCCAGCCCAGAGCTTTGCATGCTAATGTGGGGGGGCAGAGCGGGGGATTAGCCGGCGTCTCACCCCCAGCCTGGCCCAGACACCCTGGCAGATGCCAGGACCTCTGCCTGGCGCTTTCTGCGCCGCTGGCTCAAAGAAGTTGCTTTTCCCCTCCCCTTTCCTAACACTTAACCTCATGATCCTCCCTCTTTGAAGGCAGAGGCTTTTGGCACGCAGCTCCATGGACCACCCTCAAAAGCAAATCTCTTTAATTTATGGAGAGGCTCGGCTGAAAACATGCAGGGGTTTGCTTTTGTTTTTTTTTTTATTATTTAGTTTTGCCTCTCTCCCCCCGCCCCCCCGCCCCCAGCTTTTGCATTTTGTCCTGGTTATAAATTTTTAACGGTGGTTTCGAAAACACGAGCAAATCATTGGTGACGTTTTTATAACCTGCCTAATACTCGAAATAAAAGGCTCTTCAGAAATGCTGCGCGCAGCAGCATCTCGATTGCTGATCGAGTTGAGGGGGGGTGGGCAGGAACATCTAGGGTTGTACAGGAGCCCATCTGCCACCAAGACCCCCCCCCCAAAACAGACCGATTTTGGGGGCGACACAAGCAGGGGCTGGTAGAGCTCCTCTGCCCTTCCTGCAGCAGAGCCGGGACCGAGCCAGCCCCTGCTTGTCCCCAGCCCCAAAGACCCCCCTCCAAACTTCCAAGATCCTCGCCTGCGTCGTACGTGCCAGGAACAGCTCGGCCGCGTCCCCGGGGTTGTGGTGGGAAGACCATCAGCAACCCCAGGGACCGGGGACAAAACTCACTGAGAGAATAAAAGCCTGGAAATAAAAGCCCGAGGAGGGATTTTTTTTCCTTCTGAAGATGCAAAAACCGTTTTGTTGCTGACATTTCCAAAACTGAATTTTGCTTTCGCGTTGACAAACTGGTTTTGGTTTGGTTTTTTCCCCCTTCCAATTTTTTTAATTTAAAACTGACTGAGCTTTTAAAGGTTGAAAGAACATTTAAATAACCTGAAAGCGCCACGTTTCCTCCTAGGTCAGGCAACAAGTTTTAGGTGCCTCTAAGACAGGCTTTTGAAATGGCCCTACCTGCTCTAGGGTGGATTGACCCACACTGGTCCCCGTTCCCAGACAAGGGGCTTTGCTTTTGGCTGGGTTCAAATATATATCTTTCACTTGCACCCCACCCAGCGAGCCCCTCATCCCTTCATCCTCCACATAGCCCCTCAGAGAAGAAGGTCTGTTCTTCCTCCAGGTCGCTGGTGGGCACGTCCAGTGGTTCCCGGCAACCCTGGGACACCTGGACGCGCTCTGCGTGCTCCGCACCTTCACATTATTTGGGTTCCCAGCACACGAACACTTGGGGACGGCACGAAACCCATCGCTCGGACACTTCGGAGGACTCTCCCAAGTTGTAATCTCATCAAGGAGAGAGCGCAAGAGCTTGACAAGGGCCGTTTCCCATAAATCCACCCTGATTGGCATTAATTGCACTGTCCTCCTCTGACTCTCTATTAATTGAGTCCCGTATCAGCTGTTCCATTATTTTTCCCGGGATCGATGTCAGCCTGACAGGCCTGTAATTACCTGGGTCATCTTGTCTGCCCTTTTAAAATACCGGCACAACATTAGCTTTCTCCTCGGCCCTCTGGAACCACCCCGGTCTTCAAAGACTTATTGAAAATCAACATTAATGGCCCAACCGTTCCCCTTGGCCAACTGTTTTTAAAGCTCCTTGGCTGCAGCTGAGCCTGACCTGCCGATTTCCACACGCCCGGGGATTTAGCGACTGCTTAACGTTCGGCGGGAGTTACCGTGAGGCCGGGAAGTCTTTCATCACCAACCACCGATCCCAACTCCTTGGCTTCCTCCCAACCACCCGACCGACAGCTCCGGAACACCTCTGCCCTTTCTGCATCCGCCTCCTGTAGGTCAGGGATACAGTGTCAACGTGCCCTGCTCCAAAAGGTCTTGTTCTCAGCTTTATCTGGTATTATTTTTTCCTTTAATCCACGGATTTTAAACAATTTCTGGCTTTAGGTTCAATGCTTTTCCCATCGCTCCTGATGTTATGCGGAGTGGGTTTTGCTGTCCCCCTGGCAAGGACCAAATTGCTCCTCAAACAGTTGGCTGAAGCTCCAGCCTTACAGCAAAGCCACCAACTGGAACAAGAGGAATCGGGCCATAAGGAAGAAAGCAAAGCCCCATCCATGGTGCAAAGAGCAGGGAGTCAGGACTCCTCTGGAAACCCAGCAGGGATGTCCAGCTGGCTTCTGACGTACCGGCGCAGGCAAGGCGGCGAGCAAAGGGTTACTGCCCGTCCTCTCTCCTGGTGCTGCTTGGAATGGGGAATTGCTGGAACAGGTTAAGATAATGTTCATTTGTCTTCATTAGGCACAGGAAACGCAGGAAGGAGCAGCGGTGCGGCCCAACAAGGAGACCTTTTCAAGGATCACTGTGCCTTTCGTCCAGGTAATAGAGACAAATGGAACTGGCTCCGAAGGGGTGCAGGTCACCCCGGGTGGGCACGGGCTCTGCAGCCCAGAGTCTGCCCAGAGAGAACCCACAGGCAGCAGCGAGGGCGCCAGGGAGACCAGCTCAGGAAGGGGCTGTTTCCACAACACAGTTTTAATGACATCAGTAACAGCAGGAGGAGAGGATGAGCCTGGGACCTGGCGGGTCCTTCACTCTGATAGGTGCTGAGCATCGCAGAATCCCACAATCCCAAAAGANCTCTTTCCAATAGCTCCTGGTTTCTCTTGAACTGAGGAGCCCAGAACCAGACACGATATTCCAGAGGTGGCCTCACTAGAGCAGAGCAGAAGGGGAAGAAAAACTTCATCCCCAGCATGGAGGTGGCATCATCCTGCCAGGGTCCCCTCTGGCCACGGCTCGGTCCCTGGTGGGATGAGGCCAGGGTTTCTGCTCCCTCCCAGGGCTCTGCAAACCTCTGCTCTCCCCAGCAGCTGTTTGCTTACGCCCGTCGGGCCACGACGACACCATAAATCCCGGCGAGCCCAGCAAACACAATAAGCGATTGTTGTGCGACGGCGTCGATCGCTTTTGAACCGTCACGCAACCCTCCGCGGTGGGAAGCCGGGGCTGGAACCTCCTCCTGTGTCCCTGCCAGTCACCCCTCCCAGCCCCAGGCCTCCCGCTCACAGCTCGGTTTATGGCCTGGCAGTAATTATACCTAGCCATGGCTCTCCTTAATTGCCGGTAATGGAGAGCCACATGAGGATACGGTTAGATTAAGAAGGTTAATTGGTGTGGGCTGGGCACGCTCCCGAGGCACCCGGAAAATGTGGCATCTTGGCATGGTAACGGTGGGCTTCCCGGCTGCGGGTCCAGATCACACCAATCCCATCCATTCCCAGCATCTGAATCTTCAGGAGCCTGCTCATCTTCTTTCTAAAGGTTCCCTCCCACCTACTCTCCTGCAAGAGGGGTCTCCCCAGAGCCCTGGGAGCAGAGGGGCAGGATCCCCCCCTGGCCCTGCTGCCCACGCTGCTGGGGATGAGCCCAGGGGGCCAGGGGCTGCTGGGCTGCAAGTGCATGGGGCCGGCTCAGCTCCAGCTCCTTGCCCCCAGTAACCCCAAGTCCTTGTCCGAGGGGCTGCTCTCAGCCCCTTCATAGAATCATGGACCATTTTTGGCTGGAAGAGACCTTCAAGGTCATCGAGTCCAACCTTTTCCTAGCCCTATCAACACCACTAAACCACATCCCTCATCACCACATCCACCCTTCTCTTAACTCCAGGGACGGCGGCTCAACCACCTCCCCCAGGCAGACTGTTCCAATGCCTGACAATCCTTTCAGGGAAGAAATTTTTCCTAATATGCAACCTGAACCAGCCCTGGTGCAATTTAAGGCCATTTCCCCTTGTCCTGTTGCTCACCACCAGGGAGAACAGACCAACCTCCACCTCACTACAATCTTCTTTCAGGTCGTTGTAAAGAGGAAGAAGGCCTTCCCTCAATCTCCTCTTCTCCAGGCTAAACAGCCCCAGATCCCTCGGCCGTTCCTCACACGACACACGCTCCAAATCCTTTCCTAGCTCGGTAGCCGACTCTGTACCCTCTCTGGCACCTCAACATCCCTCTTGCAGTGAGGGGCCCCAAACTGGACACGGCACTCGAGGTGTAGCCTCACCAGAGCTGAGTACAGGGCAATGATCACCTCCCTACTCCTGCTGGAAACACTATTCCTGATCCAGGCCAGGATGCCGTTGGCCTGGGCACACTGCTGGCTCACGTCCAGCCGGCCATCTACGACCCCCCCCAGGTCCCTCTCTGCCTGGCAGCTCTCCAGCCGCTCCTCCCCAGCCTGGGCTGGTACCGGGGCCTGCCCCGACCCAGGGGCAGGATCTACACTTGGCCTTCGTGACCCTCATGATGTTCGCACGGACCCACTGCTCCAGCCTGTCCAGGTCCCCCTGGAAGGATCCCACGGCCCCAGTGTGACAACTGCACCGCTTGACACCCGCTTGGTGTCAGCTGCAGGCTTGCTGCGGGTGCCTGGACTCCACACTCGATCCCGCTTACCCGCCGCCGCTGAACAACGATCAGAACCCCACCTCTAAAGACAGCGCTGACCGCAGGACAGATGGACAAAATTGGAGTTGGCACCTGAGAAGACTCCCAGGGCGAGGTGCTGGGCTCGGGAGTTGACAGCGAGGGGCTTTGCCTTTGCTCCTCTTTTATTTTACCTCCCTGCAGCAGCTCTTCCGTGTGCCGGGAGAAGAACAAAGCGTGCACAGCGGAGGAAAGGAAATATTGACGCAGGGACCCGCGGAGTCACCGCCACCAGGAGGGATCCGGGAGGGCGGGAGGCTCAGCACCGTGTGCCGGGTGCTCCAGCACCTTCATCGCCTTGGACACTGCCGGGAGGGGACACACAGCCCCCCCACCATGCTCCCACACACCTCCCGGCAGCGTCTTTAAAGGAGCAACTGTGTCTGAACGCAGAGCCCTGGAGTAGGAAAACACTGAGAGTGCTTCGACTGCAGCAGGTTTTGGTGCCAGGCCACCAAAAAATGTTATCCTGACAATGCCAGATTTTTATTTTTCAATTTCTTGGTAAAAAACCAAGCCATTTTGTAACCTCTGCTTGGGTGTTTAGCTCTCCAAAGCAAGCCTGAACTGCAGGAATGTCAAGCGAGGCTAAGCACTTGCCCCAGCAGCACCACCAGACAAAAGCTGACTCTTTCTGGCATTAAATCGCTAAGAGACACTCGAGGACTCTTCAACGCGGCTGCAAATTGTGTGGCCGAGCTGGAAAACACAAGCCACCAGCTCCTCTTGGCCCGAACGCACCCGTCATCAGATAAAACCAGAGGAAAAAAAACCCACCCAAACCATCATTTTCCACATGTGAGTTGGAACCAGATGCTCTTTAAGGCGGCTTCCAACCCGAACCACGCTATGGTTCGCTGTTGAAATGATGGGAAAAGCTCTCGGCCTTGGCTTTGCCCGCTCCTTAAGCGCATCCTCCGCATCCCAGGACTCACGAGCGTTCATTTTCCAGCTCAGACATCGGCAGGATGGATGAATTTAATGCCCGAATTTTCAGACCGGGATTGGGCCCCAGAGCATCAAGTGGATCGGTGGCAAGGGGGCTGCGGAGCGGTACCCGCTGCGGCCGGGGAAGGGGGGAGGATGGCGGGGCTGCTGCGGCTTTGAGCCATCCGTTGCGGTCGCAGAAATGTTTAGGAATCAGCCGTTTAATGAGAACAAAGGAAATTAATTGGTGGTTTAGGCCTAATGAGACCGCTGTGCAAATTAACCGGCCTCATCAGCAGAAACAAACAGAGCCCTTAAACGAATCGCGCCCAGCGAACCGGCGCGGGGTGATGAAGAGGGGGTCGGGAGGGACCATCTGCCCACCCCTCCCCGGCACAGGCAGCGGGCGGGAGCCAGAAAACCCCCCCCCACCCCCACCCCTCCCAACCCCAGATCTCAATAAAGCCTAAATTCTCCGTTTTATTCATCCAAGCCCAGCTTGACACCACCATCTTACTGCCGAGATAAAGGCGAAACCCACTCGCATTTGCATCTGAAAGGGGCGAGACGCGGCCCCTCGCTCGGGAGCCGGAGCGGGGTCTCGGGGGGCGTTTAGCCCCTATTGAGGCCGGCACAAAAGGGGCCCCCCCGGCCCGGCTGCCGGACCCTGGGTATCCGTCACACAGCCCGTTTGTTCCCGCTGTTTACTTAAGACGTTCCTCAATTCCCAGCGAGGATTTGTATTTCGGGGTTGGTTTACTTTCTGCTCGCAGGCTGGAAAAAAAAAAAAAAAAAAAAAAAAAAAAAAAAAAAAGGAAGGGAAAAAAAAAAAAGAAAGAAAAAAAAAATCTGTCTGATCTTTAATAATCAAAGTAATTAGAATAATCCTTTCAGGGCTGAATGGGGGATTATTTCTTCGTGTCATTTTAGTTTCATCCTCATTTGGGCTCATAAAATGTGGAAAAAGCACTTCAAAAGCCCCACTGTAGTCCCCGGCCCTTCACGCTCTTGAAAATTCCCACCCAGGCGCCTGCCGAGCCCCCGTTCTCAGGGAAACCGCCGGCCCCGGCCTGTTTGGCTACAGCAAATTTATTTATTTCGGCGGCGGTCAAATAAACACCGGGTCCGGCGAGATTTGTGGATCGTTTGTTGTTTCGCTGTCTTGGGCAGATAAGGAAACCCTTTGATGAAGTGAAGGGACTTTGTGTGTCTAATCTGAGCCCAGCAGCTACACGCAGCGATTGTAAAATGCTGCGGTGTCTGCAGGGAACAGTAATTACATAGGAGGATTAAAAGGTCCTAAACCTCACCTATATTTCACTTTTGTAAACTAGCGAGGAACAAAGAATTCTTGGCTGGCCCAGAGGAAAGAATAATTGACACAATTCGCAGGCGTGGGATTATTATAATGTAAATAAACGAAGGGAAGAGGACAAAACTAATTTAAGGCCTGAAACTTTTCATCTGGCGTTTAACAAGGGGGATAAACACAGCTCCAAAAGAGACGTGGTGAAAAAAAAACAACCCACCACCAACCCAACCCCCTCCCTTTCCTTTTTGCCCCGTCGGTCACCCCCTCCCACTGGAGGTGCAGCTCCCTGGAGTCTGGGGCTGACCTGGACGGGGGTAAAAAAAAGGGGGGGGAAGTGCTGCCCCTTGGCTCCTCGATGCTTTAATTCCCCGGGGAGCTCCTCTCCTGCAGCGGCTTCGTCCTCCTGTCGTGGTCACGGCCCTGGTTGCTGGTGCTGAGGTGGCTGGAGGGGTGAGCATCGTGGTGACAGGAGGGGTGAGTGCCCTGATGGCTCAGGGGATCAGCATCATGGGGGCTGGAGGACAATATGCACCAGAATTGTACAAGAATAGGGAAAAAAAAAGAGCACTCCTGGCTGGGTCAGCACTGGGGGGGCAGCAGGACCAGGGCAGGGATTTTCCCTCAGGACTGGGCACTGGGGAGGCCACCCCTGGAATCCTGGGCTCAGTTTTGGGCCACTCCCTCCCAGAAGGACCTTGAGGGGCTGTCCCCCTGATCCCTGGAGGGGTTTCCAAGGTGTGGAGCTGTGGTGCTGAGGGACAGGGGTCGGTGGTGCCCTGGCAGGGATGGGGGAACGCTTGGACTGGATGATCTCAAAGGTCTCTTCCAACCAAAATGATTCTGTGATTCTATGAGTCTCAAAAAAAAAACCAAAACAGTCAAAAAAACCCTGCCATGTTCTTTTTTTTGGCCAGCTTGACTCTGTATTTCAGCTGAGGAAAACTGTGCAAGCTCCCATCCAAAGCTGATCCCCGGGAAGGGTTTGAAGCAGCACAAGAACGAGCCTGGCTCCCGGTTTCTCAAAGTCCAGGTTGAATTTCCCAGCAGCTGCTGACGCCGATAAACCACCCCCAGGAGCAGCCTGCCCCCCTCACAGAAAAAAACAGAGCTGGAAAAAAACAACAAACCCAACAACCAACACACTGAGAGGAAGGCAAGCGAGGGGAGCGCTCAGGCGCGCGCGGAGCGTGCGGGTGTGACGCACTCGAGCGCGCCGCCG
>VWZK01017634.1:0-49334 GCA_013396935.1 Baryphthengus martii | reverse complement strand
TTGTCCCCGGGTTGCTACGGGCAGGGGGGAAAACGCGGCGGGCTGGGGGGTTGGGGGGGTGGGGGTGGGCTTTAAATTATCAACAATTATCAGCGGGGAAAATGACAAGAATGAGAAAATTAACAAAGAGCTCACTAGATCGGGCTAAACGCCGGACATAAATGCATTCCTATTAGGCAGTCAATATCGGGCTGGCAGCTCCTGTCTGGGCCTATTTCTCATTAGACAAAGCCTTGACCTTGACCTCATTGTCCCGTTCGCCGGGAGACAGAATCCCATAACAACTCGTTTGGCGAATGTATTGGACCAGTAATCCATAAATATTGATTCATTGTTTGCAGTGTAATTTAAATGTCAGTTATAAGCCCAGGGCAGATAAAGATCTGTATCAACAATAAAACTGGATAGAGGCTATAAATCCCCCGGGGCTGGCTGGGTTAAAAAGAATATGCCATGCAGGCAGCCTCTAAAAGAAAAAGGAAAAACAAAGAGAAAAAAAACCAACCCACAAAACAAAACAAAAAAGGCGCATTTCCTGTACATTAGAAGGCAGGAGGGTATCGATTACTGGGTGGCCCTGATCCTGCCGCCCTTTTGCCCCTTCCACCCTCCCCATGGGAGATGCAGGTCCAGCGATGCTCCCCAGTTCTGCTGCAACCCCTGTCCCCTTGCCACTCTTCCTCCGCTTCTTCCTCTTCCTCCTCATCTCCTCCTCCTCCTCTCACCTCCAAGCTGTGGGACCCCAGGTCTGGGGCTCCCAGCACCCCACTAGCAGACGCACACCCGTGGTCAGGCACGAGGTGCTCTGTGAAATGAGCTTTATTTGTTTGCCCTCAAACAAGAGGGGAGGATAAACTCGGCCGGTAACTGAGCAAGTGCCCCCAAATGGAGGAAAAAAAATAAAAGTTTTTGCTTTCCGTGCCGTTATCTAGCAGCGGTTTTGTAGCGGCGAACACCAGCGTCACTGTGGCCGACACAAAGATGCAATACTGTTCAAATAATAAAAACAAGCCTTTTTTTTCAGGGTAACAGATGCAGCTCTGACTGCACCAGGGTTGGGGACCCGGACCCTGGGAGTAACGTTTCCCTCCAGGGCTGCAGGGGCCGGAGCCCTCCCTGCACGTAGTTCCCTGGGGCTGTGCCAGGCCTGGACAGGGCACAAAAAAACCCAGAGAAACAGCCTCAAAAATCAAGGCCCAGGGTCTGTGGTGATGCAGACGGACGAGCTCGTGTTGCCTCAGCCGCTAAATCTGGCCGAGCACCAAGTGGCATTTAATAAAGGGCCGGGGTGAGGCGATGGCCGGGCGGTGCCCCTGCACACGCTTATCCTTCTGCCTTCTCTCATGGCTTCCAAACATTTAATTACACTCCCGGTTATTTCCCTGCTCAGGCTGGATGCTGGCGGACTAATTGACAGAGCAAATCCTATTGACGGCACCGATAAGGAGTCACAACCCGCAGCTGCCGAGCTGGCTGGAGGGGGCTCGGGCAGCCCCGGCTCCTCCTGCTCCCCCAGATCCCAGACCCCTGGCATATGGGGACCTTCTGCGGCCACCTCGACCCCACCATTTGGCAGTCGCTTCGTGACACAAAGGCTCAGCCAGTCCACGTGCCTGCTGGGACAAGGGGAGGGAGGCTTTGACCCTCACTCCTGCCACAACCTTCTTCGTCTCCTTAAAGCCCGGGTGGCTTCTGGCTCCTGACCCCAAAACAGCCCGACCCACCAGCTGCCATCACGGTTTGTGGGATGTGGCCACCACCAAGCTGGGTGCTGTGGCTCAGGATCCCATGGGGTGATGGCGAAGGATGCGCGGCACGTCATCATCGGGCATGGCAAAGAAGGATGCCCAGCGTGGCTCCAGCATGCTCAGGACAGAGGGATCACAAAATCCCAGCATGGTGGGGGTTGGAAGGTCCCTCTAGAGCTCATCTGGTGCCCCCTACCCTGCTCCAGCAGGGTCACCCAGAGCAGGGGGCCCAGCAGCGCAGGGTCCAGGCGCCTCTGGACTCTCTCCAGAGAAGCAGACTCCCCAAGCTCTCTGGGCAGCCTGGGCCAGGCTCCAACCCCCTCCCACCAAAGAAGTTGCTCCTCCTGCTCCCAGGGAACCTCCTGGGTTCTAGTTGGTGCCCGGTGCCCCTTTTCCTGGTGCTGGGCACCCCTGAGCAGAGTCTGGCCCCAGCCTCTTGCCCCCTTCCCGTTAGATACTGATCAGCATCCATCACATCCTCTCTCACACAGATGCCCAGCATGCAGAGGAAGAAGACTTGCCCAGCGCAGCTCTGGCAGACAAGGGATGGGAAGAGGTTTCCCTTACCTGGGGCCCCACCATCTTCACTGCCCAGTGCCCCAGCCCAACCCTGAAGCTCCAGGGAGAAGCCATTCCTCAATTTCTCCAAGACAGCCCCGCTCCCACCACACACCCTTTCAAACAGCCTGTTGGATCAGCTTCGTTCGCACGGCTCCGTAACGAGAAGAGCTCAGCCCTGTCTCCTTCCATAGGACCCGCTGGTGAGGCGCAGGAAAACATTCCTGCAGCCTTTTCCTTGTCTCCTGAAAATGAGAGGGAAATTCCCGGCTCTCCCTTTCAAATCCCTTCTTCCTCCTGCAGCAGATGGATGGAAACGTGCAGCTCAGACCCATTAGACATTCAGGTGTGAATGGAGAGAAACTGGAAATGTTTCTTTTTTCCTGTAGACAGAACTTTCCATTTTCTCCCAGCGGTATTGTTTTTATGCACCACGCTACAGTTTGGGGTTTGGTTGTGTGGGTTTTTTTTCACTTAAATAACAGCCATTTACGTTTTTTTATAGTCTAATATCTCTGTGAAGCAGTTGCAGACACCGAGCTCATTATTTATTGAGCTTTATCAGCGACTTTAAAAGAAATCTTTTATATCAGATTTGCAGTGTCGTAATCTCCTTAGTCTGTTTGACAGGAAGAAAAACCACGGCGCATAAACTCCTCTGCTGCCTCCGAAAACGGCTTGAAAGAAATACACTTTTGGGGGGTAGGAGGGGAAAATCTTGGAGATTTAAACAGGCCAGCGGGACCTGCACCTCTCCTGATGGTGCGGTGCTGATGAGGTTTTATCTCCTGCCTCTTAGAGAAAAACAAAACCACCAAATCTCTTCTCCAGGGCTTTCTGAGCCACATGCCTGTCTCAGATGGGCACGAGACTACCAGGATGGGGAGCCTTCATGATGGACATCACCCAGTCACCAACTCCCTGACAGGAGGTTGGAGCCAGGGGAGGTCGGCCTCTGCTCCCAAGGAACATGCACCAGGACAAGAGGAAATGGCCTCAAGTTGCCCCAGGAGAGGTTGAGGTTGGAGCTGAGGAACAATTTGTTCCCCTGCAGGGTTGTCCAGGCCTGTGCCAGGCTGCCCAGGGCAGGGCTGGAGTCCCCCTGATCCCTGGAGGGGTTTCCAAGGCGTGGAGCTGTGGTGCTGAGGGACAGGGCTCAGTGGTGCCCTGGCAGGGATGGGGCAATAGTTGGACTTGACGATCTTCAAGGCTTTTTCCAACCGAAACAATTCTGTGATTCTAAACGACTTGACCAAAGAAAGAAATCCTTCTTTGTAGGGTCCAGCTACCAGCTTTCTCCAATAGAGGTGGCAAACCTTAACATCTCACAACACAGAGCAAATATGGGCTCAAAAAGAAGACGTTTGGGCACAACAATCCTTTCCCCATCTCCAGCAGCCTACTTTGGTGACAAAGCCACCCCGGGAAAACCCAAGGCCGGACCGCAAACACAACTTCGGGCCACGCCGAGCTTCAGCTTAAACCGGCTCATCAGCTGCAGGCCTGCTCTGCGGGGCCAGTTTTCCCTCTGGATTTAATATAAACATCCCTTGGAAGTTTTCATGAAGGTCCCGGTTAATACGGCGCGAGGGGAGGCTGCCGGGTGGACGCTGCCGAAGGGCGCGGGCGGCCAACGTCACCTTTTCATGTGGCGCCGAGGTATGCAGCCTCTAATCTTATTAGGCTTAGGGGCTTGAAGTTTAGAAGTTTAATTTAAACCCCCGTTATTATGACTTACCCTTTTATGCTCCCTTTGCGATGATTAAGCCGCCAAAATAAAAAAACAGGGCCCCCCTTCTCCCCCCCGCCCCCTGGTAAATTTGCAAGACACAAAAGAAGCAACAAGCCATTTTCTGGAATAAAGTGGGTTTGGAGAGAGCCTTTGCTGGAGTGCGAGGGGGGAACCGTGGCTTAGGGCAACCTTGGAATTCAGGCAGCTCCACTTTAATCCCGTATTTGAATAATGTAACCAAAAGGTCTTTTCTATTAAGAACTGGAGAGCAACAAAACTCCAAACCCAAGCTGGGGCCGGTTGGGTTGGTGGCCAACGCAGCTCAGGGTTCCAAGGAGAGCTCGCAGCGACGGGAGATGAACCCTGAAGGTTCCTGCGGCTCCCCAAGCTCAGCGCTGCTCCAACCCGCAGAATAAAGCAGATTTGGATGCTCACTCTAGAGAAAGCCCAGGCCGGACAAGTGGTTGCTGGCCACAGGAAGGAGCATGGCAGGTCCAAGGGCTAAACTTCAAATCACTCAAGCCACCAGGCTTCAGAGCAGCCTGATCGGGATGCAAACCTGATGTCACAGCTCTGATTTTTGGGAAGGGGGGAACGATATGGCAGGGGGAGGATTTGTGGAAGAAAAAGAACAGAACGAAGGAACAAAATACGTGGAATGAAAATGAACATTGAAACCAGCAGAGTGGCACCGGGACACCGATTTATCCTTATCTCTATCCCTGTCTCTTCTCCCAAGCGCCAGGACAGGAGGAAGCGGCCTCCAGTTGCCCCAGGGGAGGTTGGGTTGGAGCTGAGGAACAATTTCTTGCCCTGCAGGGTTGTCCAGGCCTGTGCCAGGCTGCCCAGGGCAGGGCTGGAGTCCCCATTCCTGAAGGGGTGATGCAACACAACGCTCCAGCTTTCTCCTGCACACTGCTTGAGGGAAAAAGCACTTTTCTCATCCCAAACATTAATATTCTGTGGCTTTTCTGCTCAAGAAGTGCATTTGGAATGATTAGATCACAGCCATTATGGAAACTTTAGGAGAAATGCCGGGCGACTGCTGAACGCCGCACTTCACTACCTGAAAACAGCACTTCTGCACCTTCATCCCGGGTTATTTATTCACTGTCAGCTTCTTAAACACACTCCGGAGGATGTGGAAGGTGTAGAGCTCACAGGGCTGTTCTCTCTGACAGCTCCCATCTTCTCTAGCAAGTGTTAGGGACGCTTAAGTCACACTAACTGGAAGAGACACGCTGAATAAACAACTCCCGGTGCCGCGCCTTTCCCCGAGCTCTGCAGCCCATCAGACTGGGAAACCCACTCCAAAGCTGCTTTCTCCATGCACAGATCTGACAAACCTTTTCTGGGAGAGAGGAGGACCTGGAGCCTAAATCGTCTTGAGAAGCCAGAGCAACCAGTTGAGAAGAGGATTTGAACATCCCAACTTTCTGTCACATCGGTGACAGACCGATGGCATCCTCAGAGGAACGCTGAGGACAGTGGGGAGCTGACGGTATCCCTGGGTACCACATCTCCTCTCTCCTGCATCCCTGGATACCTCATTCCTGGGCACCACATCTCCTCCCTCCCACATCCCTGGGTACCACATCTCCTCTCTCCTGCATCCCTGGATACCTCATTCCTGGGCACCACATCTCCTCCCTCCCACATCCCTGGGTACCACATCTCCTCTCTCCTGCATCCCTGGGTACCACATCCCCTCCCTCCCACATCCCTGGCCTGGCTACCACATTCCCTCTGTCCTGCATCCCTGGGTACCACGTCCCCTCCCTCCTGAATTCTTTCCCTCTCATAACCCCTTAGGCAGGAGTCTCCCCCTCCCCTTGAAATCAGAATCCCTGCTCCATCCAGGTCACAGGGAATCTCTATTTCAAAGGGAGAAGGGAGCCCTGCCTCTGGGTTCAGACTCTTTGGGATCCACTCCCCAGGACCATAAACCCTTTAGGATCTCTGCCCGTCAGGAGCAGCCGCTGCCGGAGCCGGCAGAGCATCGGTTGCAGACCCCCTTGATGTAGGAGCCAACGGGATGGGTGCCCACATATCTAGCAGCAGGATTTGGTCTCATATGTTTCTCTTCTACTTTCATTTACATTCCAGGAACAGATCAAAAAAACCAAATAAAATCAGCAAGGTGATGCCAGCTCCTACATCTGCCTTTGGAAACCTTCAGCCGCGGCCGCTGATGTTGCCTAATCCCAGCCAGACGGTGCAGCTGAGAAGCTCGGCAGTGCCGGGATGGGGAGCCTGCCTGAGGACAACGAGGTCTCCTGGTTGACCTCATGGGGAGAGATCACCACATTCCCTCTATGGGAATCCTCCTCTCTTCACTGGAGGCCATGGCACGTGGGTGCGGAGCACGTGACCGCAATGTGCCGAGGTGTGGGGGGGAAAAATCTCCAAATCTCCAACCCTGCACCCGCTTTGGCCTCGATTTTAATTGCTCCTGATGAAACGATGGCACTGAGTCCTACCAAGGGCCTTCCAGAAAAACCCCATCAGCAGCCAAGCAGCCCCAAGGTAATGCTGTTTTTCCAGTGAGTTCACGGAGAGGCCGTGTTCCTCGTCATCCCCCCCCCATCCCCCGGTTTTTGGAAGTGCTTCGATGTCAGCCAACGTGTTCTGCTTTGATCAACCAAACTGCACAGGCACCAGAGCTGATGGTAATAGAAAACAAATTGAACCAGGCTGGAAATGTTTAAAAACAGAAACACAGAGCGTGCAGGAGCCAGAAAAGCCGAACCCAGCGTGGCCCGTGCTACACGGAGCCGCATTTCACCCCAGGCCTCGGGACACCAAACGCCGACGGAGCTGGTGAAAGCCCCCCCTGGCCCTCCTGCACCCACCAAATGCACGTGGGGTGATTGGTGTTGATTTTTGTTGCTTTTGCCCCCTCTTCCTTCAAACTCACCCTTAAAATGTGGCTGACTCGAGGTTGCCTGGGGATGCACCTCTGCAAAGTCTCTGAGCTGCTCCCAGGGGATGTGGGGAGCAGGGGTCTAGGGGGGGTCTGTGAGCTCTCCAAGCTCCTAAAAGAGCTCCTAAGACTGTGATGAAGGAGGAGGGACCTTGTGGTGGTCCCTTCCTGGCACACATCCCAAAAAATCAGCTTCCTGCCCCCCAGTGCAGCATCTCCCACCCAAACTGGGAGGGGAGCAGGGTGGTGGGGAGCCTGCTGCCCCGTAACACAGAGCTGGGGTCCTGCTGCTGCTGCTGGGACCATCACCATCCTTTCCCAGAGCATGACTGGGTGATCCCTGGGGGTGAGCAGCTCCCCTGGGACTCCAAGGGGAAGGTCCTCTCCTTTTGCTGTGATACCAGTATCAGCCCCCCATGGCAAAAGCCAGCTTTGCTCTCACAAACCACCGCAGATGGAGAAGCACCCGTGAGACACACACACCTGCTCCGCACAAGGCCACGTAGGAGCACAGGAAACCTCCAAAACCAAGTAAAATTACACACTGAGAGAACTTCTTGCTCTCTGCAACACCCCGAGAAGAGGTGTTGTTGGTTTAACCTCTGCTGGCAGCTAAACACCATCAGCCACTCCCCCCTCAACCCCGTGTGGGATGGGAAGGAGAATTGGGGGGAAGGATAAAAAAGGTGAGACCCCAAGAGTTGAGATAAGGACAGTTTAATAAAACAACACAAAGAGAGAAGAAAACACCAGCGCTAATGATAGTACTGACGAAACGAGAGACAAAGCCAGTGAGAGAAACCAGGATGCCTCTACCTGTGCCCAAGATGCCACTTTCCCTGCTCCAGCCACACCGAAGCAAGTTGAAAACAAGTGACTCCACCCTGGCCCAGATCTGCCCTTATACAGGGGTGTGACTCAGTGTGGTATCAACCATCCCATTGGCTGGTTGAGTTGTTTATCTTGGGTGTGGCCCCTCCCAGCTGATTGGACCAGCAGCTGCTGGGGATAATCAACCCAAATGAACCCAGGAAAGGAGGCTGGAGCCCAGTGAGGTCGATCTCTTCTCCCAAGGAACAAGCACAGGACAGGAGGGACTGGCCTCAAGTTGCTCCAGGGGAGGTTGAGGTTGGAGGTGAGGAACAATTTGTTGCCCTGCAGGGTTGTCCAGGCCTGTCCCAGGCTGCCCAGGGCAGGGCTGGAGTCCCCCTGCTCCCTGGAGGGGTTTCCAAGGCGTGGAGATGTGGTGCTGAGGGACAGGGCTCAGTGGTGCCCTGGCATGATCTGAAAGGTCTCTTCCAAGCAAACAATTCTATGATTCTATGGTTTGGAGCATCACAATGTAATGGGGTAGTTCCAGAGGGACTTGGTCTAATGACGTCCTGACAAATCCCATGGAAAACCACACGAGCCCCAAGCCTGTGCAGTTCTCCTTGAGTGGTTTTGAGCTTTAATGGGAAGAGCTTTGATCTACAGCCCCAACAGCCCCTGCAGAAATGGAGCCGTTCCCCAACTGGCAAGGGGCCAGTAGGACGGGCTGTTCATGAACCAGAATTTGGGGGTTTTAAAAAGAAAACAAAAAAATAATGAAGCTAAATGAACACACAGACATCTAAAGGGGTTACTGATCAGTCAGAGATCGGAATTATTCCCAGGCACGGACCCAGCCTGAGTGGAGACAGAAAGAGGGAAGCAGCAGGACAGGGTGTCTGGGGGAACCGGGGGTGTCTGTCCCTGCTCCCCTCTCCTCTGTGTTGAGGAAAGATTCAGATGGATCCTTATTTATTTATTCACTTGAAAATTTGGAGGTTTCCCTCTCTCCCACTTTGCTTGTTCTTCCTTGTGTGGTGCCTTATCTGGCAGGTCTCTGTGGGACTGCTGGGCTGCCCCGTAATGTTGTGAGGTGATAGCAAATCCCAGAATCCCAGCATAGGCGGGGCTGGAAGGTCCCTCTGGAGCTCCTCTGGTGCCACCCCCCTGCTCCAGCAGGGTCACCCAGAGCAGGGGGCCCAGCAGCGCAGGGTCCAGGCACCTTTGGAATCTCTCCGGAGAAGGAGACTCCCCAAGATCTCTGGGCAGCCTCGGCCAGGCTCCAACCCCCTCTCACCAAAGAAATTTCTCCTCCCGCTCCCAGGGAACCTCCTGGGTTCCAGTTGGTGCCCGGTGCCCCTCGTCCTGGCGCTGGGCACCCCTGAGCAGAGTCTGGCCCCAGCCTCTTGACTCCGGCCCTTTAGATCTTGCTCAGCTCTGACCCAGTTCACTGGGCTGCCGGGGCTGGTCCCTCTCCAGGTGTTCCTGGGACACTACAGGAAGGTCACTCATCAGTGAGACACGGGAGACGGCACAAGGGCTGTCAGGCTCCCTATAAAGCATCAGAGGGGGAGGTTAATTTTATTATTGTCAAACACTGGGACTGCAAACACCGAGGGACCAGCTGGGACTCTTGAGTTGACACTCGCCGGCTCATTGGGGAAGCGCAACCCTCTTGACCAGAGAAGGAAAAAGTTTCCAGCTCCCAATATTTTAACCCTAATCCCCGACAGAAAATCAGATTGGAGGATGTAATTTGCATAGCATGTCTCATGATTTCATTTAATCTGCCCAATCCTCTTAGGGAGCAGAGGAGCATAAGTTATCACAGACAAACGGGGATGCTTAGAAACTGCAAATCCACCCGCCCAGCAAACCCCCAACTCTGCCGGTAATCCCGCTCCTGCCAGTGCCCATCACCGCCGAGGGCGGAGAGGAAGACATGAGGATGTGAGGAGAAGCCCCAGCCCCGCTGCGGCAGCGCTGGGTCAACCTCCAACCTCCCCAGAGCCAAATTTTAGGGCGTTTTGAGCCCTTTCTTTGCTTTCGGGCAATTTGTGCATCCCCAGATCTTATTGGGAACGTCAATATCGTCCTGATCAGCACGTTACGAACCATCACAGAATGCCAGGTTGGAAGGGACCTCAAGGATCATCTGGTCCAACCTTTCAAGTGAAAATCAATATAAAAATTTAAAAAAATAATAATAATAAAAAAATCTGCGTTCAGCTCCATCTGCCTTCCAGAATTAACTCAAAATTTCCTCCGAGCAGGAAATACGCGCGGGGCTTTGCTGCTGCTCGACTTTTTCAGTTAATACAGCACCTCCCGCAGCCTTTAGGCTTCGTATTTAATTTGTCCACATAACTGCAGAGAAAATACATCCTTTACAGCCATCGGATTCCAAACGGATCCCATGATCAGAGCCACGTCCTATTTTTCAATTAACGACGAAGAGGGAGCTCATCATCGGCCCCGCTCCCTCACTCTCCGGAAAAAAAAAAACACCAAAAAACCAAACCCACCAACCAACCAAAAAAAAAAAAAACCAAACAGCAACCCGAACAAAATACTTTTTAAATGATTTGTTGTGATCGAATAACTCCCCCAAATACCACAAAGTATTAAAATCCCTACTTCAATATCCTTTATCCTTTAAGGTTCTTTATAATTCAATAAACAGGATTTCAAATCCTCCCCCAAACTGGGGTGGACTTGTTCGGCGCTGCCGTTCCAGGCCACTCTTCTAATGCATACTCTTATTAAGCTGTGCAAGCTTACAGCTCTTTAATCTTTTTGAACACATGTTGAGAAGAATAAAAGCAATTTTGTTTGGGAAACTGAAGGCCATGTTCAGCTGGAAATAAGCTTTTTCTATAATCTCACCTCTTGCTTTACAGAGCCGGCTCCGGGGCCGTTACCCAGTAACCCCTGAAAAGCACCGCCTCGCTCCATTCATTTTCTTTTTTTTTTTTTTTTTTTTTTTTTTTTTTTTTTAATCGTGGGAGGGGAGAATTAAGGAAAAAAAACCAACACAAAACCCACCCTAATTTTGGCTCTTTTTCCCCAAATCGGTACAATTTTACGATTTCTGCCCTCAAAATAATCTCACATCTGGGCTTCCTTCGGCTCAGAGCTAATCTGGATGTAATTCCCCTACCTCTGCCTCTGCCCTTGGCAACACACAAATACAGATTAGAGGGTTATATAAATGTAATTTTCTAATTAATCATTGCAGGGCCAACCGCCGCTATTTTTTTTTTCTTTTTTTGTATACCCACAAAATGCACATAAAGTTCAACGGTGAGCGAGGGGAGGCTTTTATGTAACAGGAAAGTTTCTGCTCCAGAGCTGGGAAATAAACTTCCCCTTCACCTTGATCCCAGCCCAACTTCCCAACGCGATCCTGGAGAAACCACCCGCTGCCAACACCCCCCCAACTTGCTCCCCCTGGAAGCTTTGCCAGGGCTGGGACACTCCCCCGCCCCCAGATCCCTGGGATTTGATCCGGTGGTTTCCCAACGATGTCCGGATGCCTCATCCCCCCTTAAAATGCTTTGTGAAAAGCTGAAAGAAAGAGGATTTTGTTTTCTTTCCAAAAGAAAAAAAAACTAAAAAAATACTTGCGTGGCCTCTTTAAAAATAAACTGAAGTGTTCATTAGTTGGCCTATTTTTTCAGGTGTATTCTAATAGCACTAATTAACTCGAAAGGTAGATTTTAGCACTTCAGCCTCCCTTTCTGCCTTCAAATGCCAAAACAAATCTTGCCATAATTACCAGCAATCCTTTTCATTACCGGCTGCCTAATTATCCTATTAATAGCACATCCTAAGAGACTATATTTGCTTGGCAGGCAAATATTTGTTTTTAAATTAGCAAACACAAAGACAAACTGCTCTGTTTGCCGAAGGATTTTGAAATGCAAAATGGTTTATATTCACCGGGAAAAAAAAAAAATTAAAAAAAAATTAATCCAAGGAAAACCAACTGCTTAATCCATTTGAAGCATTTGAATCTTTTTCAGGATGTTCAACAAGGAGGAAGGAGGATGATGCCAGAAGAGATGTCTTGGAAAAATCTTTTCTAATAACTGGCCTGTGCCTGCGCAAGGGCTCCTGCTGCTTTTATCACGTGGGGAAGGATGCGACACCCAGCAAACCGTCGGGACAACCGACCCTCGTGGAAAACTGTGTGGCTTGGAAACCGTTGTGCTTTGGGGAGAGGTGGTTTTCAGCATCTTCTTCCCTTTTGGAATTTAAAGCTCAAATCGAAGCTACTTTTAAATGGCACCCATGGAGCACGGCCAGCGAGACCCTTCGGGTGCCGCAGTGGGTGCAGCTGGGGCTCTGTCGGTCGGAGTGCGGCAAGAAAAGAAGCTGCTCGTGGCTGCAGGAGCCTCCCCTCCTCTCAGGGCTCCGCAGCACAGCCTTTGACCGGCACAGATGGCACCAGTGCTGGGGGCACGATGCCGTGGTGGGAGGGATGCTCTCATGGCAAGAGGGTGGCAGGAGGACGCCGCCGTGGTGGCATGATGATGTCGTGGTGGGAGGATGCTCTCATGGCAGGAGGACACTGCCATGACGGCACGATGCTGTCACGCCAGGATGATGCTGTCATGGTGGGAAGATGATGTTGCAGTGGGAGGATGCTCTCATGGCAGGAGGACGCTGCCACGATGCCGTCACGACAGGAGGATGCTGTGGTGGCAGCAGGATGTTCTCATGATGCTCTCATGACAGGCGGATGCTGGAGGACGCTGCGGTCCCCAGGAATTCAGGAGGCTCAGTGCACCACTTTGTCCCCCCCAGGCCGAGGAGATAATGCCGGAACATTTAGCTTTTACCAGGAAGCAGAAGCCCTCCCTTTCAGTGGGCCAGCCTCCAGAGTGATTAGCCAGGAGAGTTAATTATTCATTGCATAGCGAAGAGGAGAGGGGACAATAGGACTTCAGTGACACGTCCTGTAGGAGCGGAGAGTGGCAGGTGGCACCGGGCGCTTCTCAGGACAGTGGCTGGGAGGCGGAGAATCTCAAGGAGCTTCCTCATTCTGTTGGGAAAGCTCCTTCTCCAGGATTGAAACGGAATGAAGATCAACAGATTTACCTTCAGCAGAGGAACTCCGCCAAGGCGCTCGCAGCCTCTGTCAGAGCAGCTGAATTATTTATGGACCTAGAGGGGTTTTTCCCAGTAGGCTTGTGGAGCAGCAACCTGCACAGCCACAATTCCAGGCACCTCTCTTCAGAAAACCAACACCTCTTTTCATTCCCTCTTTCTTTTTTTTCTTTGACTGGAAACCCCAACAATGCCTTCCTCGGGTTATAAAAAGAGAAACACACCCTCACCCTGCAAACCACCCAGATGAAGGAGATAAACGGGCAGCACTTGGCAGCCGTGCGCTACCGCAAGCTCCGTGGCTACGGATGAGCTCCCAGGATGAAGGGGGTCACCCAGGCTCCTGTCTGTCCCCAAACCCCAGCTCACTGCTTGTCCCCCTTCCACCTCCCAGAACCTCCGTTCTCCCTTGTTCTCTGCAGCCTGAGGTGGGAGGAGGGTTAAACGTGCGGCTCTCCCTTCCCCTTTATGACCAGCCTCCCACATTGGAGCCTGGGAGACCCTCAGGCCTGACAGAGCAGGGATATTATATCTGTTCAGATCCACTCTTGGAGCCTCTCTACCCCTGCTAGGTCCCACCACCACTGCCACCAAAACTGCCACCACCCTGGCCCTGCCTGCAGCAGGCAGCACTGCCAAGGACCTTAGAGGACTTTATTTGGAATTAGAAGCCACAGAGATAGGGACAATCTTTCGCTGGCACCCCAAAGCTGGGTAACCAAACATCCTCCACCCAGCCCCAGCCTCAGCCTGTTGCCAAAACCCATCGGGCAGGGTGGGCTGAGGGACGTCACCATCACGCTGTGAGGGAAAATGAGGCAGTTCCTGGGAAAGAAAAGGTTAACAGGCCTGTGCCGAGCGTTGCCCAGGGTTTACTTGAATTACTCCGGTTGAAAATATCACGGGGCGGCCACACCGAGCACACAAAGGGGCTTTGCAACCCATTGTGTCACATCGGAGACCTGGCCGAGACCACACAGGCGAGAGCGGCGGTAAATAATGTACCACCGGCCCTGGCCAACCACCCTCCTTCTCCCTCTCCTTTCACCCGTCAACCCTCCTGTCAGGTCCCGGTGCCAGGCTGCCCCTTGGGACAAGCACCGTGGGGTAATAAATACCAAACTCCTCCTGCAAAACAAAAAAATAATAGAAGACAAGAGGCCAGTCTTGTTCCTGCCCCACTCCTGGAGGGAAGAGCGGATAAAGCCCCGTCCACATACCAGCAACTCAACACAGCACCCAAACTGGTGGGGTTCTCTAGCTTCTGGGTTTCTTGGAGGCTGCCCAGAGATGCCCCATTCCTGGAACTGTCAGAAAGATGGGGACAGACTTTGGAGCAGGGCCTGTTGGGACAGGACAAGGGGGGGTGGGTTGAAATTAAAAGAGGGAGATTTCACATGGAGAGAAGGGAGAAATTGTTGGTACTGAGGGTGGTGAGAGCCTGGCCCAGGTTGCCCCGAGAGGTGGTGGCTGCCCCATCCCTGGCCCCATTGCAGGGGAGGTTGGATGGGGCTCTGAGCAACCTGCTCCAGTTGCAGATGTCCCTGCTCCCTGCAGGGGGGTTGGACCAGATGACCTTGAATGGTCCCTTCCCACCCAAGATATTCCATGACTTTATGATTTTCCCCATGGATCCCAGAGGATCAGCAGACCTCGAGCACAGAAGGTTTCATCCAGTCTCCAGAGAGGCTGGGGATGACCTAAGGAGGAATTGTCCCCTCTGCCTCCCTGGGTGACCAGAGGAGCCATATTCTGGTGCTCTGGGGATTCCATCCACCATTCCCATCTCTGCTCCAAGGAGCCACGTGGGATGAGCACATGCCCAGAGAAACACTAGAGAGAGTCCAATGGAGGCTCTGAGGATGAAGGGACTGGAACATCTCTCCTGTGAGGAAAGGCTGAGAGCCCTAGGGCTGCTCAGTCTGGAGAAGAGAAGCCTGAGAGGGGATCTGATTCATGGTTCCAAATCTCTGAGGGGTGGGGGTCAAGTAGAAGAGGCCAGGCTCTTTGCTGGGGTGCCCTGGGATAGGATGAGGGGCAACAGGCACAGACTGGAACATGGAAGTTCCACCTCAACAGCAGGAGAAACTTCTTTCCTATGAGGGTGATGGAGTCTGGACCAGGGTGCCCAGAGAGGTGGTGGAGTCTCCTTCTCTGGAGACTTTCCAAACCCACCTGGATCTGTTCCTGTGTGGCCTGCCCTGGGTGATCCTGCTCTGGCAGGGGGGTTGGACTCGATCTCCAGAGGTCCCTTCCAACACCTACCATTCTGTGATTCTATGATCTCCTGCTCACCCCCTGGCTCTGAAAACAGGGCAGAAACTCCAGCAGAAGCCACTCCAGCAGAAGACTCTCTAGTGAACATAGAAATTAAAAAAAAAAAAGGAGAAAGCAGAGGCCAAGCTGCTCACTCACCGTCAGTAGGAAAAACAAACGCGGCTCCCACAATTCACCGAGGTTTGTTTTCACCTCGGGTGGGGTGGGAAGCAGATGGCGTGTCGAGGGACGGCGCCCGCCCAGGGCTCCCGTGCTCGGCGCTGGGTTGAACGAGCCGCGCGCGCCACGCGAAACCCGAACATCTGCAGCGCCATGTGGCGCCCGCGCCCCCCACGGCCCCCAGCGAAACGCCATCAATTATTCATGACCGAGTTAGTTGTGGTGCAAAGGGTCTATCAGCGGCTTTGATTTAAAAAAAAAATTAAAAAAAAATCCAATGAGTAATGAATATGCAAAAAGCAAGCGACTGCTCGGAGGAACAGATTTGTCAAATGGTCCGTACTTCATCCAGATAAAAAAAATAATAAAAAAGTCTCAAGAGGTCCTGAAATTGAAAAACTTCCCATCGAATGACGGCGTTCTCGTAACGATCCAATCCCCAATCGGAAGAGGGACGTATCGGTGCCTCCCACCCCGAAGCGAGGGCAGCGCCGAGCCCGGCGCGCGCGCACCGGAGGAAATGCGATTTCCATTCGCCTCGTGACTCCGCAGCCATTTAATTATTTTAATTAGGCTTAATTAGTGGTAAATTTACAATGATATGCTTGATACCTGGCATTAAATCTTTCATGCATAAATGTTTTGTTAAAAGGAGGGAAAATAGGCGAGTGGCATTCTGCCAGCAATTAGCGCCGAACGCTCTAATGAAAGATTACTGCTCTGCCGTGATTCATGGTGACAGGCGGAGCCGGTTGGTGCTCCTCAATAACCCCGTCATCGTCACCTGCAGGCGGTGGCATTGCTGCTCCCCTGGAGCAACATCCCCACGAGGTCCTGCTGTGGGCCAAGAGACCACCGGTGGCCCTTCAGGTGGCCCAGAGAGGGGATCAGCTGGTTGATGGCCACCTAATCCTCACCTAAGGCAGGTTGAGGGGTCACCCAAAGCATCCTGCTTCTTCCCAGAGGTGAATCACAGAATGGTAAGGGTTGGAAGGGACCTCTCAAGATCATCAAATCCAACCCCCCTGCCAGAGCAGGAGCACCCAGGGCAGGCCACACAGGAACAGATCCAGGTGGGTTTGGAAAGTCTCCAGAGAAGGAGACTCTACCACCTCTCTGGGCAGCCTGGGCCAGGCTCCGGCACCCTCACAGCAAAGAAGTTTTATCCTCCTGTCGAGGTGGAACCTCCTGGGTTCCAGCTTGTACCTGTTATTCCTTGTCCTGTTACCGGGCACCACAGAGAAGAGCCTGGCCCCTTCCACTTGACCCCCACTCCCCAGATTTCTAGACATGAACAAGATCCCCTCTCAGGCTTCTCTTCTCCAGACTAAACAGTGAAGGAGTCACTAGTTGCCTCTGCAAGTTGGTCCAGCTCCTCCTCCTTCCACAGGAGGATCCAGCTCCATCCCCAAATCCCCATCATCCCCTTTTCCCTGTCTCTCCAGGGTCCTCCCTGACACTTTTTTTCATGTACTCCATGCTTTTCACCCTGGATCCTCTCCCACATGTCAGTGTGGCCATCAGCACTTGACTGCCCTTCTGCTCTTCTCACCTTCCCTTTTTGCTCAAGGGTTTGCAGCCTCTTCTTTCCTGCAGAGCTCCAGCTACCGGATCCTCATGCCCTTTAAAAAAAATCCTTTGAGGAAGCTGGAGGAGAGGTGAGGTATGATGCCACCTGTGAAGCACTGCTCTTGGCTTGCCACTGGTCCCACACTGGACACACCAGCTCGACCACCACACAGGACAAAAAGCAGCATTTCCACCAGCTCAGCACAAAACACGTTTATTTCTCACCCTTCCCAGGAGGGGCTGGTCGAGGAATGCAAGAGGAAGATACTCTGCTGCCACCAGGGACTGGGAAATTCCAGGATTTGGAAAGGAATTACTAAACCCAGACTCAACCTTGGCTACTAAGGAGCACAGGACCTGGGTGAACTTGGTGCAAGGATGAGTCCCAAGTACCCTTTGTAGATGTTGCCTCATACCAGCTACCCTCAAGCCCTGGAGGTACCACAACACCTGTGCCACGGCCTCCTTCCCCAGTAGGGTTCTGGAGACCTTGGGGAGCTCTTGGCAGCTGACATGAGTTGAGTTACTGGAAATAAATGCGGAATGGCTATTTTGCAGCTGGTGCCTCACCATCCCCTCCTTGCTCGGCAAACTCAACACAACCCCTGCTGCCGCCGAGCAAATGAGGTGGCCAAGCTCTTTGGGGCAAGAGCTTGAACTTGCATCTTCCCCTTAGATGAGGCTCTCCTGAATTTCTCAAGCTCATCTGTCCAGGGAAAAAGCAGCTGGAGAATCAGGAGGCAGCTCAGAGCCTCCAGGACCAGGTGAGGAAAAGGAGCGAGCAGGGGAATTAATCCTTTACACTGAACCCAGCGCACGAAGTCACAGATACGGGTGCCCAACGTTTCAATTACAAACCTGCTAAAAAAAGAAATCACAGGAAGATGAATTCCAGTATTTTCTCACTACTCTTAAGTGCACCAGGAGGATATTAACTATCTCCCCGGCCCTATTGATCTTCCTGTCTCCTGCTCCTACTGGAAACAATTAGAGGTCAATAAGCAACACGAGATGAAATTTACGGCTGCCAGATAAACCATTTGGCAATATTTCCTTGCCCTTTTACATCTGGGGTTCTGTCAATACCGCAATCAAATATTTTTTTTTCTATATGGAAAAGAAAGTCTCTTAAAAATAAAACGTAGCTGTCCTGTTCCATGGACTGGGAGAGCAGGGTGTAAATATTCAGCTGAGGGTCAACTGCTGGCAGAGCTCAGAGCAAACTCCGGCGTATAAATAGCAATAAGAGTTTCTGTTTTAACAGCACCATCCGTCCAGGAGCCGCACTAATGCATTTACCCTCCCGGTGACCCTGCAAGAAGAAATAAGAAATCTTCCTCCTGAAGCAGCCGAGGAGGAAATCAGGGCATGAAATGGTTGGGGGTGCAGCTGGAAAACACCACCTGTGCGGTGACCCTGCCGAGGAGGTGGGAATGGCTGCGCAGCTTCGCTGGCTGGGGACATGCTGGGGGCCCACTGCCAGACCCTGCGCTGGACCTCACGTGGGATGGCGGTGTAGGACACGTGTTGGATGCACACATTGCACATACAGAGGTCTGCATCCAGTTCTGGGCTCCTCAGTTCAAGAGACAGGAACTACTGGAGAGAGTCCAGTGGAGGCTGCGAAGATGATGCTGAGGGGCCTGGAGCATCTCTGATGAGAAGTGGTTGAAGAACTTGGGCTTGTTCAGCCTGGAGAAAAGGAGGCTCAGGGGAGACCTTCTAGCTCTCCACAACTCCCTGACAAGAGCTTGGTGCCATGGGGGTTTGGGCTCTGCTCCTGAGGAACAAGCACCAGGACAAGAGGAACCGGCTTCAAGTTGCTCAGAGGTCCCTTCGGGTTGGAGCTGAGGAACAATTTCTTGCCCTGCAGGATTGTCCAGGCCTGTGCCAGGCTGCCCAGGGCAGGGCTGGAGTCCCCCTGATCCCTGGGGGGGTTTCCAAGGCGTGGAGCTGTGGTGCTGAGGGACAGGGCTCAGTGGTGCCCTGGCAGGGCTGGGAGTCCCTGATCTGAAAGGGCTCTTCCAACAAACCCAATTCTATGATCCTACAATTGTATGATCCTACACCCTCCCAGGGGCAGAGCCACCCCTGCCTCAGCCCCCAGCACAAACACCAGTGACTCCAGACAACGCACTGGAATCTAATTTGGCTCCTGGCAAGAGAGATCCATCCTGAGGAGACGCACAGTTCTTACATTAAAAAAAGCAACCCATAAACATCAAGTCTACGCATAGATGACAGATTTACTAAAGCAGCAATTCACGGCGGTGCCATCAAGCAAGTGGAACACACAGCTCAATCCTGGGAGGAATCATTCATGGTACATTTAGTCAGGTTCCAGGATGAATGGGCTGAAGCAATCAGTTGCTATTTATCTCCAAGTTTCCTCGCTTGTTAATTCCTCCTCCCCAAACTCAACCGTCACCACACTCCCACCCCTGATCCACCACGGTGGGATGGCCATCCTGAGGTGCTGGAGAGCCACGGGAGGGTAGAGGGACTGCTGCCAGGGCAGGCAGGGCTGGAGACAGGCAGCCCCATGCTGCCAGAAGTAGCATCTCCAGACATGCAAGACCACCTGCATTTTAGACCCTGCAGTCACGTGCTCCTCTATATGGGCAGGTGCCCAGAGGAGGAGCCCAGCAAGCCCTTCTGCACCTCTGTCTGCATCCTTGGAGCCATCCTGGAGCACCTCCTGATCTCCCACACCACCCCTTCTCCTCTCCAAGGACTTTGGCGGCTGGTTCCTCTGGATGCTGGGTGCTGGCTGGTGGCACATCTCCTGCTGCCAACGCACCACCTCCTCCTGCCATTTCTCCAAGGCTCAGCAATGGCTTATGACCCATTTCCCCTCAAAGCGCCAAACCAGATCCTTCAAACACCAACTCCAGGAGCCATGTCCTTTGAAACATCCCCCAGAGCCTTTTTGCTGCCAGGTTCCCTTCTCCAGATCACCAAAATCCTCTCCAGACTCTGACATCCCCACTTTCTGCCACCATCCGTGACTTGGCCACCCCACCCACCAGCTCAGGGGGCTATGGGTGCTCTTGAGTCACCCCACAGGTAAGCAGAACCCCAGAGTAATAAATTAAAAAGCAAAAGCTCTTCCTAAATCAGTCTTTCTCCCCCAAAATTGGGTTTAGCTCTTGCCTAGGTCCAGCCACACCTTCCCCACCCCAGGAGCTGGCCCGGGCAGGTTCCCAGCGCTGTCCCCTCCATCCCAGGAGCAGCCACCAAGCTACTGGTGCCAGCTCCTGCAGTCTAAGCACGTCTCCCACAGGGAGGCAATCGCTCCTGAAAGGCTTTTCTGTCCCCACACGACCCCTGCGCATCTCCGGAGGGCTCAGCCGCCTCGATTCCTTCATCCTCCCGATACCTGGAATTTTTTGGCAGGAAGGGAGCCGTGCATCTGCGCCGAGGTGCCGCTGGGAACAATTTTGTCGACAGGGCTTTTAACATCCAAGCGATTCTCGATCGCAGCTGGTACCAGGAAGCGCAATAAAAATAGTTTTATAAAATAAATTACCTCGCATTAGCATAGACGGCGCATAAAAGCACACACTTGGATGCTGGCACCGAAGACTCCCCGGGTCCAGGTCTGGTTTAGTAGCAACAAGGAGAAGAGTAAACAGCGGAAAAAAAAACCAACACAAACCAAACCAACCCACTCTCCTTGTCATACCAGATGGTAAACAAGGGCTGGAGTGGGAAACTCGGCGCTTCTTAATTAAATACCACCTCAGTTCAGAGCCCAACCGGCTCTAGGTCAGTGAGAAAGACACCATCATCTTTCTCTCAGAGGTGAAAACACAGCAGCTTTCCCAGGGAGGGAGGACCAGGAGCCCAAGAGCAGCCAAACCCTCCCGCAGTCCCTGCACCTCCAGTGAGGAGAAGAGTAAACAGCGGTCGCTCCGCATTTCCTGAATGCTCGCTCCGCGTTTGCTCCGCATGCTTCACTGAAGGGTCCCCAGCCACAATCCCCAGGTCAGAACCTCACGCTGTCTGTGATTGTCCTGCCATTCAGAGAGACCCAGACAGGCTGGAGAGGAACCTCAGGAAGTTCAACCAGGGCAAGGGGAGGGTCCTGCCCCTGGGGAGGAATAACCCCCTGCACCAGGACAGGGGAGGGGGGACCTGCTGGGAAGCAGCTCTGCAGAGAAGGACCTGGGAGTGCTGGGGGACAAGTTGCCCAGGAGCCAGAGATGGGGCCTTGGGACCAAGAGACCAATGGTCTCCTGAGGTGCATGGAGAAGAGTGTGGACAGCAGGTCAAGGGAGGTTCTCCTGCCCCTCTGCTCTGCCCCAGGGAGGCCACCTCTGGAGTGTTGGGTCCAGTGCTGGGCTCCCCAGTTCCAGAGAGACCAGGAGCTACTGGAGAGAGTCCAGGGGAGGCTGGGAAGCTGCTGAGGGGCCTGGAGCAGTATCTGTGTGCCCAGGAAAGGCTGAGAGACTCCAGGAGCCGCAAGATAATGCCTACAAACTGCAAAGCAAAGCGGAGCTTCCAGGACTGATGCGCTTTTCCACCAACCACCTTCCTCAGAGGATTTTCAGAACACAAGAGGCAGCAAAGACAGACCCTCCACAGCTCCCTGTGCCCAAAAAACCCACTGAGAGTTGATCTAAGGAACTCGCTCTTGACCAACACCGAGCCCTCTCCCACACTGGGTGGCCTCTGCTCGTGACCACCACAGGTAGCTTCATTTTGTCAACATTTATTTCCACTTGCAGATCCTTCTTGCCCATCACGGTGATGCCCGGAACCCAGACTGGCTCCCTCGGCACTGCCGTAATTAAAAAATATCAACAATTAGCCTTGATGCCACCACAGCACAATAAAAACTAACGGTAACAGAGGAATTTGATGAGGGCAGAAAGGTTTTGTAGCTCCCTAAGAGGTCTCTTTGCCAAACCAACACCAGCCATCCCCCAAACCCCAGGGCTGCTCCTGCCCAGCCCGCAGAGCTCCGGGGGAAGCCGCTCTTCTTCCAAAGCCACTAATATAATTTTTGTTGCTAAATTCCCAAGCAGTGACACATTCCAGTGCCACCAGCCTGCCAGGGCCTCATCCATCATCTGCTGGTTTCATTAGTGAAGGGCTAGGGGGGTCTTTTGGAGATCTGGCTCTGGAAAAAGCACAGCACGTGTACTTCTACCTCCAGGCTTTGGGATGTTTAGAGTGGCTCAGTCAGAGCAAGATGAAAAAGAAATACCCGAAATGGGGTGATTTGGGTTGCTGCTGGCACTGTGTGCTCCCCTTGCTCTATTCCTGGTCTCTGGTGGTTTAACCTCTGCTGGCAGGTAAACACCAGGCAGCTGTTCACCCACCACTTCCCCCACTTCTGTGGGATGGGAAGAACAATCAGGTGGAAAGAAAAAAAAAAAAAGGTGAGACCCCAGGGGTTGAGATAAGAAGAGCTTAATAAAACAACACAAAGAGAGAAGAAAATACCAGCACTGACAATAGTACTAATGAAACGATAAATAAAGCAAGTGAGAAAAACCAGGAAGACTCTACCTGTTTCCATGGTGCCACTTTCCCTGCTCCAACCACATTGAAGTCACAAGCTGAAAACAGGTGACTCCACCCTGGCCCAGCCCTCCCCTTATATAGGGGTGTGACTCAGTGTGGAATCAACCATCCCATTGGCTGGTTGGGTTGTTTATCCCAGATGTGGCCCCTCCCACCTGATTGGACCAGCAGCTGCTGGGGATAATTAACCCAAATTAACCCCTTTTCAGGAGATCCTTGGCGAGGAGAAAGGTGTGCCTTGAAATTTTCCAGAGCTTTCCTGGATAAAAGTATGAAGGAGAAAAGACAATTCAGTGCCTGTTTTTTCCAGGGGTCAGCAGCACGATGGCTCCATCCTCATTTCCCAGAGCTAATACTGGACCTGGCTTGGGAAGAAGCCACATAAACCCACCCTGAAGCCACTGAGCTCTCCCAGAGGGCTCCAGCCCTTCAGGGTTCAGAAGCCCCAGTGGTTTGTGGCTCTATGGGTGGAAAAAAAGAAAAAAAAAAAATGAGAGTGAGAATTTTTTTGAAAACACACTTAAAGCCGAGAGTGGACATTTTAAAACACCAAACCTCATAACGATGCTCCCTGAGCAGCGTCCTGCCGGAGCCAAGGTGCCCTGGGCTGAGTCCTTTGGTGGTCCGAGAGCAAATGTCACCATTTCAGTGGGGAAAAGACTTATTTGAACGGCAGCAACCCCCTTATTTCATCCAATCTTTCCAATTTCGAAACTAAACTGGCGGCGAGGGCTGGCCATATGACTAACGGAAAGCTCTGCGGCTGGAGGAGTTGGCCCTTCAGGTACCCAGGAATCTACAAAGGCACTTGTTGAGGGCCTCACGTGTTGAGGGAATGGAGAAGGAAAGGGAAACGCAGACCAGGGGGCTTAGACACCAAGGGCTCTAAATTTGGACATTATAAGGAGAAAACTCCCTCTCTCCACCCCCTGTAGATGCCAGAATGTTGCTTCCAGACATGGGATGGAGGAGCTTTGCCCAATTCAAATGCCATTTGGAATACATCGGCTTGGGAAGGGTGCTCAGGAGCCCCTGGCCTCATCGTGAGGAGCATCCCAGCCCCCCCCAGGAGGGATCTCTTTCCTCTCTAATTGCAGACATGTAGGATTTTTTTTGCTCTAGTTATTAGCGAGGTGGGAATCTGGCTACCTCTGCCTGAAGCCCTCACAGCTCCTAGAATCTCTCCCGGCCACGCTGCTGCTGGAAGGACAGGAATTCAGATGGTGCATTTCCTGCAGCCTCACTGTATTGATTCAGTGAGTGCAAATATAGGTCTGGACCCGCTCCCACCCTGCCAAGGCTCTCAGGGACGTTAGGAGCAGCTCCTGAACCAGTGCATCCCCTTGGCAGGCCCTATACATCCCCCAAGCCCCCTGCACCCCCCACCGCCTGCAATCAGGGAGCACTGGGATGTTTTCCACCAAAGAAACTTGAGTGGGTGACTGTAGCTCAAATGCCACCAATGCCAGGATGTGGAGGACACTGGAGCTTTCCCAGGCTGCCCACCTATCCCACCCAGGCACTATCCTGAGGGTGCTGAGCTGTCTGCGATGCCCTCACATCCCTAATCCTGCCTGTGTCAGTCGAGGGTGACCAGCACCTCCCATGAAAATCTCCTCTGGAAAGCTCGGGGTTAACAGCATCCCATTCAAAAGCCTTTTTTTTTTTTTTTTCCTGAAAAAAACAACATTATTTACAGCTTTTACCTCCTCAAGGGTAAATTTGCAGCCACATCATTAAGCACAGACAAAAGCCTTTAACCAGGCTGGGGCAGGGGTATTCACAGCCCAGTCGGAATGGAACTGGGCTGGGAGGGGAGACCTAAGCTTCCCATGAATGGATGGAGCTGGGAGACCTAAGCCCCTCCGTGAATTGATGGAGCTGGGAGGAGATCTGAGCTCCCCATGAATGGATGGGGCTGGGAGGAGATCTGAGCTCCCCCTGAAAGGATGGGGCTGGGCTATGTGGGGAGACCTAAGCTCCCCAGGAATGAGAACCAGGGGTGGCGACACACCCCGGTGCTGGAGCAGCGGTGAAAAGTGGAGCATCCCAGAGTCGGCCTCGTCCTCGGAAGCCACCCGGGGCTGAGCTGACCCCGTCACCACCGTGACACAGAAACCCATTAGCCGCCTGGCTGGCAGACACCCATTAGCTGAAAGGGAGGCAGGCCCAGAAAAACCAACATCACTCCCCCTGGGCCCTCCATCCTTCCCGCTCTCGCCGCTCTCCATCCTTTTATTAACCACCCCGGGCATCCCTCTTGAGCTGCAGGCACCCTTCCAAACATCCCTGGGTGGGGAAAGAGGAGCCAGGATGCTCCCAGCTTCTTCGCAGGGGCAGTTTTTCTACCAAGAAGGGAGGGAGGACCATTTACCAGATGGAATAAACCGGCAGTTTCTTTAGTGGTGATAAAAATTGGGGCAACCTCTAAGCTGCAGCACAGCCGGGGCTCGAGCATCGGGCTGCAGGGCTGCGCTCACCAGCTCAGACCCCCTCATGGGGGAGCTCGGGTGGGCTCCTGCCCTTCTTTCCGCTTTTTAGTGAAAGGAGAGACGAAATCCTTCTTCCCAGGGCAGTCTGGAGAGCTGGAGGGTGCACTGTGTGACAAAGAGCCACCCCACCTCCCCGGGAAATGATGTGCTGCTGCAACTCCGGTTAATTCCTGCGTTCGACCTTCATCGCATAACTCAGGTTAATGCGGTTCGGAGGCTGAGCCGGCCCCATCTCCCTGCACATAATTCAATAACGGTTTGAAGAGCGAGATCCTCAGACGCTTATGTTGTCATGGAACCCATGAAATAAGATTAATCGGGGCAGAAGAAAGTGAGAAATCAGAGCCTAGTTGGGGGAGGATAAGAGGAGCTGAGGAGGATTGCCATCGAATACCAATAGTGCTCTCATCTGAAGATCTCCAGACCTCTTAAAACACGGAGAGACTCGCTACTCCTTCGCAGGAGGAGCCGTGTGGCAGTCTGCACGGGGGCTCCAGCAACAATCCACAGGTCAGGCACTTCTCTGGGAACAGAAAAGGTACTAGAAAAATGGGCTGAATTGTTTCCGTTTCACGCCAGCCCGTGGAGGCCCCGGGTGCAGATCCTGCTCTGCCGCACGGAACGATGGCCCGCTCCTCACCCGGTCAATGGGCCATGCAGCCTTGATTAACGGTGTTAATTAGGGGAACACGGGAAACCCAGGGATGAGAAAGGCTATAAAGCTCCTCCTGTGCAGAAGAAAATAGTTCCCGAATTGATTTTGAGTGCCCGGGGAGTGATCTGCGGAGCCAAAGGGCCCTGCTCCGATGGCTGGCTGAAACGAGGGGCATGTCTCGCCCGTGAGGAGCTCTTCCCTTCCAGTTAATGCAACAGCATCAATTTGTCTTTACCCAGGGCCAGAAGAGCAGGTAATGCCCCACATGCCCTTCTCCAGCTCCACCAGCACCACAGCATCGGCCGAGGTAATGCAGCCGCATCTCACACATCCATTTTCCAAGCCTCTTTCTCTTTGCTGATTCCCAGAAGAATTGGGAGGATCCTGCTGCAGATCGTGGAGCGCTGACAGCAGAAAGGTGCGTTGCTGTAGGTACAATTACCTCATTCATCTCCCACCTGCCACGTGAGCATTGGGTGGTTGGTTTTTCAGGAGGCGGGGAAAAAAAGAGAAAGGATTTTAAAAAGAAGAACTTTCTTCTTTGGCCTCCTTAACATTGCTGTGAAGGCAGAAATCACTCCAGAGATCATTTAGATGTGCTTAGCTGATAATTTAAGTTTATAATTAAAAAATGATTTATTGACATAAGCTTTAGTGGAAGGAGATTAGTTAGAGTTTCGTGTTAAACCCATAAAAGTCCTCAGTCACGTCCTTTAGACTCCAGGATTATTTATAACAAGCCTTGTACCTGCTCCGCTTCCCTCATGGGGATAAATCCTCCTTGGTTAATTCTCAGCTGGGATAGAACTTGAGGAGTCTCTTCAGCTTCACTCTCCAATGTGTGCACCCTTAATCAGTTTGACAGGATTTCCTTTGCCCATTGGAGAAGACAAACCCGAGTATCTTACCCTCTGCCATGCAATCCAAATGAACCAGCTGAGGAAAGGACTTCGGGGAGTCATCCAGCCTGTCCCAGGGCTCTCCATCTGCACCCATGTGCCCAGGGGAGCAGCTGAGGGAGCTGGGCTTGTTCAGTCTGGAGCAAAGGAGGCTCAGGGGACACCTTCTGGCTCTCCACAACTCCCTGACAGGAGCTTGGAGCCAGGGAGGGTTGGGCTCTGCTCCCAAGGAACAGGGGGCAGGACAAGAGGAACCGGCCTCAGGTTGCCCCAGGGGAGGTTTAAGTTGGAGCTGAGGAACAATTTCTTGCCCTCCAGGGTTGTCCAGGCCTGTGCCAGGCTGCCCAGGGCAGGGCTGGAGTCCCCCTGATCCCTGGAGGGGTTTCCAAGGCGTGGAGATGTGGTGCTGAGGGACAGGGCTCAGTGGTGCCCTGGCAGGGATGGGGCAAGGCTGGGACTCCATGAATCTTCATGGGCTCTCCCACTCAATCTATGAGATGAGGAAGACCTTGCCCTGACTGAGACCCACAGAGGAGGGCAACTCTTCCCACTGCCCTCAACACTCCAAAATATCCCATCAAAATGAAGGCAAAGGCGAAGCCTGGAACACCCACGGCTGCGAGCAAGGCATTTCCCCTGCTGTGCCGCACAGAGGTGGTCAGTGGCTGAGGCAAGAGGAGCCGCCCCAGGAAGCTGCTGCTGCATCTACAGGGCCCCCGAGAAAAGCTTCTTCCTCTGGCCAGCCCCAGCCCCCAGCTCTGGCTGCCCCCGGCCGCAGGAAGATGAACAATTAGAGCAAACACCTCCAAGATCACAGAATCACAGAATTCTGGAGGCTGGAATAGACCTCCAAGATCATCAAGTCCAGCCTACGACCTAACACCCCAACAGATAAGATAAGGAAAAACGTTTCCTGCGGAGTTCATGATGGAGCCTGCTCTTGGCCAAGCCAGAAGAAACCCGGGGAAACGCTTGTGGATGGCAGCAAAGAGCCTCCTTTTTCCTTTCTAACAGTTGTTTTAGGTCAAAGTCTCCCCTTTGCCTGCTCCAAAGGTGCTCTGTCAACAGCAGTGCTGCAAGAAGGAGCGACCGCACGTGACGGCCGCCTGCGAAGCCGCTCCGCGCTCCTCTACTCAACATTTACTCTGCGCCGCGCCAACAAATCCACCTGATGGGAGAAGGTAAACACTTCCCGAGCTGCCGCTCTCCCAGAGGAATGCTTGCGCATCGCTCAGCCATGCTGGAAATGAATCACCTTTCAAATATTTGCTTTATCTTACCTCACCCTATAATTACCATCTCCATTCCACCACCGATGTGGTGGGTTGTTTTTTTTTTTTTTGGGCCAGCAGTTAAATCCTTGGGCTTTAAACCCACCACGGAGGCAGCGAAGCCTGAAAATGAGGAAGAAGTGGGGATGCAGTGCCGGGGCTACGGTTCCATCGCGTACTTTTCCTCCTGGAAAAGCCTTGCTCCGAGCTCGGCAGCATCCCAAAATCTGCCCCAAAGCGGATAAAACCCCAGGTAGCTCCACCATCCAGAGGACACCCCGCTCGCACCTCCGCAGAGCCAGCAACTCTCCTCAGCCCTCTTGTCGGAAAAGTTGTCGTCTCAGCAGCCAGCAGCAGTGAATTATACGGCTTTAATTAGTATTTAATTTAGATGGGAGCGGATAACAATCGCCTGTTTACTAAATATCAATTAATTCTTGAAGACACGTTCGTCGCAGCTCCCAACAAGGCGATAGATGCCTATCGGGCCTCGGCTAAACCTTCCCAAACACGTCCCCTTTTTTAACAAACAAGCAGCTTTTCAAGTGTAACAGCTACTCCTGGAGATGAAATTAAAAGATTAACCAGAGCCAACGTGCGATTTTGATGCCGGGTTGAGGGAGGCGAGCGGCGGAGGCGACCGGAAGCGATATCCCGGCGCTCGGTATCCACCAGCGCCGGGTGGTCCAGGATATCCCGAGCATCTCCCTCGGCCCGTCTGGGTGTTGCAGGCTGTTGAGCGTGAGGCAGAATCTGAAACCGATGCTCCACCGAGAAGGCGACCGTCACAAACAATGACTCTCTTTATCCCTCGGAGTTTTTGTTCCCATGGCACGAAGGTCAGGAGGAAAGCAGATTTATTAAAGCACAAACAAACTGCGTAAATGCTTATGGTAATTCCACTTCCGTTAAAAAAGAAATAAAATAATAATACCGGTTATTTTTAAAGCTACTTTAAATTATCTCCTTTCTAATGAAAACTCACATGTAATCTGTTAGTGAGGGATGTCTGTTGAACCATGAATTATTCAAAGAAGTCTCTGTTCTGTTATCGGGAGTCTCTGGAGATTATTCCCACCATTGTCCGTTGTGATGGGTCATTATGCACTCTGTGAATTTAATCTTTCAGGCTATCCAGCAGCACAGAAAAAATGTATGAATAACAATTTTCCTGTAATAACCTTCAACTAACCTTTCAACCAGAGTGAGTAATTCCAATCCTATTTTCACATCAATAGAGGAGTCAAAGCCAGGCAATTATCTCTTATCTGTTCCATAACCCTCCCCCTTTAATTTTTAAAAAGGATGTTAAAGTACTTACTGGAGGCAAGAAGAAGAAAGGAGGCTGGAATGAAGTACGGGCAAATTTTGATGAACAGTGATAGGGGTGCGGTTTGGATAATTATTAATTTCTCCCGCACCACCACCACCCCCCTTCCCACTTTGCCGCATTCCTCCGTTCCCAGTGGCACACCAGTTGCCTCACCCACATCCCCGCTGGGGCAGAGGGAGGAACATCACCCCCGACCCCGCGGCTCCCGCTTTTTTGCCCTCGGTGTGCCCGGGGAAACGTCACCAAGAAGGTGCAGCCTGGCAGCTCCCAGTCACCAACGGCTCGGGGTGGCTCTGATGTCCACGAGCTGCTCTTCTGAGGGCTGGCAGAGCCCAAACTCGCTCGCCAGCACCCCCCAAACCCCCAGTCTTGCTTCCTGGGGGTTGTGGCGCAGAGGAGAATCGGGCACATGCCCCACGGGAGGTGACACGTGGGCTCTGGCCACCCTTGGGATCAGCCCCGTGTTGCCAGTGTCGGACGAGGGTCACCCCGAGGTATCGGCATCCCCAGGGGGGTCCTGGGCAGGGGGTTGGATGCGAATTTGCAGGCAGTTTTCAGGCAGCGACAAGGAAGTGCTGGTGAATCCCCGTCTGTTTGGATTCCTGTTTGCTGGGTCGGGCCCCGCACCGGCCGTGTTTGAAGGTCAGGGGTTTGTGATGATAAGCCAAGAATGAGTAAACTGATTGCCAGCCTCCAGCTCTCCGGTGGGAATTTGTACCGGCTGAACTTCGGAAAAAAACTAAACACCTCTCCAAGGCTCAGGATGGGACATTTTATCAGGGAGGGAGAGATAGAAGCTGTGGGGCGGTGACCAGAACCTCCCCGTTCCTGAACGTTGCCGATCTGGGGAAAGCAGGAGTAAAACCGAGCAGGGGGGAGCAGCCAGGCAGGGCTCTGACCCCCGGCTTTCCCTGCTCCTGACCCTCTCAAAGCTTTTCTCACCTGCTGGGATGTGTGGAGGAAGGGCTAACAGCTCCCCGCTGCTGCCAGGCAGCCTCCCCGGCACACGGCCGCGCTCAGAGATGCTGAGGTCTCGCTGGACCTTTTCTCCGCCTTATCTCACCTCTCTTCACAAGCTCTTTGGGAATGAAACGCTTCACACGGTGCCGGCGATCGTGTCCCCACCAGTCTGGGCTCACTCTGAGCCCCCTTCCTCAGGAAAACCAGCCCTGAAAGATTCCCCCTCACAGCAAACGTGAACGGTGCTGCGCGACCGCCCCGTCCTCAGCGCCTTCGCTTCGCAGACGGACCCACCTCTCCGCCGAGGGAACCCGAAAACGCCTCGGGGTGCTGCTGCACCTCGGAACCCCCACGCTGAGCTGCTCCCCCCGTGCAAACAGATCCCTGATCCACACCTCTGGTCCTCTCCCCCGCCATGGGGATTTCTGCCGTGACTGCTGCTGGAGAAACATTTGCTCTGAATTAAAAGGCCCTGGGTTTCCAAGGTCAAGGCGGTGGAGCTGCCTGTCCCGCCTGGGCTGCCTTGGGCCCAAGTTAAAAGTGGATTATTACACACATGCAGATATAGAGATATATATTTATATATATTTACGCAGAGCAAGCATCGCAACCGCAGCCTTCTGCCGTGCGGCGGAGGAGCCCGTGCGTGCCCTGGCCCCAGCTGTCGTCGCTGGGAACACAAGAGCATCCATCAATGCAAATCCCCTTCCCCAGTAAGTGTATAAAATTGCCCTATTTGCACTCGCTATTTCCTTCAGGACCAGAAATATCGCCGGCGCGATCTCGGCCGGCTTGCCAGCGCCGCGCCGCAGAAGGATCGCATTTGAAAGTCTAATGACGGGCATATTCCTCCTCATCAGAGCGGTAATTTCATGGGCAAAACACCCCATTGTTTCGCAGAGAATGGCAACCAGGAAACAAGAATGCGCCGCTCAACATTAATTGTATCAGTGCCCAGGCATTTAAGAGAGCAGGGACTTCTCAGAGCGACGCACAGCCCGGGTTTTTTGGGACAGTTGTCTTTAAGAGCCCTGGAAGGGGATGAGAAGGCTGATCCGTCGCCAGCTGGCAGGCCGGCGCGCTCCGGATAAATGCAGGCTATTGTTCAGGGCTTTTACAACGGCACCAGCGAGCAAAGAGGAAAGAAAAAAAAATAACATAAAATAACAAACAAATTTAAAAATAATAATAATAAAAAACTCATCTGGCAGCGCAGAGGCGAGGGCAGGCACAGGGCTGGCGGGCGCACGGAAGGGTGCCGAGCGCTGCTCCGCCCCGGTCATCCCCTGGCAGCGGAGCTGCCGGTTCGGCTCAGGGCTGCAGCACCGCTGAGGTTGCATCCTGCCCGACTCCAGGCCATGGCCAGCACCCATCGCCAGCGGGCACCCCTGTGGGGAGCTGGTTCTTGTTCTCTACAACTGGGGAGCACCAGCTATGCTCGCTCTGCATTGGAGTGGGAAATCAATGTACCTCTGTCCTCTGTGCTCAGCACTGGGGAGGCCACCCCTGGGNCGGTGCCCTGGCAGCACTGGGTTAACAGTTGGACTGGATGTAAATTGCCTCCTCCAACCCAAACGATCCAATGATGATTCCATGATTCCATGGCTCATTGCTCGCTGGGGAAGGTGAACAATCAGACCTTGTTTTGGGGGAAATTCTTTTAACATGAGCTTCCCCTGCAGCTCATCTGTGTAACTCACCCAGGCTCTGCCCGTACATGGCCAGGCACCTCCTTCCCCCCAGTCCCGGCACATCCAGAGCGGAACATCCCGGCACAGGGCTCCCCGGCCAGGCCGCCTGCTCCCCTCAGCAGCAGATCATGGCAGAGCTGATCTGTTCGTTCTCCCTGTCGCGATCTGTCCCCAGTTCACACCATTTTAAGCCGATTAGAGCTCGGGAGGTGTCGCTCCGGCGCACTTGCCACGCGTGTCCCGACACGTCTGCCGTGCCGTAACGCCCGTCTGGCCGGCAGAAATGTTTGAGCGGCGCTGGCCAAGTCTCTATAAATTACTTATTAGTCACCCAGCCCGAGATCTCCGTGCCACATCTCAAAAATAGCTGTAGGCTGAGAACAGGCTTTCTAAAAAAGCAATTAAAAAGGCCCAGAAAGTAAACAGAGCAGGGTGAAAACCGAGAAGTCTCTGAAGTCGGAGCTCTGCTGGGGCCGCTCGTAAATGACACATGGTTTTCTATCAAGGGGCCTGGAAATAAATCAGGGTGTTTGTGAAGAGCTCGGAGAGGTGCTGGATGTTCCTGGGCTCTCGAGAGGAGAGCAGCTCTGCAGGCAGGAATTCCTCCATCCCCTCCAAGAGCCGAAGTTCAGAGCGGTGAAGGCCAGAGCCGGGAGGAGGAGACAGTCACTCAGTGGCTCCAGCCCTTTGGGTTTTTTGGGTTTTTGCTTCATTCATTTGTTTAGTCCTCAATTAAAAGCACCAGGAGCTCTGCGTGCAGGGTGACGTCAGTGAGCACTTGGAGCTTTGTGCCGCCAGGAGCTTGAGGTCACCCCTGTCCCCAGCCCTACAAATCCACTGACCTTGATGGAGACCTCGCACGAGGCCCCCACCAGCACGTACCAGACCTGCCTCTCTCAACTGACCCAGCAGCCAGTGATCCAAAAGGAGGACGCATCACTTCCCGAAGACCTGAGGAGCATCTGGGTTCCCAGAGATGTCCGTGCACCAAGCAGCTGTGTCACATCTGCGCTGTCCCCACCCTGGGGTGGGCACCGAGCTCTCCACAGGGCTCCCAGCTTCTTCTCAAGGACTTTGCCCAGCCCAGGACACTCTGTGAAGATCTCACCAGTTGATGTTTCTGGAATCCTCGAAGATGAACTTGCACCAACATGAACGTTGGGTTGAGACCCAGCACTCGGGCTGTAAAATGACGTCCTATCAACAACGACGCTTCCTGCAGAGGAATCCAGTGCCTGGCTTAATGACTCCAGTTGGCTTTGAAGCCTGAAACACAACTGTGCTGCCTGCGGCCGGATTTCCATTCAGATAACTTTCAGCAGTGCTGTCAGATGTCCAGGCTTCCTGACGTCTAGATGCTGGTCCTCAAAATCCCAGTGGGAGCTGGTCAACAGCACCACGAGCACTCAACATGCCTGCGCTGACCTGCTCGGGAGTCACTCCAGAGGTCCCAGCACCCACCACAGCTGGGTGCTCTGCAGATGCGGTGAAGATGCACCAGACACAGCAGCCTGAGCATCCACCACGGTGCCGTGGAGAGCTCCAAGGGTGGGGTCAGCAGGTGACCTGACATCCCAACGGCAGCAAGAGCAGCAGTAGCGTGGGCAAAGCTTGGACCACAGTGATGGTCCTTCCCGTGGGGATCCGCACGTGCTGCCTGGGCTGGAGGATGCCATCATCTCCTGCGACTGGGTGATCTTGAAAGTCTCTTCCAACCAAAGAGATTCTGTGATTCAGTAAACTACTTTCCACTTGAGTGCAGGGGAAGAAACACCACCTTGGAAGAGATGACCTTTAAAGATCCCTTCCAACACTGAACGTTCCATGATTCTGTCTCCTGAAGGGACATTATCCGAGAGCAGGGACGGTTGGTGAACGCTTTGGCCAAAGGTGAGGCAGTGTTACAGATGAAACCTGGAGCACCACAGATGGGTATGACCGGTTAAAGCTCCATTTTTGGGGCCCCCTCCGCCCACCTGCCCCATGGCTGGTGTGAAGAGCAGAGCCTCATCTCAGAGAAGAGGTGCCCACCACCTCCGTGCTTCCCGTGCCCTGTTTTGCAGCAACCAGAGATGGAGCCAACACCCCCTCACTTCCCCAACTCCATCTACCCCATCGAACTGCAGAGTAAAACGCCCAAAATACTTTACTCCTGGGTCTGGCGGCGGAGAGCGGAAGCTAATTTGCCGGCACGGCTCCGCACCGATCCATCCCGCTCGCTCCGGTGGCGGCCGGGGCAGAGCGAACGCTAATGAGGCAGAGAAGACAAACATTGTGTCAGCGCTGACAAAGGTGAGCTTTTATTAAAGGCCCAGAAAAAAAAAAAAAATTAACTGGGACAGCTTCCAAACAAGCGGCGGCGACGACAGAGCGGGCGCGGCGGGGAGGCAGGTGGACTTACCTCCGAAAGACAGGCATCTAAAGCCGACCGCGAGCAGGTAATTTTTCGAGACAATGATTTAGAGCGAAGCGCGAGAGAGGATTTCGGAAACCATGGCACCGGGTCCCCACGGTGCTCATTAAGGTTGTACAGATTGCATTTCCCATCTCCCCGCTAGCCCTCCAAAGTGCCTGTTATTAATTCATAAAAAACAGCGCAAGAGTGATTGAATCCAATGATTACTGGAGCAGGCAAACACGAGAGATGGTAAAATATTCTGTCTCTCTATCNTTGTTTCCTGTCAACAGTATGTAGAGTTCGGTAGTGGTGAAAAACATGCCTTCTAAAAAAAAAAAAAAAAAAGAAAAAATGTTGTGAAATATTAATCAGAGCTGTTTGCCCCTGGGCAGAAAGCGGGGAGCGGCGCAATCAATGCAGCGCGAGCTCTCCCGGTGACATCTCTTTGAGAAGCTGATTACTGTGGGTAAACATCGCTAAATATTCTGGATCTTCGGATTTCACCTCGAGCGTCGCCACGAAAATCCAGATTCCCTTATCATCCCTCCGCAGGCGCGGCCCCCGGGGCGGGGGGCGGGGGGAATCCGGCGGCAGCTGGAAGCGGGGGGGGGACGGGACGCGGGGCGGGATACGGATGGCTTCAATTGCACGATAAACATTAGCTCGGGGGAGGACGGTACGAAAGACGTTGCGGGAGCCCTTGGCAGAGAGGAGGATTTATTGCCTNCAGGGGAGGCTGGGAAGCTGCTGAGGGGCCTGGAGCAGCATCTGTGTGGGCAGGAAAGGCTGAGAGCCCTGGGGCTGTTCAGCTGCAGAAGAGCAGCCCCAGAGGGGAGCTGAGCAAGGCTGAGCAAGAGCTCAAGGGCCCCCGGGGGGCGAGAGGCTGGGGCCAGACTCTGCTCAGGGGTGCCCAGCACCAGGACAAGGGGCACTGGGCACCAACTGGAACTCAGGAGGTTCCCTGGGAGCAGGAGGAGCAACTTCTTTGGTGGGAGGGGGTTGGAGCCTGGCCCAGGCTGCCCAGAGAGCTTGGGGAGTCTCCTTGTCTGGAGAGATTCCAAAGGCGCCTGGACCCTGCGCTGCTGGGCCCCCTGCTCTGGGTGACCCTGCTGGAGCAGGGGGGTGGCACCAGAGGAGCTCCAGAGGGACCTTCCAACCCCCACCATGCTGGGATTCTCCACAGCTGCAGATGCAGACAGGTTCTCACAGCACACCCTGGACAACAATGGCCATCATCTGGCGGTGGCAGGGGGCTGGGGGGCAGGCAAGGTGCTGCCCACATCCCCACACATTGACAACCTGCCCGGCCCTGCCTTTCTGCCAGCATTACCTTACCACTTATTATCTTTTCCCGAGCTTGTCTCTCATCTTCCAAAAAACCAGAAAACTTCAGGCTGAGAAAGGCTTTTTCCATCACTGAAAAATACCATTATTCTAAGAAAACCTCCCAAACTCTCAATAGACGAAAGGATTGAAGGGAAACGATTTTCTCACAAAACCATTTTTCTTTGGGAAAAAAAGCCAACCAACTAAACAACAAAACCCTCAGTAAAATTTTCGACCGGTTCTAGTTCACAGGAAGCCCTTAATTACTTGTCACACACATCCAAAATAACTCTCCCCTTTTCCGACCTCCGCCGAGCCCCGGCCCACACAAGCTCCGCTTCCCCCCTCCGCTCGGAACGTCTCGGCGCAGCCAAAGCAAACGACTCCGGGAGCGTAACGCGGGGCTCTCCCAGATGTTCGGGCACTCGAACAAGCGTTAGGAAATGTGCTGGAGAGCGACGATGGGCTCCTTACACCGTCAGACTTTCCTGGCTTGGCAGCGGCGCCGGGGCTGGCGCGGATACGACCGCCGCCGAGCCGGGAGGACGTTGATGGAACGGTGTGCGAGCACCGGCCGTTTCCAGGAACGTTGGTTTTTATTTTTGCTCGATGTGGTGTTTTGCTGTCAGCAGAGCTGGCTCGGGTGAGGAAGGCTTTCCCGGAGCAGAGAGGTTCTCGAAGAGCAGGAGGCAATGCTGCCCAGAGCCCTGGTTTGCACCCATCTCCGCTCCACAGATGAACTTCTGCGCCAGGTTTCCTTCTGCCTGCCGAACTCGGGGGGTTGCTCCGTCTGGGAGAGCTGTTTTATTTCCTTTTTTTTCTCATTTATGATGGTCACGCTTTTCTCCTGTCAAGCCACGAACCCCAAACCACGCAAGCAAAATGCACAAACCAAGGAAGCCCAAACAACCTACTGCCTCTGGGTGTACAGAATCTACATGAAACGCAAACACGAGATGTGTTTTTTCCTGGACTTACAGCCATAAAAACTGAGCTTTCTTTACCCAAAGCTCATATATAATGTAGTTAGTATCACACCCGAGCTTCTCATCTCTTGCCCAGCTCATATCTTTCCCCATATTTATGTATCCCAGGTTGGGAGGGACCTCAAGGGTCATCTGGTCCAACCTTTCTTGGGAAAAGCCTGATGTAGACCAGCAACCTGTCCAGCAGAATCACTGTCATGTGTGACCTGTGGAGTGGGGCCAGAGAAGACCACAAAAATCATCCAAGGGCTGGAACCCTCTGCTGGGAGGCCAGGCTGGGAGAGTTGGGCTTGTGCAGCCTGGAGAAGAGAAGGCTCCAGGGAGACCTTCTGGGGGCCTTTCAGGGCTTCCAGGGGCCTGTCAGAAAGATGGGGACAGACTTTGGAGCAGGGCCTGTTGGGACAGGACAAAGGGTGAGGGTTTGAAACTAAAGAGGGAGATTTAGACGATATAGGATGAAATTATTGGTGCTGAGGGTGGTGAGAGCCTGGCCCAGGTTGCCCCGAGAGGTGGTCACTGCCCCATCCCTGGAACTATTCCAGGGGAGGTTGGATGGGGCTCTGAGCAACTAGATGGACAAGCCGACCTTCAAATGTCCCTTCCAACCCAAACCATTTCATGATTCTGTAATTCTGTGATCTTTCTTTCTCCTAAAAATTCCAAATCCTGTAATGCTCAGACAGGCAGCAGAAGAACTTTGCATTTAATTGGAGAGAAGCGCTCATTTTATTTATAAAAATTTGTACCATTTAAGTCCCATTAGGAGAAGACGGCATTATCCTTACGTAACAATAAAATTAAAAATTTGGAGCAGTAAAGAGAGATGGGCTGATCTCAAGAGGGCTGGACATTAAGTCTAGTTCAACTAAGCGTGTGGACGATTTAAACCACTTGTGTGTACAAAACTGGGCTGGGAAATCCCAGGGGAACCCGTGTGAAAACTTTCGCCTGTCCTGAATTTCAGTGGATGAACAAAAACAGCTTTTCCTGTGGCAGTTCAGTGTTTTTCATTCCAGGTCCCTGAAGAAAACAGGAAACGTAAATCAGAAGGGAAGAAGTCAGCCACATTTCTGACCTAATAAAAAGGTCCTTTTCAACAGCCAGGCAAAATGATCTGGAGTTTGCCCTTATCCTGCCTGCTCCTCGTTGTACAGATCCTGCTGCATCCCCCGTCACAGTGCAAGGGAATCATAGAATTGTTTTGGTTGGAAAAGTCCTTGAAGATCCTGGAGACCAATCATTGCCCCATCCCTGCCAGGGCACCCCTGAGCCCTGTCCCTCAGCACCACAGCTCCACGCCTTGGAAACCCCTCCAGGGATCAGGGGGACTCCAGCCCTGCCCTGGGCAGCCTGGCACAGGCCTGGACAACCCTGCAGGGGGTTGGAGAAACTGTCCATCAGCTCCAACGTAAACCTCCCCAGCTGACGCTGGTGGCTTCTTGTCCCCCTGGGCACTCTCGGGCTCATCTCCAGCTGCCTGACGACCGCCACCCCCAGGCCCTTTCCCGCCGGGCACTTTCCGGCCACTCTGCCCCAGCCTGGAGCAGTGCCGGGGGTTGCGGTGACCCAAGGGCAGGACCCAAACTGGGGGAGCAAAAAGGAATTTTGGCAGCAATGAACACAGGCTGCAAATGCTGGTGTACCCTCGGCAAACACAGTGGACGTCCCGTCCATGGCAGCCTGGCCCAGCTCTTCAGGAAGCCTCTCAGCAAGCCTCTTCCCTTCAAAGAACAACCTGTATAAATATTTTCCTAAACAAACAAGGCCAACTGTGAGGTATTCCCCAAAGAAAAACTTTGAAAAGCCGCAGCTCGCTCGTGCTGAGGAGCCAGGGATGCAAAGGCGGCAGCTGGCGACGGCGATGCATCTAAATATCGACAACGGTCGGGGAAAAACCACTTCAACCGGCCAGCGCCGGGTTTTAAGCCCTGAACTCACCCTAATTGCTGCTGACGGGAGAAAGGCCCCGTTACTGCTGACCTGCGACGGCTCCGCGAGGGAGCAGCGGAAACAAGGGAGCGGAGAACGCAGCGGAAAAGTTGCGGCGAAAATCTGCCAGGAAAAGGGGATGAAGCAAAGAGCTTGTTAGCAAGATGAAGAGAACGTCCAATAAAATGTCATTTTTCTTTTTAACACGTCGCACTTGGAGGAGTTTCCGTCCTTGGCAATTGATTTGCTGCTCGTAGGTACTTTACCTTCTGCTCAGTCACCAAGTGCAGTCTCATTATTGAATTTTTAATTTTTTTATTGTTTTTTTTTTACAGTGAGCCTGGAATTTAAGTTTCCACTCGGAGAACATGATTTGCGGACGTTCCCCTCAATAACCACACTTTATCTGCGGCCGTGCGCTCTCAGCACGGCCACTGCCTCAGCTTGTCTCCAGCAACACGACGACTCTTGGCTTATTTGTTCAAATCCTGGTGAATCCCCAAAGGTTTGTGAAACGCAGCCGGTCTGGATCCTTGCTTAAGGAGACAGGTTAGTCATTATTTAGTCCTCTCCCATTCAAAAAAAACAAAAACCCAGAGCTTCAGCTGGCCAGTCGATGAGTAAAAGCGAGGACGACGCTGCAAGCATCAAAAAGACGGCCAAAGCCGAATTCCCAGACTACAGTAAAGCTCGTTCTTCCCCGAAGGATGACGGCAGGGAGGGGAATCGTGACCTGTTCACAAATGACTTTCAGAATAAACAAAGGACTAAAGTCATTAGATAATGCCTTTGCAATTAACGCTCTGCCCGGATCCAGGCCCGAAGGAAGGAGAGCGAAAGAGGAGGTGGGAAAAAGCCTCGCTCTCGTTGACCGAAGTCCTGTCGCGTGTGTTAATTGACAAATTAAATCCCGGTATTGTCGCTAACCCAGGGAAGAAAATCACTTGCAGCTCTGATGGTCCAGGGCAGTGGTGGTGGAAGGGGAGAGGAATGACATGATGAAAGGAGGAGGAATGACGCGACTTCAAGGCCATGCGAGCCATGACCAAGCTTCATTCATTCTTCTTTTTTTTTTCTTCCAAAAGATGGGAAAAGTGGAAGAAACTGGGGCGCGGTCCTTCCAAACTAAAGCACTAAATGCTCATTTGAATTTTGCCAGAATAATCAACGTAAGGAGATGCTCACCTTTCCAAACTGGTCTCTCCTTGGGGAACCAGCTCTCTCGGGAATCAGGAGAAGGGCAGAGCCAAGCCGGGCTGCAAATTCAGTGAGAAATGGGCAAAAGTCCTCCTGAGGCTTGGGGCCAGCTAAAGCCAACCCTATTTCAGCACCATCCCAAGCGCCTGGGGCTTGCTCAGCTAAATGGTTCCACTTTTTGGGTCACATTAAATAAATAAGTATGTTTTGAAGCTGATCAAGTCTTTTAAAAATTCATTACAGAGAAGAGCCTGGCGAGAGCAGAGATTGCCGTCTGAAAGCCTTTTCCAGCGTGAGCTACCGCTCGGATTTGTGCAGAAGAACATGGTGAGCTCCCCTCGCTAACCCCACCGAGGCAGCACGGATCCCGGCCCTACGGGCTGGAGAAACATTTCAAGGGATGTAATTAATAAGAACTAATTAACCTCATGAAACGTGCCTGTTGCCGCGGCCCAGCGCATTTACTGACCGAGTCCTACGACGAGGAGGGTTTTTTTCTCTCCTTCTCCCTCTTTTCCATCGCCCGCGTGCCCGGACACAGATAAGGGAGCGGCGGCAGCTCCAGCACTTTAAGGAGACGTGGGGACACAGAGGGGCTAAGCCAGACAAAGCACTTCACATGGTCCACTACACCTTTAATGTACAGAAAGTAATTAAAATGGGAGACAAATTCATCAGCAGTCAGCTCAGTTCAAAGTGCAGCCAGGCTGTATCTTCCTTATGCATGGGTAGCGGGGATGTGCATATCCGTCATAAAACCTGCATTAAAAATTAGTCAAAGCTGTTAGTACATCACAGCAGACCAGATGGTTTATGCTCTGAAGTGTTTCAGGAACCTCATTTTATTATACATGAATGCCTCGCGTCGCAGGCCGGGGCTGATATTTTCATTAAACACACTCCACAAAGCATTACAGCTCCGTTGTCATTTTATTCAGCACGGATGATTTCTCACACACGGGCTTTACGGTCCCGGCTTCTCGCTCCTGAGGCACGGCTGCCCCCCCCGACAGCTCCTCGTGCAGCTTTGATGCTCCCCGAGCCCAAAAAACCTCCCCCGCAGAGGCCGCCCGCCTCGCCCGCTGGGCTTTGTGGGGATGTTCTCCGTAAGGGACCCTCCAATCCGCAAATATTCCAAAGAAAGGAGCTCTCCGGCTGCATTCGTTGTACTTTTTCCTTGAGCTGAACCACCCGTGCTGGCAAAGGCGTGAGGATGTCCCCAAGTCAGCCCCCAGGATATCTGTCTGAGCTGCTTGGGCAATGAAGGGTATTTGGAAGAGGCAAGAAGAGACAAAGAGCAGCTGGTGGAATCTTGATTATCATAGAATCAAGGAGTGTCCTGGGTTGGAAGGGACCTTGCAAGGTCATCTGGTCCAACCCCCCTGCAGGGAGCAGGGACATCTGCAACTGGAGCAGGTTGCTCAGAGCCCCATCCAACCTCCCCTGCAATGGAGCCAGGGATGGGGCAGCCACCACCTCTGGGGGCAACCTGGGCCAGGCTCTCACCTCCCTCAGCACCAACAATTTCTCCCTTCTCTCCACTTGAAATCTCCCTCTTTTCATTTCAACCCATCCCCCCGTTGTCCTGTCCCAACAGGCCCTGCTCCAAAGTCTGTCCCCATCTTTCTGACAGGCCCCTGGAAGCCTTGAGAGGCCCCGAGAAGGTCTCCGTGGAGCCTTCTCTTCTCAACTGCACTCGATTTTTTGCTGCTACAACTTCGTTCACTTCAAAGCAGTAACTTGAAATGCAGCCAGGGCGAGGTCCTCATCCTGCTCCACACCAGCCCCTACAGAATCCTTGGGTTTCCACAAGCTGGATCCCAGGAGACGATCCGTGGGAATATGGCCACCACATTCAAGGCACAAGACTGAGAGGATGACAGGTACTAAATCAGGTTGATTGGTGGTTACAGAAAGACCTTGGACGTCGATCAACATCCCATCCCTGGGGCTGAGCGGCTTCTCCAGGATCCCCACCTCCCCATCCCTGGTCAGGAGCGCCCATCTGAAGCACCAACGTCCATCTTCTACAAGCTCATCTCAAAGCAAACGAGCCCGAGGCCTCGGTAATTAAATGACAGCCTAGACACAAACAGACACTGAAAAAAAATAAATATAAATTGCATAGAAGCAGCCTGATTCTTAACGTGGCCTGAAGAGACGCAAAAATATTTAAATTCAGATTTTGGTCCACTTTAAATCACCGGGGTCTCGTGATGTATCGATGGGGGTTTCGGTTTCCTCGCTCTCTTCCCGGCAATACCTTCCTTTGAACAACAACTCTGTGTGTGCGTGCGTGGTGTTCTCGCAGCCGTTCGGGGTAATAGCTCCTCGGCATTGTAGATTAAGTTTAAATTGGCTCAGGTCATGTGTGTTATAATTTAAAATTTGTTATCTGAGCTCAATAGCGCATTAGGAAAAAAAAAACAACACAAAAAAAACCCCAACCTCACTGCCGAGAACAATTTAAAATGATCGCATTCGCTCAAACGAGCCCCGAGATCGAAAAAGAGGGAAGAAAATAACATTTTATACTGAAGACACAGTGATCCCTCCGGGTCAAAGCCAAGTGTGCCGGCAGAACCCGGTGCAGGCAGCGCCACGTGGCCGCAGGGTCCGGATCGGGGCTGGGGGATAACACAATAGAGGGTAATAAACATCGCAATGAATTCCACAACTGAGATTGGATTGGATTTTTTTTTCCTAATTTTCTGCCTGCAGCTGAGATAAACAACTTAAATTAGATCGGGGTCACAGAGACGAACAGTTTGTGCTACCTCAGGCTTGCCGAGGTTGCCTGCGGAGAGGCACCAGGAGGAAGAGGATGGGTGGGGAGCCCCTCCGCACGCAGCCGGGCTGGGGGATGAATCAGAGAATCATTTTGGATGGAAGAGACCCTGAAGCTCATCAAGTTCAACCGTTGCTCCATCCCTGCCAGGGCACCACTGAGCCCTGTCCCTCAGCACCACAGCTCCACGCCTTGGAAACCCCTCCAGGGAGCAGGGGGACTCCAGCCCTGCCCTGGGCAGCCTGGCACAGGCCTGGACAACCCTGCAGGGGCAAGAAATTGTTCCTCAGCTCCAACCTCAACCTCCCCTTGGAGCAACTTGAGGCCAGTTCCTCTTGTCCTGTCCCTTGTTCCTCAGGAGCAGAGCCCAAACCCCCATGGCACCAAGCTCTTGTCAGGGAGTTGTGGAGAGCCAGAAGGTCTCCCCTGAGCCTCCTTTGCTCCAGGCTGAACAAGCCCAGCTCCCTCAGTCTACCTCAAGGAAAAGAGCAAGCGGTGAAGCAAGAGGGAGAGGCAAAACACAGGGCAAGAGCCACTTCGAAAGATGAGACAAGGAAATGGCCCATGTCTGCTCCTTCCCACATTCCCACCCGGTGACGTTGGCAAGGAGAACAATCCCTTAGCAAACAACAAGCAAAACTCTTTTTCCCATCCCTGGCCACATGAAGATGTTTGTTATTTGCAATCTTCCAGCTTCTGAGATAAACATCTGCAAACTCACCCATCTCCCAGGCTTCCGCTTCCCACCCTGTCTGCCCAGCTGGAAAGATCTGCAGGGCAGATGCTGGGCACCTTTCCGTACCTCAGGACAGCATCACCCTGTCTTGGATGATTCTCCAAGAGGAGCCATTAACAACATCAGCCCCTCCCCTCCAGCACTGACCAAGGCAGAACAAGAGGAGGTTTTCCTAAGAGAGGGCGTTTTCCGCGTCATTAACCAGCCCGGCAGCTGTTGGGCGGCGAGGACTGAGGTGATGTTATCCGCAGGGAACCTTCATGGGTGATGGGCACATGAGGTAACTGTGCACATGGACTCCCCCTTACCTGCTCATGTCACCACCACAGTGCCCACATCCAGGACCTCGTGTTCTGGATCTCCTGCTTCGCTCAGCACTCCAGCTCCCTGCCTTCTCTTCCACCCAAACATGTCCTCCAGCTGCTTCCTGAGAGTCACCAGATCCTACAAAACCAGAAAAAAAATTTATTGTGAACTCCACAGTGGAGGTTATGAGAAGAACTGATGATTTTCACCCTCCAAAGTCCAGAGAGCAGAGATGCTCTCTGCAATAGGACAACTACTTCCACAAGATGCCTGACCTTCAAACCCGAACCAAGGCGCTAGAGATGCCTCCAAGGTTTCTCACGTAGGATTGTGCTCTTCATTGTAGGACTGATGGATCACAGAGAGCCTGGGCTAAGGGGAAAGGACCAAGAAAACCAAGCCTGCCACTGCCCTTCCCACTGTGCTGGTTTAGTAGCATCATGACAGCTATAAACAATTTCGTCAGTGCAGATCGAGGTCCACCCACCTCACCCCATGGCTTGCACCAGTGAGGTCAGCCCCAGACTGTGAAGTTAGGTCACATCTGTGACATGGGCCGAGTTGTCAAAGAAAGGGCTCTGAGCAGAGCCGCCCAGCCTGCCCTGCCACCTCCTCCCTCCCCTTCCCCACAACTGGCCCCTTGTCAACACCAACCCGTGGGCTTCTGCAGCACCCAGCCCTGGTTTGCAGAAAGGCTGCACTGAACTCAACTGGTGGGTGTAGGCTGGTGGGTGACAGAGGTGGCCAGGGGGAAGTTGCCTTTGATCCCTCCCTTTGATCTCCTCGAGATGCCAGATCACGCAATCATAGAATCCTTAACGTTGGAAATGACCTTCAAGATCATCAAGTCCAATCATCTACTAAACATGGTCATGACCCCTACACCACCTCCACACGTTTTTTGAACATCTCTAGGGATGGTGACTCCACCACCTCCCTGGGCAGCCTGTTCCAATTCCTTACCACTCTCACAGTAAAACCTTTTTTCCTAATATCCAAAGTAAACCTCCCCTGGCACAACTTAAGTCCATTTCCTCTCACCCTATCACTGGTTACCTGGGAGAAGAGACCAACACCCATCTCACCACAACCTCCCTTTGGGTAGGAGTAGAAAACGTTGACAAAGTCTGAACGTGCAGAACCGCGCAACTCCGGGATGAAGATGATCCACCCATCTCTCCTACTGCACATTTTTCACTGAGCCTTACTCCTCACTGACCGCTACGGCGCATCCTCGTGCCCTTCCCTCTGGGGCTCCTCCACAGACGGCGACGGAGGAGACCCGAGGGACACCAAACCGCTAATATCCGTAGCGCCGAGCGGCTGGACGTGGTGGCCGATGCCCGGAAGGCGTCACGGAGCAGCTCAGAGCAGCGCAAAGCGGGGCAGAGCAGGCGGCCGTACGGCTGCCCGGAGCGGTCTGTCAGCACTCCCCCCCATCCCCGCGCACGGCCGCGTCAGAGCCAGACACGGGTTTGAAATGGCTTCTGGCAATTTCCGAGGCCATCGCCATCAATCAGGAGCTTAACAAGTCCATTACTGTCAGCTGACAGCTCACAACACGCAGCTCCGCTCTCGCTACGTTTCTGCTGACAGAGCCTGGATTACTGGCAATATCCCACTTCCAGGCTGCTCCTGCCTCACCTCACAACGGCCGGCCAGGGTGGGCCCCACGCCGGTCAACACCAGCCCCTCCCTGGCCCCAGGGATGGTCCCAGTCCTGGGGATAGTCCCTGCCCCAGCCGTGATGTGGGGCTGAACCCGCTCCCCCTGCCACGGCTTCATCCACGTCCCAGGTTCTCGCAGCACGCAGCCCCTCCGTGGCGGACGGGAATAGGAACGGGGGTGGAAATGTTGGGAAAAATGAGTAATTGCCCCATGCATTTTGAAATCAGAGTATTTCAGAGAAATGTGCCCAGAAAGATTCTGGATGACCCCTCCCTGGAAGTGTTCAAGATCAAGGTGGATTGGGCTTTGAGCAACTTGGTCTAGTTGAAGGTGGACCTGGAATTGGCCCCGGTGGCGCTGGTCGACAAGCGGCTGGAGATGAGCCAGAGAGTGCCCAGGGGGACAAGAAGCCCCCAGCATCCTGCCTGGGTCAGCACTGGGGGGGCAGCAGGGCCAGGGCAGGGACTGCCCCCCCGGGCTGGGCACTGGGGAGGCCACACCTCGAATCCTGGGGTCAGGTTTGGGTCCCTGCCTCCCAGAAGGAGCTGGAGGGGCTGGAGCGTGGCCAGAGAAGGGCAATGGAGCTGGGGAAGGGTCTAGAGTGGGAAGTATCCCCACTCATGACAGGGGGGTTGGAACTAGATGATCTTTAACGACCCTTCCAGCCCAACCCATTCTATGATTCCATAATTCTATGAAAAGCCCCAGTGGGGTCACCTCCTCCTTATCAGATTTGCTATGTACCTAAAAATGAAAGAAAAAACCCAAGCAGATCTCCATAACAAATCTGTGCCCGATATGATTAATGGCTGACCAAGACCCTTTATGTGCAGAGAAGAGGCGCTGACACACCAGCCGCAGTTTTGGTTCCTGATTTTCCTAAAGCTTCTAATGATCCTTCAAAGAAACCTCCTGTGAGTTCTCCGCCGGTTCCCTCTCTTCCTTTTATCCTGGTTACAGTTGCTGCCTCTGGACAAAGCGAGGTCTAATTAGCCACAAGCCCCTATTTATCACGTATCATCAGCTAGAGGACGTCGCAACAGAGAAATAAATGTGATGATTTTTTTTTTCCTCATTTTTTTTTGTTGTTTTTTCTTTTCAAGGAGGATCTTCAACTCCTGCCAGCAGCATTAACAATCTGTAAAGTAATGAGGTGCTGTTGATGGTCTTAGACAGGTCTAGACAAACCCGTAATTGCCTTCTGTGCTGTTATAGTTCATTAAGGCAGGCGCGTCGCAGAGCAAACCTCTACCTCACAAAGCGCGGCTCGGTCCCAAATATTAACAACAGAAGAAAGAATAGACCCCTGACCTCTCCTGATGTCCCGCGGATAGAGCCGCAGTGTTTAATGGGGCGGTTTCACAGCTCTCTCCGAGCGATCGCGGCAGAAAAACAGAGCTATTATCCCACGCTTTCGGTGGACGCTTTCTCCGCCTCGCCGCGAGCGGCGGCTCCATCGAGAAGCCCTCGACGAGAGTTTGCTGGATGGGCTGGACACGGTTACGGGGTGATCGCGGAGCCTGAACCGCACACCGGCTCAAACCAGAGGCAAGTGGCACAATCCCGCCAGCCCCACGGGCAGCCCCGGTGTCGGAGGGTATGGTTAGTGCCAATTAACACCGATTATCGGCACCGCCTTCCTCCAGGTTTATGGTGACCACGGAGCAGAAGGATCTGCACGAGCTGAGCAGGTGGGTTCGTGTCCCGGAGTTGCTCTTTGCAACCAGAGGTTGACTGGCTGGCTTTGGGTTTCACCGACGCTACGGCAGCTCATCCTGAACCCCAGGAGCTGCCTCTTTTTAATGGGCCACAAACCATAGAGCCACCCCACCCAGCACCTTCGTGTTCCCAGCTGGAGCAGAGCCAGAGCTGGATTTGCAGCTCCCAGCACCGTCAACGCTAGAGCCTGGTGGGAATGGGAGCATCAGGGAGGGCCAGTGGCCCTGCCCAAAACTGGTAAATAGGATGCTCAGTGCAAGGGACTCACGGAGTCTCATTCTCTGAGAGATTCCAAAGGCGCCTGGACCCTGCGCTGCTGGAGCCCCTGCTCTGGGTGACCCTGCTGGAGCAGGGGGGGTGGCACCAGAGGAGCTCCAGAGGGACCTTCCAACCTCTACCATTTGATTCTGTGATTTTGTGAAGGGATTAATACAAAGTCCATGGGCCACTTTGACTGATTTTTTTTCCCCAAGTTTCTCCCCTGTCTCTTCTCATGCAAAACATCTGGTGACTTTACTAGAAGCTTTTGCTAGAGAAGATTCCTTGGGTTGCAGGATCATGACTGAAGCTAGAAGAGCAGCAGAAATAGCTACTTGAGAGCAGGACAATGGTGTCTTGTACCTCCATCCTGCAGCTCTGACAGAGCCGCAGGCTCGGTCGGGCATCTCTTCCCTGGCCCCAGCAAAACGCCATTTGCCAGCAGCAAACACCCGACGGAAATGACCACGTGGGGCCAGCTTTCCACCAAAACACAACCGCCTCCTATTATTTCTGGAAACAAACATCTCTAAAAACTTCCAAACTCCTGCAATAATTTTATTTTTCTTTTCCTCTGCGGAGAGTGTCAAAAATGGTGAAAAGTGAAAGCAAACCAAGACACTTCCACCTAATTAACCCAAACCACAGCTGTAATCAGGAAGAGTTTGCCTGATGAGAGATCCGTTTACACGTTTGCCACCATTCGGGAGCCGTGCTCATTAGGTGAGAAACGTTGACTATGATCCCCCTTCTCAAGCGCCCCCCTTCTCATCGGCATAATAAATTACTTTCATCCCCTATACAGGCTGGAGTCCCATGCAAATTCATCCGAGCCCTCCGTCGTTATCTCTGCGCTCTAATTAGGCTTCCCAGCACGGAGAGTGGGGTGGAGCCCGTGCAGGTCCATTCGTTAGGTCTTAACGATGCTCTCCCTTCCCTGTAAGAGCTACGAGGGCCGCGGGCAGAAAGGGCATCTCATTTTGTTAAACTCGTCCCTTGATCTTTCCCTTTTGGAAACAAAACGAGAAGCCTGAGATCGGAATTGGCCACATCGCGCTGCGTCCCCTCAACGAGGGGCTGGATCTCTCTGGGAGCTGAAACCCTCCCAGGATCTGTCGCAGCTCCTGTAGAAAACGGGTCTAAGATAATGATTCCAGCACTGAGTTAAAAACCACCCCATTTTCAGGCTCTGTTTCCCACCAGCCCTGCACACATTCGGTTGCTCCAACATTTCCTACAATTAAAAAAACCCTACAATATTAAGTAATGGTTCAAACCCCCACGTCTCTCAGCGTGGTTCTGGCACTTTGGGTCCCAGGCCATGCTGCGACCAGCCGCGTGGAGGGTGCTGGAGGGTTCTTCCCAGTTTCAGACCCCCCAGTCTGGATGAATCTAACACGTTAACATCCCCGATGTTCATCCATTCCGTGTTTTCCCCCCCTAGAGCTTGTCATGCGATGCCTCCCAGCTCCAAAAGTAAATCAGCAAAAAAAAAAATATTATAAAATTATGACTGCATCACTGGCCACGGACATCCACTAACGACAATTCCTACAGAGCGTGGCCAGGACCAGCAGTAGGCAAAGAGGAGCATCTGCGACGAGAAATTCCAGATGCAAACGGGGAAAAAAGACGGAGCAGTGGCCGTGGCCTCATCCCAACCCACAGGTCCCTGCTGCCTGTGGCGGTGGCAGCCCTTCCTTGATAAAGCCTCCCCAAGAAACACGACACAGCAGCACTTTAAGAGGGGGGGAAAAAAAAAAAAGGCATAAACCACGTATGCGCAAAGCCTTTCGGTAATTAACGTCAGTGGTGATAGGTCTGGGAAAGTTGCACCTCAGCCTGGCTTGTTGTTCTGCTAATTAAAGGCTTATTTTGTTACGGGAAGCCCTTTGTGTCAGATGGTTCACACAATCCCGCCTGAATTTTATGACCCGTGGGCTCCGCGAAGTGAGTAAACTGATGATCCCGGATTGTGCAACGCTCATTAAGCGTTAACGCCGCCTGCGTTTCCAAGCCTGCTGCTCGTCATTCTCCTAATAATTCCTCAAAGTGTCTGCTCATCCCAAATTCTTCCCTGAAATTAGTCCACCAGAGCCACCGCGGAGCGGCCATGCTGGGACTTCCAATTTCATGTAAACAAACGCTGGAAACTCTTCACTGCTTTAATATTCGAGAGGTGAGAAGAACCACGGGCGAGGAGATCGATTCTGCACAGAACTAGAGCTGGAGGAACAGTGCAGTGCAGCCAATCATGGGTAAAACATCTCACAATGGAATCAGAGACTGGTTTGGGTGGGAA
>VWZK01017633.1:108023-120537 GCA_013396935.1 Baryphthengus martii | reverse complement strand
ACCTGTGACGAGTTGTCGGGTCTCAGCCCCCTTGTCATGACCTGTCCGTTCTCAGCCCATTACATGTCACGAGTTGTTTGGTCTCAGCCAATTAAATGTCATGAGTTTTCAGGTCTCAGCCCATTACCTGTCACGGGCTGAGAATGGACAACTCGTGACATAAAGGGCTGAGACCCGACAACTTGTCACAGGTAATGGGCTGAGACCTGACAGCGCGTGACAGGTAAGAGGCCCATCACACGTTGCGATTTTTCAGTCCTGAGCTCCTTTTTTATATCACAAGTTGTCAGTTCTCAGCCCATTACCTGTTACAATTTGTCAGTTGTCAGCTCTCCGCCCGTCAGACCCACTCCTGGCAGGCGCTGGCCTGGCCGCAGCCCTCTCTTCGTGGGCTCGTGTCGACGCTGCCGCCTGGCAGCGTTCCGGAGCAGGCTGGCTGGGGCTCTGAGCGCCCTGCTCCAGTAGGAAGTGTCCCTGCCCACGGGAGGGGGCTGGAACTGGATGAGCTTTAAGGTCCCTGCCAAGCCCCGGCTCTCTGTGATTCCCTGGCTGAAACGCGTACGGTTTTCCTTAGGCAAACTCCCCCAGACGCAGCCGGTTCGGCAGCCTGTGGGGAGCCGGGTGGTACAAAGCTGATAAAATGGAGCAGAACGCAGCAAGTGGACACTTTTTGCAGGGGAACTCCCCCTCCCTAATTAACAATGACCGCCATTATTTATTCTTCTAAAATTACAGACCATTTAAATAAAAACTCTTGATTTGCAACATGGTTTGGAACATCCCTTAAAACATCTTCCCACCTCTGACCATCTGAGAGCACAAGGCAGCCTGCAGCGAGGCGAGGAATCGACTTTCACGGAAGTTAACACCGCCGGCTACAAAGGAAGAGAAAAGCCCCGAGTTGAGCGCTCCCTCCCAAGCTCTCTTCTGTTCCAGGGGTGCTTCCTGATCTTCGGGCCGTGTGGAGCGGAGCAGCAGTCAGAGGTCCCCGCCTTCTGCCACCCTCTTACCAAATTCAGCCCCGTATCTCCAGGGAATTACTTTTGTGTTAGAATAAAGCAGACTTTTTGAATAAATCACATTTTTCAGAACTAATAGAGCTTCATGGAAGCCTCGAAGAGGGCAGCTAAGTCTTCTTCCGTCTGGGGCCGTGGCGATAGTTTAGTCACTCGCTCCTGCCAGAGGAAAGAACAGTCGGGTTACGGGAGGGTGCCAGTGATCCCCCCTCTGTTACCGCTCGCTGTGTCTTATCAGGGAGAAGAAGTGGCCCTGCTAAGAGGTAGTGCTGTAAAAGGCAAATAAACCTTTCAGCCTGCAAAATTTTCATTTTCTCGGTGGTGTCTGTTCCCCTCGCTACTTGGTGGGAATCAATCCTAAGCAGATGGCGCAGTCCATCCTTAGGAATCAAGCTGCCCTTTGACAAGACACCGGAGTTTGCCTTTGGAGCGGTGTGGGGGTTTTTGTGTGCGGTGCCTCTGTGAGGCCTGAAACAATGAATGGTATGACCAGTTTGATCTGTGTCAGCCCAGGGCACCTTCTTTCAAATTCTGACAGGGGTCACTGGAATAGAAAAGCCACCTGGGAAGAAAAGCGCAGCTTCTCACTATGGAAAAGGTTCAGGTGAAGTGAGCTCGCTCCTTCTTCCCAGGCAGCGCTTGGTATTAAGGCTTTATCTACACCCCATCCTGCATCCTTCGTTAACACTGACCGCTAGGAGAAAGTACTTCTGCTACAAAGATGAAAGGTCTGTGAGAAAAACAACCTTGTTTTTTAAAAATGTGACTTCTTTAAAAAAACTAATCGAACACCTAGCCGTTCTTTCTGAATCCAGGTGAAGAAGAGACTGCAACATCCCCCTCATCTCTCTGAAAAGAAAAAGCTCAGCTGTGCAGAGCAGCAGAATTCTGATTCTATGAAAATACAGCTGACTGGCCGTAATTGTCTCCATTTTAATTGGTTTCATGTAGGACTAGAAATAACATTTCCTTGAAAAGAGAAGCTTTTGCCTTTTTTTTTTTTTTTCCAAAATCTGTTCTATGGTATTTGACAAGAAAACGAGCTGTGCTTTGTGCCTTACCTGGGGCAGAGTGCCTCTGACTAAGGCGGGGATGTCCGCTGGAGAGTAACCGACGGCAGCTAAGCCATCATCAACATCCAGATCAAACAGGAATTTCCGGAGCGTGTCTGCCAAAATAAGCCCCGCATCTCCGATTCTGGCGGCGCGGATGTCAGCTCCTAGAAGAAGACGTAACGCCTTGGCTGTGGGCTGGAGAGAGCCCAGGGAGCCTCTTCGGGATGTCACTGAATCGTAAGATCGGCTGAGCGCACAGGCCGGCGGCACACGCGCCGCCCGAACCGCAGCGGAGAGTAAAAAGAGGAATCTGTCTTCATCCTGCAGTTGGGATAGTTTGTCAAAGGTGAAGCAGGAGATGAGGAGGAGCAGGTAAGTGGTGCCAGGAGTAACTGCCACAGGAGGGTCACTCCCTCCTCCTCTGCACTCTCCCGCCTGACTCACCACTGGGATTCATTTTTGGGGATGCTGTGCCAAATGCCGACTTGCTTTTAAGGCCTTGAGTGTGCTGACATCTAGAGGACGTGGACACCAGCGACAGTCCCCTCAGTCGCACGTTCAGAGAGAACTGGAGCATGTAGGCTGAGGAAGGCAGGAGATGGCAGGGCAGGGAGCGAGGGGTCAAGTAAAACCTAAAGTTAATGCTGGTTTAACATGCGCTGACTTGTGTAGGATAACGTAGAAGTGAGGAGAAGGAACTGGTATCTTTCTTTGAAACATCTGGAGAACAGCAATGAAAGTACCAAGATAAAAAACTGCCAGCATTTCTTACCAGATAGCGTGCTTCCTCTTCTTCACCGAATGGTGGGGACTTGCTTTATAGTAATACTAAAAGCACGTCCAGGCAGAAGACACAGGGTCTTCCCCAGGATTTCTTTTCAAAGTCAGCTGAGCTAAATCTGTTCTCTGCGTAACCTCAATGATGTTACACCAGAACTACCTGAGATCCAAGAGACATACCGGGAGATGACTAAGAGCACAACATAGCTACAGGAAAAATATTTTCTGGGATCCTCACGCAGTTCAGCGTAACGTTCAACGGGGATTAGGCGACCAGGAGACCAAGGAGCTCATGTGAGGAGCTCAGTAAGCCTGGCAGTACTGGAGCAGCTGATGTCTGGGAGAAAAGGATAAATAAGGTAGGGCAAGAGTCCTGGACGAAGCTTTCACTATTGGCATTATGCCACACGGGCCGAGTTTATGCTGGGTTTTGCTCTAGAGGAGTAACAGGGACATAAATCCAGTATCTTGACAGTAAAGTAAAAGGGACAGGGAGGAAGGGTAAAAAAAGGACAGTAAACATGAAGGGCAGTTTGAAAACATTGCCGTAGTTCCAGCACTTTCTTTTTGCTCAGCCTCAAAGGACACCTCAGCCTTTGGTTGCACTTAGAAACCTTCTGGCCACACGCACGCTCATTTCAACTGTTCCAAGAACCCACCCAGGGAGGTAGGAAGCTTTTTCTGGCTGTACCCAAATTGACAGCTGTCCATACACACAACATAACTATTTAGTAATCTGCTTCATGTCATAAAATACCTTCTTAGTCACAGCATTGGCAACGTGACAGATTTGAATCCGCTACCATAGTCAGTTGGACTCTGGACTGGAATCAGGTTTGAATTAAGAAATTCAGTTCCACATGACATGTTTTCTGCAAAGGCCCTTTGCAGCAAGGCAGACAATGATGCAGTTTAAATTTCTACTGAGAAAATTAACAGAGCTTGTAGAGACAGAATTCAGGGCAGCAGTTCATACCACCAAACCAAAAGGAACTGCTTTTCAACCACTTGTTTTAAAATCAAGGAGACAGAGTTACTCTAAATTAACCACTCTCCACAAAGCACCGAGAGATGCCAATCACAGCTGCTCCCTCCTGATTCGTAACAGACCTACAGTTAATTTTGGCTGTCCGGTTTTCTAGCCAAGAAGCAGATTTCTCCAGCTTGCTTCTCCAACTACATCATCCGGTATCAAAATTTAGCATTATTCTACCCAAGTTGGCGTTATGTGTAACTCAGACTCCAGGATCTTCTGTTTCAAACTTAAAACTCCTGCAATAACCAACTACAACTTCTTGCACACAGTTTTTTCTTAACTACCAAAAAGATATTTTGGAAATACAGTCCATTTGTATAAGTTATGCCCATAGAGATTCCTACCTAGTATCTCTGCAGCTTCCAAGTGCCGCTCGGGATGAACCTGTGCCGTGAAAGCGAACACTGCTGGGGATGTCAGCACCACAGACAGGCCATGTGGCTGGGGAAAAAAACAAAATGAAAAAAGAATAAAATCACATTAATGAGATACATACTTTTGACTTCAATGAGCTTTAATGTTCACGAGTGTGAGATAACAGAGAATTGAGATGTACAACAGAAACCCAAAAATAAACTATGTCTTACCACTAGAGCGTGATCCACATTATAATCCTTTGGTTTGTAAGTTTTCACCAAACCAGAAATAGGGTAAGACATCCCATGGCTGCAACAGAGAGGACAAAGTGGTTAGGGCAGCTCTCCTGGTAGTTGGGAATTTGGTCTTTAGTCCCTTGTGCAGTCAGGCTTCTCTATGCAAGTCTCTTAGGTACAGGTAAATAAGAAAAAGAAATACTGAAGGAATGAAGGTCTGTGAAGAGGACTGCTAATAACTTCTCCACGCAAGTCAGGCCCATGTTTTGTCACTTTTATGATTGTATTTGAGTATCACCAGCCAGAACACACAGTTCTCCTACACATAATGGCAGCAGCCCATCAACTTCTCACAACACCCGGCTCCCCCTGCACCACAGGCCAGGCTACAATGTCTTACTATAAAACCATCACCAAAGGCAGCGGTATCTTCGACAATCTGCCACAAACACTAGCAGGAGGCTGACCTCAGGTGGGTTTAATCCTTTTCTGTACTCACCAGAGATGAACACCAGCATTGCCAAAGCCAATACCAGCAAAGGCACTTGCCAGGTGCATGCTGGCTCTTGCTTCACGGTCTTCAGGGTTTCTGATGGCTCTGTGCACCGAGGAGACAATGGCACCAGTGAACTCACAAACAGACTGGTAATTCAGGATCAGGATGGAGAAGGAAGAAAGGGCTTCTTTACAGACAGATATACAAAACCCTCTAAGATATGCTGAGGTAGAAATGCTGGAAATAGGACCAAGTTAGAGAACAATCTTGCTTCTCGATCGGTAAGTAGCTCAAACTAGTTCAGTTTCCCGCCGTACCAGCAGTATTTCCGTCAGTTTGTTACACAGTCATTTTATACTGTGATAGAAAGAGGATTTCTGAAAAAAATATGCGAATGAAGCTGCTGAGTTAATATGGGAGCAGCAAATACCTTTAACCGAGGACTTCTAACAGATTCACAGAGGCACTAAAAAGCTACTTCCTCAAGACAACCTAACAACCCTCATTTTTACTTTCACATTTATTTGGAAAAAAAAAATGCTTTATTTAAGAGAAATCCAGGGTAGAAAAAGAAGGCTTAATGTAGTAATTTCCCTCATTTTGGTCTAAAATTCAAGTTCTTCTAAGCCTGTGTTTTTGGGCAGTGAAGAGCAAACATCCTTGGGCCGTTACACGTGTTACCTTTTCAAGTATTTTGCCACAATACGCAGAGCATGAAGAGCCCAGACGTCGCTGATGGGGTTGCTGCCCTGGTAAGCCGGGCGGCTGATGGGATTGGAAGGGCAGGGGCTGCGCATGTTGTACGGAAGAGCGGTGTAAGATTCCAGAGCATGGCTAAAAAAAAGATTAAAAAATGAATTATTTACATGAGAGAGCTCCATTTACAGACAAACCATTTTTGTATGCACAGCACGCAAAACAAACTCTGGCCCTCCAAACAGAAACTTCCACGTGTTTCGTGCAGTTAAAAGCTGTAGCTAAACCTACATGAAGAAAAATTTGTGTCAAGTGAAAAGCAAATGATGAGAGAGGTTCTGAAGACGGTCATAATTGGGCTAAGGTGTCGGCACCCCACAAGCCTTCACACATTTTTTTTGCTACATCGTGGCTTTTACTAGAAAGCTCTTGTTCTCTATCCCCTGCCATGTCTGTGAGCCATGCTAAACGCTGTCGCAATTATACCATCTCCTTGCTCTCTTAGAAAGGGACACCTGGATTCTCTTCCCTGGCAACGACCACTCTGGAAGCAAATGGTTTCTCCAGCGCACGGCAAAACCATTCCAATTTCTGCAAATGAGTGATTTGTTTCCACACATTCTGAGGGATGTAGTGAAATTAAGTAAGAGGAAAGTATAATGGAGACCACCTTAACAAGAATAGGAAAGGGAGAAAAAAAGATCATCCTCTTCTGCTCCTAAAATATTTTTTTCTACAATCAGCAGAGTAAAAATACAAAACTGTCATCGGTTCAAGTAGCAGCCTACAGAGAAGACTCACCAAAGCACATCAAAGCCACTGTTGGCCACTATTCTCTCAGGCATAGACAGTGTGTGTAAAGGATCCACGATGCCTAACGTTGGCTTAATGGCTCGTGAAGCGATACCTGCGACAGGCAAGGGAGGAGAAGGAGCTGAAGAGTTTTTGCAACAAAAACAGGACAGGACAAGCTTAATGTTCAAAACGTAACAACAACGAGGGGAAATGATCTGAAACTATGAAGACAAAAGCAAAGCGAGAAGGGAGAGCGAGAAGTATCCACAAAGTCTTACTGATGATGAAGTCCCTGCCAGAAAGTTGTATGATTTGAGACTTCTGCCTCAAAAAGTGGGGCTTATAAAATCCACGTTTAGAATTAACCCTCAAGCTCGTGATGAAGCTTCAGATGACATTTCAGCCCTAATCTTCGTTTGCCAGGGATGAAAAGGCCAAAGGAAGAAGACAGTGCCCCTCACTTGCACAGCATCTCCAGCCTGAGGTTTCCACAGTCAGGAAAAGGAACATTTGGTTGCAATTACACAACAAAGAAACAAAAGTCTTAAAAACAGAATACAAAACACAGAGGAAATAAGGAACAGTTGGTTGACCCTGAATGTAAGTAGAAATTTCCTTTGCAATTAACATTTTCTGCCATTTAAGAACTTGAAAGATTTTAGTTTCCTGTTTTGTCTTCAAACTATAATCCACTGTATCACAAAGGTATTTCATTATGTTAATACACTCTAAATTTAATTCAAGGAGGAAGCCTTTAAGCTCTTCAAATTTGCCTGTGGCAATTGAATCAGACAAAATGACACCTGAAATGACATGTGGTATCCCTTTCTTTCAAGGCAGGGAAATGATGAATACACCAGCAAAGTAATTGTTTGGAATAGCAGACAGACACACACAAAAAATCTCACCCGTTTTTACTTTTAGTTCTTTGAAGTCAAAAATGGCAACACCAGTGGTTTCACTTCCAGTCCCAGCTGTTGTAGGAACTTAAAAGGAAGAATGCGGATAACAACGAGTAATAAGTAAGACATAATACTGAAAAATAAACAAACAAAACCACAACAGTAATGCCACCAAAAATACGGGATCTAGGAAATCTCAGAGGTATTCCAACAGGTCAAAGAGAAACGGCCCCTTTGATCTCTTTTCTCAGTAAAAGGAGTGAAATGCAGCTGAACAAGATACGCTGATGACAAAAACTGTGATTTTACTTCCACTGAAGTAAACTGCAAAAAAGACGCTGAATACAAGCAGATAAGTCAGCGCTCAGGAAGGTGAAACAGTCATGGCAAACTGATTTCAGCAGAAACATCACCGAGAGCAGAGCGACTCCCCTTCTCCCAGCCCTGGCTCTCCACATCCCTCCTCCTGCTTTACCTGCAATGAGTGGCTTGAGGGGCACAGTGACAGGCTTCCCTTTCCCAATGGGAGCATTGACGTAATCCAGGAAGTCTGAGGCGGGGCTGGACGCGTACAGGTTGGCAGCTTTGCAAGTGTCGATCACAGACCCACCTCCAATGGCGACATAGGCATCAAACTCTCCCTTTTTAGCAAAATTAATGGCATCCAGGAAGCTTGGAAAGCAAGAAAAGCTTTCTAATTAGTCAGGAGAAAATCAGCACATAGAGAAACTGACGGTTAAGAGGAGTGTAGAGGTCCCAAGGAGGTGTTTAAGGAGCTGTACAACGTGCTCTAAGAGCCTGGGCACCTCCTGGCAACGCGCACCAGCAGAAGTGGTACCTTTGGTCTGTGGGTTCCACCCGGACGTTATCGTACATCTGAAAGTTTATACCATGTTTTGCCAAGGAATTCAGTACTGCATTCACAGGAGGGAGCTGGGAGAGGTTTTTATCTGTCATCAAACAAACTCTTCTAGCACCGAGATTCTGCAGGTCCTACAGTAACAGTGAAATAAAAAAATCCAAACAATCGGTATAAAATCATATGCTGAATTTTTAAATACTAATCCAAATTAACGGAATCATTTAATAATAATAAAAAATCAACCTAAAAATAGCTGGTTTTTATAAAATTTTTGAAACAGTATCGGCTAAAGAAGAGGAGGATTAACCACATCCATACAGGATGCAGAAAACAGCATAAAGTATAAAGCTGCCAAACTTTCACAGCTGAAGTCTTATGAGAGAAGAAAACTAATAAACAACGAAAACTGTACAGCCACTTCAGACTACAGTAAAATGCAAAATATTGTTTCAAAATAATTTTTTCCCTACCATTCCTGTGACATAAAAAGGCTTTTCCACAGGTTAGGTCTCCCCCACCTGCAGAGCTGAATTAATATCCACCTAATTTATATGGGAAGTCTCTGATCCATTGTAATGAGTACTAGAAGAGACAAAAGCCATCTTGAGAAAATCCTGGTGAGTCACCAGGATTCAAAACCTTTGGAATTAAATTCCCTGTCAGAGAAAAGTGTTGCTGCATAATCCTGGCAAATCGTCAGCGATCTCATCACCCACTAAGCCGCTTCTGTTCTTTACCCGACAGTATTTGCCACCCTGCTTTACACCGATCCAAGCGACTACACATCCTGCGAAGCCCTGGAGATTCAGGCACATCATAGAGAAGCTTTCCCTTATAAAATGGATTGACAGCACCAGTAGCCCTTGAGAAAATAACTTTCCACTGGTGATGGACTTACACTGCAGAACCTTACCATGCCAACCTCTTTAGTGACTCCTTCTCCGTATCGGATGTTGGAAATAGCCATCTACAAAACAATAGAATGTATTTTTTTTTTCTGGAAAAAGGGAGAAATGGCATCTAGTCCCAAGCAAAACAAGGAAAATATAAATATTTACTATATAAGTATTTACAAATGTGAATATTTGTTAAATGCTCTATTTGAAAGAATACAAAATACTACTTTCAAAACAAATATATTTGATTATGAAATTTACCTCAAAGGCATAGTCTGTATTTCCCAGGGTAGGCCGCTCAGGGACTGCAAGGGAAATGAAACAGTAAAATTAGGGAACAAAAAGTGATGTCAATGGAAATGAAACGGTAAAATTAGGGAACAAAAAGTGACATCGCTCTGTATCTTAATACTAGAATCGACAGATTCCTTTGCTTTTAAAATCACTAACACATTTGCACTATGCCCATTATTACACTTAACAGTTGCCCACTTCATTCCTTGTTTGTGAGATTAAATGATCCAAATACTTATTATGATCCATATAATTCAGTACAAGAAGAATGTTCCCTCCTCCTTTGAAGAATTAACTCCTTCCTCTAAAAGCTGAGTAACTTAGCAGGAAGTTTGCATGAGGATTTGTCCACAAAGACCAGAAGAGCACATCATAAGGAGAAGAGAGTCTCTGCAGAGCACCCAGGCTGCTGCACACAGGCCAAGATGTGCCACAGACATGTAAGGGACTCATAAAAACCTTCAGACAACAAACCTAGTCCTGAATTTGCTGGTGAAACAATTATTTGCTTGAAAATTAAGAAACTGCATGAATTTCTAATAATAAACAGAGTTTTAGTATCAATCAGTGTGTCACTGCCAACTTTAGTGGAAGAGAGAAGCTGTAAGATGAGACAAGATATAAGGTGGGTGTTTCAGTCATATCCTCTCTCTGCCAGGTCATTCTTGCATGAATTTCCACAGTACTCTCCACTTCTTGCCTATCCTGATTTTGCCAGAGAGCGAAGCAAACTCCATCAACCGCAACAGCCCATTCTTCTCCCAGAAGAGATGAGGCGAGGCGTTCTGCTCTCCCTGCTGAAGCCATGCCTTCCGTCTGCTGTATTCACTGAAAACACCCCATCTGGACTCAGAGCCAAGGAGTGAAGAAGCTCTGATAATGAGCCTTACAGACACTCCGGGCTGCCCCAAAGCACTGACCCACAACAGGAATAGAGAGATGTACTAAAATCCTTCATGCATTTTCTTTTCACGCCCAGGCCAGCTGCTGTCAGCTCTTTCATTGGCATCTCTCGCTGGGCTGGACGCATTTAACCTCTCCTAGAGCTAGAGCCTGCTGTACTCCCAGTCCGTAATTTGACAGGCTACGGACATAGCCCAGGTCATTTCCTCTCTTGCTTTCTGACAGTATAACAGGTGCCCTGCTGTCATATTCATGAGCCAAGCTTAGCTTTCAGGCAGGATTTTACAGAGTTCAGGAATGGCACTATTTCCTCAAACGCTGTCAAGAAACACAACGAGCATATTTTCTCTGCCGCAATCACTGTTAAATCAATTCCCCTAAAACTTACCAGTAGGGTTCTTAACTACGGCTTCTGCTTAACAAGGGCTTAGTTTGAATTGCCTAAGTCACCAAGTAGACAAGCTCACGGCAAGGGGAGAGGGCGGGCGAGGATGATTTAGTTGTGGCTTGTGTGGAAAGAACAAATGTCCCCAACAATGACCAGAATCACTGTACAGCAGCAAAATAAGTAACTGCTTCCCTGAGCCTTTAAACTGTTCTCTTCCCTACCTGTTGCCTGCATGCTCTGCTCAGGTGACACTGATACGTGGCTCTACAGGGCCACAGTCTCCTACAGAACAATTTTGGAGACACAAACCAAGTCTTACCTTGGGAATAAGTGTGAGAATGGCTCGGGCACCGACACCTAGTTAAAAGGTTAAGAAAACGAAATGGTTAAAAAGGGGGGAGGGGGAAGGCCTAATCAAAAAAAGGCACGGNGACCGCCGCTTTGCGGGGCTGGCCGGGGGCCGGCCTGGCGGCGGCACCTCCCCCCGGGGCAGACACCGGCCCATCCGCGACCGTGGTGAGAGCCTGGCCCGNCTTCGTCCTTGCCCGACAGTCTCCTGTACGTGCCCCTTCACCGCACCCTGCCAGCCCCGGGTGGCCTGGCAGCCGAGCCCGGGAGTGGGAGAGGCCCGGCCAGGCCCGGNGGACCAGATGACCTCTGAAGGTCCTTTCCCACCCAAACCAGTCTATGTGCCCTGTGGAAATGGCAGGAAGATGAGAGGTCTGAAACATAGCTCAAAACAATTTCTCCACATTTCCAAGTGCTTTTTGTCCCTGCTTTGCTTGGCTGCTTACACCCAAGGCTTCGTATCAATGGATGGTGACCATGAGGCCACTCTGGCCACCTCTCGCTAGGGCTGACCCCCAGGAACTGCATCCTTCCTCTAGCTGAGCCACACATACCGGACAGCAAACTCCTAGCGTACAGGAGGCACTACAGAGTTCCAAGAGTGAGAAACTGAAGTCTGAGAACGTTTCCAGTACCTGCTCTCAAACTGCTTGGTAAAGAAAATCACTGTGAAGCTATTTCTATGAAAAGCTGGATTATTGTTAATACAGGGAGCAATGGAGGCTTTAACCTGCTGTTTAATAGACATTTTTCTGTTGAATTCAGTGGTGGGTCACCAGCTTCGACTTCTTTTTTCTACCAACAAAACTCTCTAGTGAATCTGTACAATATCTTAGGCCCTGCAATAAATTTTCCACTAAATTTCCATGTACCTCTCGTAACTGAGCTCAAATACCACCGAGCTGAGCGGTAGGAGCTCATTTACAGACCAAGAGCTCCACCGTCAGGCCACCCGCCCGGAGCAGAGAGGGCCGTCTTTTGGCCATCTCTGTGCCCAATATTCGATCCAGGCACAGATCCCAGATCCTGAGCAAGGTGCAGCTTTGCTCAGCTTCGGTGCTGCCTGAAAGCGCTGTAGCCAAGAAACAACGTTACCTGGCTGTGCCCACGACACTGGGGGCAACCGGGGCTCGCAACCCCTTCGACCCAGCACCGGCTCCCCTCGGAGGCAGAGCACCAGCCCTACTTGACCACCAGCTACGAGCCAAACGCACCACGTGTTAGAAAGGCCGGGGCATATTTATTGACAAAAAGGTGCGGGAACGGCGCACCGGGCAGGAGGCTGGCGGCAACGGTCCCTTCCCGGGCCTCGGTGGACATCCCCTGCCCCAGGCTCCGCGCAGTCCCGCTGTCCCTCACGCCTTCTTTCTCTTGGCACCGCCGGCGCCGCCGCCCGCAGGCCGCTGCTGCTGCTGCTGCCGCCGGGCTCCGCTCTTCTTGCCGCTGCGGCCGAC
>VWZK01017633.1:57218-107454 GCA_013396935.1 Baryphthengus martii | reverse complement strand
GAGGACTGGGGGGTGCCCCGGGCCCCCCCGAGGTGCCCCCGCCAGCGGCCGGGCCGGGCGTCGCGCTCGGCTTCCCTCCGAGCCGGTGACGTAACGATATAGGCACTGAACCGTCAGCAGTATAGCTAATGACCGGCGTAGCAGCGAACCCCAAGGAACCGTAGGAGTTTACGGAATTCTGCAGAATTCGGAGCGAATTCCAAGCTACCTTACGAGCTCTGCCGCCTTTTCTGCAAGGGTGTCACTGTAGGATCACCACAGGCCACTGCCACTGGCTAAGGGAGCTCTTCGCAGAGCCCTTTAATTAAAGTTTAACCCTTTACACAGAGTTTAGTGAACTGTTTTCAAACCTAAAAGTCAATTGCAAACCAGCACCAGCCCAAACACTGAGCTATTCCAGGTAAATCACAAGCTTTAGTAACATTACAGGAAACAAACAAATCCAGTCACCTCCCAAGGGGCACATCATGGCACCCAAACAGCCCGGCTGAGACCGAGAAACAGGGAAATGCTCTTTATGAACCGCTCAAAGTGCCCGTCGGCGCTCGTCGCACGACCAAAACTCAACCACAGCCTCGCGGGCAAGTCTCCCCGCAGAGAAGGGAGAGGAGCATCAGTGTCTGGAGAGCGGGAGCAGCCGGCAGATGCCTCATGGGGCATCGTAGCGGGCGAGGTGACGGGGTGATGCTGCGTGTGCGCAAACGCCGGCCGGGTCAGAGCTACCGCCGTGCTCTTTTTAAACAAATGGGCTATGGAAAGAGCCTTTTGTCGCAGGGATCGGGCTGGCGTGGCCAGGACGTTCAGAGCTGATCCCTGGGGCCCTGAAAACAGGCTCATGATAGCATTTGACTGTAGCCTGGGAGAGGGACAGGAGTTTTTATACCAGATACAATTCTCTACTAAGTTATATCACGTGTTACATTTGGAGTGATGGAAACGATTCCCAGGGCTGTGTCACAGCCGTGTTGTTGGGATGGAAATAAAACATCAGCCTTGTTAAATGAGGAGACACCCCAAGCTCTCTGGGCAGCCTGGGCCAGGCTCCAGCACCCTCCCAGCAAAAAAGTTTCCCCTCCTGGTCAGACAGAACCTCCTGGGTTCCAGGTGGTGCCCGTTGCCCCTTGTCCTGGCGCTGGGCAGGACTTGCAGGTCCTTCTCTGCAGGGCTGCTTTTCCACAGGTTGACCCCTCCCCTGTACTGGTGCACAAAGACAAGCGGCCGATTCTCACACTGGCATGGCTAGCATATCACAACTTAAACTTTGTAAGTCTAACTCTGACAAAACAATACTTTTTTTTTTCTCCAGGTCAGCAGCTCGGCGCACGATTTGCAGACCCAGGAGCAGCAGAGCCCCTGGGCATTTGAGCCCGGGCTGACGGCACGGACCCTTTCCCCGTTTACCACACGATGGCATCGCACTGGGTGATATTTTGTTCCTGGCCACCGAGAGCCGGTCTGAAATTACAGCCAAGATTGACTTGAAAGTCAGTTCTCGGAGGAGATGCACACTCACTATTGAAGATTTAGCCATAAAATTATCCTTTGGTACTGCAGGGCCCACTGTTTCAGCTGTCTGGTCAATACCTTTACACCGATCCCTGCAGCCTCCTGTTTTATCTGTTTAACTCTTTGAGTTCTTTCAGTTGATATTTGTACAAAGCCCAGAAGCCTTCAGGTAAATGTCCGGGACTGAGGGGACATAACTGAGACTTTATATCACACTTCCAAAGCTGCTTGAAGCGTTACCGATGGGAGTGTGTCACTGGAAGAGCAGAAGCATGTCAAGAATCGGTCGTCTCATTTTCCTGGATAGCACGAACCTGCTAAGAACGGAAAATCTCAGAAGGTAAAAATGACTGTCTGGCAGCTGCTGTGTGGAGCGGAATTCCAGCCTTTTTATGCATTCCAGAAACTGTCATTCACTCTATGAGTGAGCCCAGTACAGGAAATGGGGCTGCTCTTTTACTCCTCTGCTTTGGTGCTACTTTGTGGTAATCCTCTAGTAGAGGCACCCTTATGACTACGGATCAGCGACACAGGTGAGCTTTGCGTGAAAACCAGAAAATGACAGAGTTCGATTTGCAGTTGCCCAGAAGATGACCAGAAAGCACAATGCAAGAGGCACGTGATGTGCCAGAACTACAGCATCAATGTACTTCAATCATTTGTTTTTTTTGTTTTGGAAAGGAATAAAGAATTATTCTGCCTGAGGTTGATTTTTGTTATTTCTGCTCAGCTGGGCTATGGCATCAAGTTTGTGTTGGACAGGAACAGCCTTCCCATTCACTTAGATTTACTCTTCAAACTTTCTCCAATTACCTCTGGATGGCAGTAGATGTAGTTACAAGGTGATTCAACCAATTCATAAGCCTGCTGTGAGGAGCGCTATGAAGACAACTTTTATCAGGAAACCCCACAGTACTGGTAATTTTGGCAAATAGTGAGAAAGTGCCCTTCAAATACTGACACTGTCTCCACCCCTTTCCAATGACTACTTCAGCACACTTTAAAGTAAAAATCAAGATTTCTTCCTGTGAGGGAGAAGTTGTTTGCTCACTGATGCTGAATTCAGTGCAACAGCTTGTTGCCCAAATTCTGCTTCCCAATTTACATTTTGTAAAGTGAATTTCCTGTATTTCAGCGTGTATCTCATTTCCCGGGACACAGTAGTACTTTTGCAGTCCAAATAATGAAGCATAGGCTTGGAATTTTGGTTATGTGAAGACTCCTTCCTAGTTGCTAGTTCATATAACGCAGAAAAAAAATGGCCCGTAAGGAATGAAAAAATTGCCAAGACGTGAGCCACCATCGTTTATCAAATATCAGGATTGACTTCAGCAATACAACAAAAATATGCCTGGTAGTCACAGGGTTTGACTATTCCAAACCCAGTTAAATGCCTGGCTACAGGTAATGGGCAGCTCCCCCCTGGTTTCACCAATGCAGGGCCTTACCAGGGATACACCAAGGGATGTGCTCAATTCTAAACGAGTTCTGTTAATCTTGATGATATTATCTGTGCTCACGTGCTGAAAAACCTTTCTGGCTGGTTTGTAAACCGGCAGGATTCGATTTCCTGCTCGAAGATTTCATGTGATTTTTAGCCGAACGCTGCATTTGTGAAAAAAATGTGAAGATGGAATTCTGGAGGCTGCAGATCTAACCTCAGACTGGGTAGTTGGGATGGAGTTACCGGTGGATACGAAGCAGAGCCTGACTTGGGGTTCAGAAGCCAGACCATAGATAGCTGGCGAGATAGGAGGGAAACCCGGCTGACTGCAGGCGCCGTGGGAAGCGATGGGCAGACCATAATCTGTTTGGATCGGTTGACCGGCTGCGACTCTGTGCTTTTGTGGAACTGATTTGGGGTAAACACAACAAAGAGAAGCTAATTTGAGGCCTTCCCAAGTGCTCAGGGCCTGTCTTGCTGCCCAGGAGGGAACGGGGCTGAGAACTGACTGGGATGTGGTTTGCATTTTTATGAGCTTTACAGTGACCTGATTTTTTTTGAGAAAGTTTCCTTTTAGCCTGGTCTTAATATTAGAAATGCCAGCAATGGTGCGGCTTGGGTTTGTTAGGTGTTTTTTTAGGAGAATGTAAAGAACAGAGTGAGAACTTGATCAGACAGTGATGGAGAGAAGGACAACGTAGTAACATGTTCTTTTTCCAAGGTCAATCCTTCTTATCGCCTGTCTAGGGTAGACCTACTTTTTGGCATCAGATTATTTCTACAAGTTGTTTTTTTTTAAAAAAGTCAATAGGCACATTTCCTTCTTTCAGAAGAAATCTGTCACGCACAGAGATTTGCCCTGGATTAAGGCTACACTTGCAACCAGGCGAAGGAAAATGGTTCCTTTGTTCTTGGGTTGTTCATGGTTGGAAACGTCTCTGACATTGGGAGCGAGATGGAACATGTAAATCTTCACCCTGGCACGACCTACTCAGCTCAAAGCCTCGGCACAAGGAAAAGGAAGCAAGGAAAAGGGTCCCCAAGCCCTGTTTGTAACCTTTTACCCTCCACAATTCCATCGATCGGTGAGGCCGGTCAGTCAGGATGGGATCTTGTCCCGAGGGTGTTTTTTCAGACGATGTTATTGTTAAAGGCACCTTGAACGCCAGCGTGAGGAAATACAGGTTGCAGGCGGCGTGATGAGGAGCGGGGAATGTACGTGCAGGTCCTGCCAGGAAGCAACAAGAGCGTTTGTGCGTGCGACTGCGCCTCCCACCAGCTCTTGGGATAACGTACACGGGAGGTGTCCGAGGGGAAGATCCGATATTTCAGTTACATCGGCTGCAGTCCCTTCAAGGTCTCGTTAATACGCTTTCAGTCGCCAGCTATTAATGAAAGGGAAAAAAAGTCTGGATTTAGATCTTCTATGCCCAGGTTCAACCCAAGATATTAGGGAGGTTTTCAACCACAGGTGACTCATGTCAGACAAGAATCACCTGTAAACTTGTATGAGCTTGTAGCTAGGATGTGTGTTGTGGTTCAGAGTAAATTAGGGGAATTTCTTTTAAAGAAATATTTTTTCATTTGGAATGGGATACAGCTGAAGACTGTGACTGTCATCACCCAGTGACAGCAGATTTGGTTAAAATAGTTCTTGCACTGAGAAAGAAGTCCTAGAGATCAACACAGTTAATTCATGGGTTTCAGACCATGCTCCTGAGGGAGATGAATCAGCAGGGCTGAGGTAGCTTCTGGGGTGGGGTGAGAGTGGGAATGTGTGGCTATGCATTCCAGGGGGAACGGCAGCCTCTCAGACTGGGTTCATCCCTACTGGAATTAGCCACGGCTTGACTCACAAGCAGAGATGGTTTCCCTTGGAGGAGCAATGGTACTACTAAACCTCTTTGTGAAGTCTGTCTTGTAAAGGTGGCATAACTGCTCACGTAGCAGCAGAGATCTCCTGTAACTGCTCCTGTGGAAACCAGAGCTCGCAGCCTGGTGTATGGAGCGAAAGAGGCAGCAATTTGAGGCTACCTTATAATATACAATAAACTAAAGCAGTTGCTACATGGGTTGCTCAGTCATTCCCACAAAGGGTTTGGGAGCATCTTGGGGGTGGGTGAGCTGGAAGCAGGAACGACGTTGGCCATCACGAGGTGACCTCCGCGCTGCTGTGTGGTAAGTGTGAGGAAGAGTTGATGGTAAGTTTGAGAAAGAGTTGAGTAGCAAATTAAGCTTATGACTCAACCTTAATGATGTTACTCATCAGTTAGAGGATCATGGAAAATCCCAGCTGTACATTTGGTGTGGACAGGGTTAGGTATGGGAGAGCAATTGCTTTTCACTCCCTTGGTAGGGCCCTTCCTGGGCTTTGTGTCCTGCATCTACACTTGGAGAGATGAGAAGCAAGAAGAGGAAAGTGAAGTGGAAAAATACTTCACAAATGAGTTTTAGAGGATCGGTGGGGAAGAAGGAGAGCCACATTGCTTTAAATTAATGGTTTGAATGATTGCAGCTTTTCCTTCACTCCAATTTACTCAAGCTGTGCAGAACAGCTCTAGCTAATGCATATTCTCATTACGTTTTCGCTGATTAGAGGAAGAAAAAAACCCAACCTGTAGGTGGTTTAGGACTGGACTGAGGATATTCACAGATACTCTTTTTCAGGCTATGAGTTATTGTGATGGAAACATCTGACGCTAAGCCTGTGTCTTATAAATAAACCCTTTAAACTCAAACAATTTGAACAAAAAGAGAAGTAGGTGGGTACTATCAAACATCCCCTTTGCTAAATAGGCTGGTTTGGATTGGAAATTCAAAGGTTTGTGTTCATTGTCTCAATGGATTCAGTCGTGGTCTTCGAGGTGGCACAAGATCTTTGTTTTACATATAGGAAAAATGCACTTTGATTGCAATACCAACTGCTGTCCTTTGGAAAAAATTAATCTTGCTTTTATACTTTCACATTTGAATTTGCATCTTCCATGTAAATTACACTAGTTTAAAACTCCATACGTATAGAAAGACAATATGCTTGTGAACCTGTCTTCAGCGAGGTACGGGTGTTTTGCAGGCTGACCCACCTGTGTTTTCCTTGGTTTGGATTTGGAAGTTTAAAGCCCGGCAGATAAAATAAAACATGAATTTAAGAACCTGATGAGCTTAAGCTTTGATCCCCTCCTTTTAGAAACCCACCATTTTTTTACGTGCAGATTTGCTGAGATGTGATCAAACAGGACGCAGGCGATGATTCCGAGTCGGTTTCATTACAATTTTGAAAAATTCAACAGATTGTTACAAACTTGCTCTTTGCAAAATGCCCCGATGTCCAAGTGCCCAAAATCTCTTGAAATACTTCTTCGTTCTGCTGTCTTTCAGGGTGGTAGGATGACAATTTTCAAGGAAAAGTTGCTTTCAGATTATGTTTCTGTCTGAAAACAAATGGGATGATTGAGCTTTCAGAGTCCAGAAGACACATTTTAACTTTAAATGCGAAACTGGCTCTGTAGCAGCACTAAAATCATGCCGTTGTGTTATCGTTTGGGTTAGACAGACATCGGCAAAATCAGGCCAAGCTTTCCCTGCGTTGTGGGCAGTGAGTGGGGCTTGTCAAGACAAAGAGACCTAATAAAAGATGAAAGCTGTTCAGACAAACTAAGATAACTTGGCTGCTATCTCTTAGCTGCTTTAGCTCAGCTAGGTGGGAAAACTGTTGTTTGCAGGACTGCATCTTTCTCAGGCTTTGATACCCAAAGGGAAAAATCAGTAACACGCCTCCCAGGTCTTGCCAATGGCCTTCCTTTTAGCTGAAGAGGAAAACAGCAAAGCGAGGAAGCGAAGCCAAGCGAATCCTTCACTCAGAAGCGAAACTGGCAGGAAACTGGGAGAGATGACTGCAAAGCTTCAGAATTTTCTAGGGTGCTGCCTAGAAGTGGCAGGGTGAGCGATCCCGCCGGCTGCCACAGACAGCGAGTCCCGTAGCGCCGGTGGTGATCAACAACACCTTCTTGTGGAAACACAAAATAGACCACAAACTTCTCAACAAAGACATTTAGAAATGTCAAGAATGCTGCAATTGACAACAGAATGTCACCGGGAAAAAAGCACATCTTGACACCAAAGCAGATGGCAGAGGAGACAATTGAGCATTATGTCACAGAGCTGTTCGATGAAGTGAAGTCATAGGAATTTGAGCAGCTACCAGCCTAATTAGTGACTTCATAAGTCGTCTTCTAACATATCACCAGGTGAAAACAGGGGACAAGGAACTCGCCTACCATGAATATCTGGGGCTGGCAGAACCAAAAGAAAAACTGTGCTCTGCTCCTTTTTATCAATTCAGAACTGACACTGGAACTGCCTGTGGAGAAGATGGCCTAAGCTACTAGAGCTTTACAAAGGGGGCATGAACAAAATCCTACAGATTCTAACTCTACAAAGTCATTCAAATATGGAACACTGCCACTCATCTCCTCTAATGAAGATCTTCCTTACTCTGCTTTCCCATCCGCACGGTCCAGTGGATTTGAACGGATTTACTTGTGGTTCCCTTTGGTGTAAAGGAGATGGGAACTGGGATCCTGAAACAGGAGTGAGAATGGGTGTGCGACGGCCCCGTTCTCGTTTACTCAGACACCCCTTTGCACTTCTCTGAGTGTGTAACAGAACGGTGACTGTAAGCGACAGAGCCAACGAGATGCAAAAGAGATTTTGGATCAGAAAGCATCAGCGCTGAAAATGGCTTTGCTCCTGAGGACCTGAGCAGAGATGAATTCATTTCTTCTCACATATGCACTGTTATAATGAGCCAGAATTTAACTGGAGGCAGTTAGAATTAGAAATTAGTGTATTTACATACTCAGAAACTTAGTGTGACAAGAAAATGAGATTCATCTAGTTCCTCATTCATTTCCAGGTGTCTTCCTATGAGTTACCTTTATCTTAGCAAGTACTTTGTAAAATATGATTAGAATACTGAAATCTGATTGTGTTAAAAAGTACCTTGAGTTTCATTTGCACAATCATTCATTAATTGTGAAGCATTATTGAGAAGCGTTTGACAATGAAGATCCCTAAATATTTAAAATTCAAGTGCTGGAGAGGGTCTCATCCCATTAGAAAGCAATCAACCATCTCGAGACAGGTTAATAAAAGCAGCTTAAACTCATCCTGAGAAGGCACTGTTGACCTCCATTATCAGGCACAGGACTCCTAATGATTCATTGATCACATTTTCTCTGTTCAACAGAAATATCATGAGCCTAAAGGTGTCAAGATATCCAACATGAGAGATTTTTCTTCCTGTCTCACAACTACATTGGACAGATGACCTTTAGTCTTTCTTTCACATTAGTGAGATGTTTAACAAAGTCAATGCAGATACATTTTTCACAATTACCGGATGCACACGATCACAGAATCCTCTATTTGGTACCACACGACAAACAGATAAAAAAAGTCTTGCTTCTGTAAATGCCCCTATTATAAATAAGTGCACTGCTCTTCAGCTTCCCTCTTCCAGTAAGACCACAGGGTTTAAAAGCCCCTGAGCAGTTCTGGGGTTCTATGAACACATGTAGCTAACCCGAGGCTGTTTCACAGGGAGACAGGTGCATGGGTGGATATAGAAGAGGCGCTCAGCAGGGATGGACAGTCCATCTGCGCCCCTTCCAGCAAGCGTGCCAACAACCGCCCTTGCATCTCCAAAGTACCAGGAGGCCCCATGCACTCAGCCTTTACACCCTGTGCAGTTCAAGGGCCTTGACTTTCCATCCTGAGCTCACTTGACGTTCCCTGGCTCAGGCAGGGATAGCAAGGGAGCTGTGACATTGAGGACACCCAGAGCCAGGCGCTCACCTGGAGTCCTGAGCAGATTTGCACATTCTGTGCAGAAATGCTCATTGTCAGCACCAGAGCTGGCAGCTGAAGGTGACTCAAGTGTGCCTAGAAGAGCTGCAGCCACACCTCTGGATGGTGGCAATGTTCCCATTTTCACTGCCTCTTTGGCCCTGGCAAGTGTCTCCTGCTGAAACTCCAGGTCAGAGGGGTTGCGGAGGGCACAAGAACACATCAAAGTGCCACAAGAGCTATGTCATAGAATCACAGAACCATTTTGGTTGGATGAGACCTCAAGTCCAACCATTCCCCGTCCCTACCAGAGCACCACTGACTCCTGTCCCTCAGCACCACATTTCCACACCTTGGAAACCCCTCCAGGGATCATGGGGACTCCAGCCCTGCCCTGGGCAGCCTGGACAACCCTGGAGGGGGAGAAACTGTTCCTCAGGTCCAATCTAAAGCTCCCCTGGGGCAACTTGAGGCTGTTTCCTCTTATCTTATCACTTGTTCCTTGGGAGCAGAACCCAACCTGCCCTGGTCCCAGTCTCCTGTCAGGGAGTTGTGGAGAGCCAGAAGGCCTCCCCTGAGCCTCCTTTGCTCCAGGCTGAACAAGCCCAGGTCCCCAGAGCTCCCCACTAATACATTAGCAGTACTCACTGCACATCCTCGCTCTGTCTGTCCTGCAGTTAAAACCTGAAGTTATTCCACTGGAGTCCTCAAGGTTCAGAAACATGGCCTTGTCTGCCTGAAGACTGTTCTCCGCTGGGTAGGAGAGGAAGGAAGTTGTTCTCTCAGGATGAGCTGATACCCTCACCTGTGCTCTGCAGGTGAGAGCGGGGAGGGAGGTGAGAAGTAGGCAGGAAGCACCACAGAGCAGCTGGCAGAACATGATTAGCTCAAGGTCACTTGGCTGTTGGCCCAAATGCATCCAAAAATACTGAAAGCCAGCATTTAGTCAGTCCAGCAGCCCCAAAAAAGAGGCAATAGCTGAGCCGTGTCATTGTTCAGCAAGGTGTGCAGATTCTGCTAGCACCCTGTGGGAGGCCACCACGGACGTAAGCTGGGACCATCACCGTTCATGGCCTAGCTCGTGAGTGGGAATTGAACTCAATGTCATTTTATTTGAATACTTGCCTGAAAACAGATTAAAAAGTGCTTTCTCAAATGGATCAGAAATTCCTGGTCACTTTTCAATTTCTCTTGGGATGAAGAGGTGGATGACTGAAGGCAGCAATGCTGTGATGAAAGATGCCTGTTAGAGCAGGAGCTACAAGCTCTGGACAGAAGCTTTTCCCAGCACTGAGGCTTTTACAAGGTTCCATCAATTCTGAGACAGTTAAATTTTTCTTCCCCCCTCTATCAATAAACGTAAATGTGTGGAAAATTACCCTAATCTTCTTCCGAAGAGGATGTGCCTCCAGAATCACTTCCAGTACCAGGGACCTCTGAATTCTGCTGCCATATTTAGAGGCGATAAAAACAGTCCTTGAATTTCTGACCAAAGTCCAAATATAGTCTATTTCATTCTGCCAACTGAAAATGTACCTTTTTATTTTGTGCAGTTTTGTTTAAATCGAACTTTGTTCCAAACTTTTCATTCTATAAATGTCTCTTTCACTATAATTATTTAAATAAAGTGGGAAAGTGCCCAATTTAGTGAACGGAATTAGTATGCGACCGAATGCGCCTGCTATTGTCATTCTACTGGGACTGGTGCTCTGTTCTTGTTCCCACTTCTCCCTGACTTCAGCGGATTTGCACAGGAGCTGAACCCAGCCTGGGAAGGACAGATTACCACAGGCCGTTGAGTTTGCTGCTGTTTCTACGTGATTTATCAAAGTCTTCGCAGTGGGAGGAGTACACTGGTAGAAAGCACTTCTGCAGCTACGCTTTATCACTCAAAATGTTTATTCCCAAAACATCTGTAGGTCAGCTCTGTGGATCCAGCCACGAAGGGAATGTAGGGAAAAAAAAAAAGTCGTCTGCAGTATTTTTTACTTTCTCCTCTTGGAAACTTCAAGGCAGAAACTCAGTGTGTCCTCCCTGAGGTGTCCTGAGCTGCGTGAAGGGGAAGCCAGATTGTGTCAGTGTCCTCACAGCCTGTACCTGGGTCCTGTTACGTGAGGAGGGATGACCAGTATTAAGGTGGTTGGCCAGAGCCTCCCTTCGCTTCTCCCTGGTAGAGCTGAGCCTGCCCCACGCTCCAAACACAGCGCTCCCTGCTCACAGTTGCGGTTGCTTCTCATTAGAGAATTCACCGAATTCCTTGTTGGAGGTGAACGAGGAGTGTAATCCCAGTGAATCTCTTCAAAAATGCAAATCAATATTCACAGCAGTTTGTTTGGGGGGGGGGAGGGGGTAGTAACATTTGTTCAACTGTATTCCTTACACTTGAGCTATAAAAAGCAGCAAATTAAGGCTCAACATGAAGCCACATAACAAAAAATCAAAAAGTGACAGCAGAAATGTTTCAGCATCCACCCACCACTTGCACAAGGGAATGAGGAACAGTGTCTTGCTGGTTCCAGGAGACTTAGCTTGTCATTCTGCTAGGACCTGTGCTCTATTCCTTCTCACTAACTTCAGATTTACTCAAGAGCTGAACCCAGCCTGGGAAGGACAGATTACCACAGGCAGTTGTGTTTGAAGAGGACATAGTTGCTGTTCCTAGCCCTGTGTGATACTTCCCAGAAGAGACATGAAACTGAGAAGCCAATCCCTTTAATTTTGATAAGCTAGTCTCATTTCATTAGCGCAGGGACAGGGACCTATCCAGAAGCCTTTGGAAGCAATTCCATTCTTCACACACACATCCTTCTCAAGTGTCCATGGCCAAAGCCATTTGTCTTCATTTCCTGTACCAAAACCAGAGGACAACGTCCCTTTGTACCAATTACTGCCTTGTGCTGCTCTCTGCCTCTCAGGTGGGTTTCAAGCCAACCTTATAACTCTGTTCCAATTTAGCAATGGTGCCAGCAGCAGTTATATATTCTAGGTGACAATCTGCCCTTGCTGCTCCTCAAGGGCCAACCTAATGGTGGCTGAAGGCAGCTGAAAGTCTCTGCAGCGTCCTCCACATCAGCTCCTCGGCTGCACCGACCAGAGCTCCTGCAGCTATAGCTTGCTTGTGTGACCTCCCAGCACAGGAGGAACTCACCCCTTTGGAAGCTTCATGGAAAAAACCGTCAGTGAAGCAGAGATTGTCTTCTCTAGGAGCAGCTGGGCTTTTGTGGCAGAGCTTTGTTGCGGTCAGGAGCAGCCTGAAGCCCTTAGTGCCGCTTTGCTCAGGCAGCTGCCTGCGCAAGCACCTCTTACTCCAGTTTCTTGACACACGGTGCACCAAGCTGAACAAAAAAGCAGAGCCCAGTTAGAGTTCTAAATTAATGAAATGCTATAACAAAAGTTAATGAAGTTCATAACAATTTGAATCCTTCATTTTTTGAGTATACCTGCTTTTGTATTTTGGGATATCCTGGCTTGAGAGCCCCTTCTGTCAATATGGAGCTTTAGATGCAAAAAATCTATGTAAACATAAATTCTTTTCATAATATTCAAATAAATTAACTATTGTTTTTTCTTATTATTGTAATTTTGCATTAGATTCTTTTCTATTTGTTTTATTCAGAGTCATGAGAAGAGTCGTTCTGGAATGTCTTTCTCTGATGGTACCATTCATTAAAAGAAAAACAACTTAAAACCTCACACCACAGAAAACCAGCTATTAGATACATGTGGCTTGATGATTATATCTGTACTGTGGTCTGAAGCAAAAAAAACCAACCCTGTTTGTCCTCCTGTGATTACTTCTGAAGCACTTTAGTACTGTTGCATCCCCCTGGCTTTGCTGTTTTCCTTACTCCTGACAGAACATTTGGGTAAATGCAAGAAGAGAGAGGGGATAGTGCAGCAGTTTGACAGTCTAATTATGAATATTTAAGAGCTGCTGAAATGCACTCTCTTTTATCAGCTGATTTCCTATCAATGACAGCATTGGAAGCACTTGTCTCATTTTTCAAATCAAAGCTTCCTCAAGCAAAATGCTCGCAGACTGAATAGCTTATGCATTCTATTAATCACGGAGGGTGGGAAAAGATCCATCAAGTGCTTCAGAGCGTTGGAGAGTGCTCCATCCTTGTAGAGCTTTCACTTCCCCTTTCTCACAGATGAGCGCATTTGCCTCCTGTGAACGATCTTTGTGATTCTTCCTCATCCAGAAACGGTTTCAGATTTATCTTCCTTCAACGGTGCGTCAAATGATGCCTGAATATTTATAAAAAGAGTAAATTCTAATTGGGGTTAGTCATAGATAGGAGGCAAGAGTAGTCATATGTTGTTTTCTTAAAGGAGGAGGATGGCTCTTACTCTGCTTCCAGTGGGGCAAGTTTCATGGAAGAACTGTTACAGTTTAGATGGAACTCCAGCTTTGAAATGAACTTTCTCAATTTGAGCCAGAAACACTATTGTTGCCTGGTGTTTATTCTTCTGTGATTACTTTCGGCACTCAGGGTTGCTTTTGGCCCAAAGATCCCAATTAATTGTATCGGGTTTGTTCTTTGTGCATATACTGAAGAGAAGTGTCTTCTCCTTACTAGGTAACATTAACCAGACTCTCCCCAACAAGGACATTTAAATTCTGCAGGGCATGCTCAACTGCTGCAGCTGGAGAAGGGGAATAGCTTCAGAGATGTGCAGCCCACACCTGCTTAGAGCTGGGCTGGCCCTCCGCCTCCCGGGGCGCTTGGGATGGCAGAGCACTCCGATAACTGCTCCGACTGTGTCTGCAGTGCTTGTTCCCTCCTGTTTTGTCACTGCAACTTGTGAATCTACATTCCATATGTCACTGAAAGATGACACGACACGAAAAAAAAGTCAATACTTTACTGAGCAACATCTTGTGGTATTTCCTACTATTACTAGAGGGGAATTTCGTTCCTCCTGGTCTCATCACAGTTGGGAAGTTTCATGGTAGAGCGAGGAGTAGCCTGTCTCCAGACAGGAGATGTGTGGGATTCAAGAGAGTGACGTCTGCCTTTGTTAGATAAGAGCAGGGGAAAAAGAGGTTCAGGCAGGGAAGCAGAGAGAAGAAGGAGGCTGGAAAGAAACAACTTGGGAAAGTGAAGAGGAGGTTCAAAACTCCTTCATGTACATTCACACAGCTGGATGAAGGTGCCCTCGAGCTCAGAAATGCCTAGTGCCACAACTCCCACTGCAATGAGTAAGAGCTGCATCCAGCCACCTAAGAGCAAACCTCTTACCAAAGACACCCACAGCTGAAAATTTGGGAGTTTTGTTTTCATGAAGTGTTGTTTTAATATCCTATATTTAGTCTGCATCTTCATGGGTCTAAACTTAGACATTTTGGTCCAGCTACCAAGCTAGAGGGAGCTATAGAAAAATAAGGCTGCAAACCTTTTAAATAGAGCTCTGCTATTAACTGTTTCTAACACTTATGCCACTGATTATATATTTAATTTTCTAGAAAAATCACATTTTGTCCTCGGAATGACTACTCTAATTCGCTTCTGATGCACAGCCAGTTTTCATAGCACCACAACTGGTTTCTCACCATTTCTCCCTGTTTAAGAGCCAATCTGGGTACCAGTTTGTGCTCGTATCGCTATGTGCGTCGCCGGTAACACTTTCCTTCGGCCGGCCTTTAAACCCACCTTAAAACAGAGCTAGGGTTTTAATTACGCCAGGCTTTTGCTGCTGCTGTTGAGGAGAGTGAGACCAGCTAAAAAAGAAAAACGGGATGCCCTTTGTTGGAAGGACGAACCACGTCCTGAAACAACTACCAGGATGGTGGATTTCCTGATGAGTGCCAGGTGAGACTTTGCAAGAGGGCAGGTTGCAGCCAAATACTGGATTTGGCCTCAAAGAGAGGAGACAATCCTGACTGCACTTTGTGGATTGACAGAAATTAATGGAGACCCTGTGCAGTTGGCTGTGAGGGAAAATGTCAGTCTGCTTCCATTTTTCAGTCAGAACGGTTAGTTTTTGTTAATTGAAATGATTAGCACCCGAAGCGCATTAACTGTGCTGCTCAGCCCCATGCCAACGAGCTCCCCCAATCACGTCCTTTATACAAAGTTTAAAGTGGGTCACAAATAAATTGAATCAGTGACCTTTTCCAGTAGTTTTCCCTGGGGCAAAGCAGAATGTGTCATGTGCCCAAGTAATCTATTTTCTTTTTACAAGGTTCTCTCTTCTGCAGGGGTTTTCAGCAGTCTCCAAACTTCGGTGCCCGAGTTCTGCTGGTCACAGCTCGTGAGAGCCCTGTAGCACTCTGAGACCTGACACTGTCAGCCTCCCTGGGTGACCCGTGCCAGGGCTTGGCCACCCTCACACTGAAAAAGCATCTTCTGATCTTCAAAGGGAAGCTCCCGTGTTCCAGTTTGTGCCCCTCACCTCTGGTGCCATCACTGGGCACCACTGGAAAGAGCCTGGACCCATCCTCTTGACACTCTTCACCTTTACATCACTGTGCCAAAGGCTGCGCCGCTGTATTAATCACCTTAACGAACTTCCAGGCCTGATAAGTGAGGGGTGGGGGTGATGCAAGGAGCAGGAGGAAATATTTCAATAGGCTTTTGATGAGTTGATGTATAAAGAGGCAAATGAATGATGTAATTTTTACTCATTTTTCACTGGAATCCATAGTTACTTGGAGTGTAAGAAGAACAAAGAACTTTGATACCACAACTCTCGGTGCCAATGAATGTTTGCGGTTTATATCAGGCAGCCATTTGATGAAATAAATAATAGCTGGTGCAGGGACTGAAGTGCTGATTTCTCCTCTCTCAGATGAGAGCTCTACACATCTGATTAGATGCTCTCATGTATTCTTTCTGTCTATGGTTTCTCTGCCTTCGGCAAGGGCTCTGGAGAAGTGGTACGTAGGGCTGAGCGCAGGTCACGGAGCTCAGGTCTCCCACCTGCTGACTGAGTGTTGCTTCAACTAAATTACTGGATTACGATGAGGAAATTGCCCCTCCTTACTGTTTTTGTGTGCTCCTTGGTGCATTAGGGAAGCTTTGCTTCTTCAATGATTCAAGTGGTGCAGACAAAACAGGCACCTTTCAGTTTGTAGCTCCTGAGAGGATGCAAACAGGAGCCAAGGAGCTAGGAGTTCCCATTGCCAGGGCTGGGGTCCTTCTGAGAAGACCCAGGTGCAGGATTTTACGGTGCAGGTGTATGTGCAGTGTCCTTGGACAGAAATCAAACCCCTGTTCAGTGCAGACAATGAAGCTTCTGCTGTCAGGGACCTGTGCAAACCCCTCTGAATCCTGAGGGTTTGGCAGCTTGGGCTGAAGACCAGTTTCGATGTGGTACAGCTGTCTGGCCCCGAGGAACCTCAGTGGGCTCCTGCTCCTCCTTCACTTGGGAGCTCTTTCCCTCGATCTCTAAGGGAGGCAGTGCAGGGTGCCTCTAACCTCAGTTCCACCTCCCACTTTGGGAGGATGCGGCAGACAGTGAGAATACAATTTCAGGAAAAGGAGGATTTATTGCTTCCTAAGTGTGGTGTTTCCTCTTTGTTGGTAAAAGCTACATGTTTGAAAAGTTGATTTTCACGGTGTACTCGGTCCCGATACATAGCGGTTGTGCTCAGTCACGTTACCTCCATTTAATTCAAATTGAATTTTCTGTAACTGGCCTTAAGTATAGTTTTACGTGTTTGCTCTCCCTATTGCCTAGGTTGAACTCATTTCTTTCCACATCTCCAGAGCAAAGGGAATCAGATCCATGGCACATCTCTGCAATAAAACAGCAATCTATCTCCAGCTCTCTATTACACTTCAGATGTAATTACTTTGTCTAGGGTAGGAGGGTGTGAAAGGACAGTATTACTTATGGGGGAGTCTCCAAAATGAGTTTTTCTAGCTTTTTCATTTCTTGATTTCCAGTTTCCTTCCTCTGCAGTTCGAATACAAACTCTGAGACGCTACTGACAGCGTGGCCATTCATTGCTCAGATAGCTCCTTTGCCTCCTGATCCCTTCTCTGTATTCTCTGCATGTGGAAAAATCCTTTTTTGCTTATGGTAAAAGATCTTTCTACTTGTCTTGCTGTGTTTGGCCAGAATTTGGTCAAGAATCACTTATTCCTTATCCAACCCTTAACTATTCAAACCACCAAGACACCCCCAGTGAACCGAGAGGGACAACGCTGCTGTGTGAGTACAGGGGTGGGATGAACTGTGGGTAGGAGAGATGGAGCTCTGCACAGCGCAGCGTTCAGCTGGCAATACAACATGTAATAGAAATTATTACCTCAAGTTAAAGTGAAAGCTGCTTGATAGGACTGAGCCTCCTGCATCACCCGGTGAGTCTCTGCAATCTCCTGCTCTTTAGGGGCTGACTCTGTCCTGGCTTGTGCTCGTAGCTGCAGCAAGACCGGGTGGAAAGTCAACGAACGGAGGGAACGCACAGAGAAACGCCGCGATCTCCCCGTAGAGAGCACGTATCATGGAAGCCACTTCTGATTATGTTGTCCCATTGCTCACGTTGAGACCAATACCTAAAAATAGAAATCCCATTATTAAAGATAAATAAGTGGCACGTTTAACCGAAGCAAATTAAATGTGTAAGTCTGAAGCAAAGATCCATGTCACAATGTTAATTCATTAAACGCTGGGTGGTCTCGCCATGAGGGCGTTATATCATGGTGTCACTCATTAATCATCTTTTCCTGTCACTTCTGAATTAAACCATTTCTAGAGATCCTGTGCACTTCCTCTGCCGATTAGCCGACTCGCTATTACATCTTACTGCAGGAGGTCAAAGTCCTGAGGATTATCAAGCCGGAAGCGATTTCTGATTTACCTGCATTTCATCCTATTCTTCCTTTTCAACTACAGCTGGGAATAGGTTTAATAATACACAGATTTAGACTGCAAAGAAATTTTAATTTTAAAAGATAAAAGATTTCAGAATGAGCTCTTTCTTCATCCAGCTGCCAAATTCCAAGAGTAGGATCTCAGGCAGGTATAAATATCGAAGTGACTGCTGCTTAAGCAGATCAGTGACAGCTTATTCCCACTGAACGGCTGCTTAGCTCCCAGCTACCGGCACCGGCACAGCTTGAGAGGAGAGTGGCAAGTGAGGTCTCAGTGGAGGCCAGGGGCAATTTTTTATTTGAAAGTTCAGAGGTGTTTGTTTCTGCCCTAAAATTGCACCCTGCCCGTGCTGACAGACCTACAACAGTTTGGAGTTCTAGGGTAAAGTCAACGGCCAAGCTTCTGAGGGTTTCTCCCATGCCCTATTCATTGGATTACGGTTTGGATGCTGCCAACCATCATCCTGCTGCTCCCCTCCCAGCTATTCATTCCATTCCCACTTCCAAGTGCAATTGGCTCCAGGTTCTCTCGGTGTAGCTCCCTCACCCCGGTCTGAGACTTGCTATCTGTAGGTCTAAATAACTTCATAGCACCTACTAAAAACCCCCGTTTTTCTATCCAAAGACATTCTGTACACCTTCATTTCCCCACCTGCTGGGATGGGCTGCCCAGACCCTGCCCTGCCACCCCAGGAGGACCGTTACCATTGTGCCCAGGGAGCCCGCAGTGCCCCTAGTGCCCTGGCACTCCCCAGCGCGTGTCTCTGGTATGACCTACAGGGATACGCAGGAGTGGGGACCGTGGGCGTGAGTCTCCTGGCCCACTGGTGCTGCTGGGAGGAGATGGAATACAAGTGACACTCTATTATTAGGCACCCTGGGCACCCTGGGCCTCCCTCTCGCCCCGCAGCCCCGCTCAGCTTGGCAGAGATCCTGAACTACCACTGTCAAACTCACAAGGCCACTTGTGACCAAAAGGAGATGGGGACAGATCATCCCTGTCACCTCTTTATCAACAGCGATGACACATTGGAGGAAACTGCCGCCCGTCTCCAGCGGGGTAGCAAAAAAGCCATGAATTATTTATCAGTTCAATTAGTTGACATGGGCAAAGAGTGGTGAGGGCTGTAAAATAATTACTTATTGATTTGCCTTTTCTTCCTCGAACCGCTTCACAGTTTTGGTGCGAGACAGCGAAAGCACGAGGGCTCAGGAGCTGCTTGCTACCCCTCCTGGTTCCAGCGGAGCTGGCATTACAAATAACGAGGCTTCAGTGCTGGACGTGTCGAAATATTGGTGCTGGCACAACAGATGGAATAACTTTATCTGCTACAGCACAGGTGCTGTTACCCCATTATTTTCTACAGACATGTTAAGCAACAATCAATAACTCCCTGTCTGCTTATGGCATTTGGAAATCTCTGGGGACTACTTATGACACTCATTTGTTTTCCACGCTTGCCATTAAATCATATTCAAGATGCCCCAGACCTTCCAAAGGTGGCTATTTCTTGGGTGGTTTTTGTGCATACCAAAAGGGGGGTAATTTTTGTGCATATGAACACTAATAAAAAAATCCACCCAAGTTTAGAAAATGACAGATTATGACACTCTTATAAAGAAGGTGGCAGAGCTAGTAGCTTATTTTTAGATCATTCTGCAGAACTGCTGTAAAGTTCTCCAGTTACTTCATATTTGTTACTACATCAGTAGCTGGCCATGTTGGTTACGGGTTGATTCAGTGCCTGTATCATGAGGTCATCAGACTGGAGACAGTCTCAGAGCGATGCCTGTACTTGCTTGTGCTGCTGGAGGTATCGTAAACACTCTGGTGTTGGATTGTCACCACAGGCCACTGCTCCTGGCTATGGGAGCTCTTCACAGAACACCTTAATTAACTATTTTGAAATGTGAAGTCAATTGTAAACCAAATGCAGACCAAATGCTGAGCTATTTCAGGTAATCAGAAGCTTTAGTAACATTATTGGAAATGAACAAATCCAATGGCCTTCTACTCCTGCTGGAAAATCCTACCCCAGGGTAACGGTGTGACTAAGAACCTGCATCATGGCTCAGGAATCCCTGCATTCTGAATCACAACAGTTCTTGAATTTTGTGGCTGTTGTCAAACAGCAAGTTAGACCCTGACATGCACACTGTCCCAGTCTGTGGTCAGGAAAATGTCAGGTCCGCTCACACTCAGTGCTAAGCACAGAAGAATACGAAGCCATTTCTACGGTAGGACCAGCCCGCGGCAGACAAAAGCACCTATGACAAGCACTGACATTTTATCCTTGAATCAAAGTTCCAGGTTTGAAGAGAGGAGCAAAAGTTTCTTTAGCTGGTGGCTACCACGTGCTCTCCTCCATGTTCACTGGTTACTTAAACTCCTTGATTTAGGTAGCACGGGGCAGTTTGGTTTTCTCTACTGGCCAGAGAAGTGTCATGATCACACTCAGCAACTTGTTTGAGCACAAGTCAGCAAGGTCGACTTTCCCTGCCGGTTTTACAGCACCAACAGCGTTGGTTCTCTGGTGCTATGGTGGTTGTGGAGCACGTGGTGAACGACCTCCTTGTATCCAGCGCTGGCAGACGCTAACCCCTGCCAACAACAGCAAAATGAAGCTTAGGATCCTCTCTGGTAGGTTGATCCTGACTAACAACTAAGCCCCCATCCAGCTGCTTGCTCCCTCCCTCCCCTCAGTGGGATCAGGGAGAGAATTGGCAGAGCGGAAGCGAGAAAACTGCTGGGTTGAGATAAATACAGTTTAGTAAATGAAGGGAAGAGAGAAAAAAAACCAAATTGGTGATGCAAAGGCAACCATCCCCACAAGGCCTGACTGAGATTCTGGTTCACCTCCAGCTCTCCCGTTGCCCTGTTGCAGGGCCAGAATCCTAGAGTACCAGGTTGGAAGGGACCTCAAGGATCATCTGGCCCAACCTTTCTTGGCAAAAGCAGAAGCTAAGAAGCTGCAGCTAAGGTGGGTCTGGAGATGATGTTTCTAGAAATCATGTTTGTTCCTGCCTTGTCTGGTGACTCTGCAGCAGCTGTGGTCTTGCTGATGGTATCACTGTGAGACAACACCGGAGCATTTCCAGCTGCTTTAAAAAAAAAAAAAAAAAGGCAGAACTGGGAAATTACACATAAAACAACTGAGAAGAACACAGTGGTTGAAAGCTTCCAGCGCCGATGATGTCACTAGGTTGCCGGTACGATCTCCGTGCAGGGGATTATCACCCCCTCCTCGTCTGCCCTGTGACTGTTCCAGCTGCAGAGTCGTACAGCACTGTCTCCACGGGCAACCTGAATTCAAGCACTTTCTGAAGCGCTCGCCTGTGCACCATCAACGTTCCCAGACTCGGTTGGTCTTTAACACGGTGCGGGTGACCTACAGATATTTGCAAGAGGTTATTTTTGCACTATTTGTTTCTCTCTCTCTTTTCAATAAAACATATTTTCAGGAAGCAAAAGTGCAGAGCGTTGTGCTAAGCAGGGTCAGAATGAGAAATGTCAAGATCTTATTAAAAAGCATTCATAGTCCAGGCATTTGGCTCAGCCGGTGGGGCTCCTCGTTTTCTTTCTTGCCATCTCTTTGGGAAGCGAGCTTCTTCAGCAAGTAAACGTTAGCAGGAAATGAGGGGAAAGTTTCCAGCAGTTAAGGGTTCTTATGCTCAAGTGTTATTTTGAAAATATTTCTGTTAAGTGCGAACACATTTTCGAGTGTCATTTAACAGGTATGATGGCATTTCACGTGGGAGGTGAGCGTACACCAGCAACAGCCCCGCTCCTTCGGCGTGACACGTATGTTCATTTGGTGTGCTGGAGCAGGGCGGTTCTACGGGCACCTTGTCAATACCTCCACTGGCAGCTTCGCGGAACCGTCCTTTGGGGATTGTAAATTTAATTACTGCCAGAGTGCTTAGAGGCATTTTTGCACATCAAATCAAAACACAGAAATAAATAAATAAAGGCCAACTTCTCTCTTCAGTAAAGACACGTTCTACCAGCAGCGGCTCCGAGTCGTGCCGTGAGCTGCCTGCCAGCTGCCCCGTTCCCACCCGTGGATCCGGGCGCCCATCAGGAGCCGCACTAGTTTCTGAATGGACGGGGCAAGCTTTGCGGAACGGCAGGAACAAGGCAAACGTAGCTGCTAGTAAATATGTTTGGTCGGGCAGGGGAGTTCTGACTGGCTGAGGGAAAAGGTCAGGAGCAGCCTTCAACAAGCCCATCCATCCTGGTGGATGTTTGACAGGCCTCAGTGTACTCCTGGGAGGGATTACGTGGCCTTTGGAGCAGAGCTTCCCCTGCGGTCCTCTCTTTGTTTTTCCCGCAGTGGCAAAGGACAGTCTTTACATCATTCTGCTTGCTGCCTTTTCCCTCACTTATACTGAAAGTCCTTCTGATGTTGACACCACGGCCTTTTTCTTCCTGGCAGTCTTTTCTTACGCAGTGTAGCGGCTGCTGCTGGCGAGGTGTCAAAGGGCAGAGCAAAGACGTGAATTTTACCTTTTTCGGTTTAACCTCTTGGCATTGGCCTGCGTGGAACAGGAAGGAGGCAGGGAGTTTATCCATCCACTAGTGAGTTGATGTGCTTTTTGCCATCGCAGTATCCTGCTGCTCCTTAGTGAGTAATAAACCACGACTAGTTTTGCTAAGTTAATACTAACACAGCACTTGGAGCAAGTGAACCTTTGTAATAGTTAACACTTCTAGCCCACTCTATAAAGCAATATCCAAGGTGACACTGGATAAGTATTTTTTCCTATTTTCTTGCTTCTAAATATCTTTATTTTCTCCTGTGGCTCTTGAATAAGGATACTTTAAAAACAGAGACACTTGCTAATGTTCAGAATTAGCTGCTAGATGGTGGCTGGCAAAATGGGGAACAAATCATGTTCAGGTTGTACCACGTGCAATCGTCCTTTTCTTTTCACTGCATTGCAAATCCTAAGCATCTTGGTGGCAGGGGCTCCAATTTCCTATCACTTCTACAGGCTTTGAAGAATCCTGATGTTTGGAGTAATTTTAATTTGACATTCTAATAACATTTCACACCTGAGCAGAAACTGGCCCCTGTGAGCAAAGGAGTGAGGCTCTGATGTTCAATGAGGCAAAAGGTTTTGACAGGTTTATTTTTTGCCACGTATACCTTCCAAAAGAGGGTGGGATCTTTCCTATCTGTTGCATGTCTTTACACTGCCCAGGGAGCAAATGAAAGATCTGAGCCAGCTGTGGATTTATTTTTTGTAAAGCGCAGTGTGTTGGGAGCTTGTAAATAAAATACTGTTGTTCAAATACCAGGAAGCATGATGATGATGTGTGAGAAACGTGAAACTGGTTCTGAATTAAGGCGTCAACTGAGGAGTGAGCCCTAGAGGATTTAGTAACTTCAGGACACACAGAGTCACTAGCTTGCTTTACTCAGAATTTCTGTGGGTATAAGTGAGAACAAAGTCTCGCCAGTATCTTAAAAGGCAGATGAGTGCTGAATGCACCCATTGAACCTGGGAGATTCTGTGTTTGGGCTGGGAGAAAAATGAGACGAACTTGCACAGAATGCAACAGAGAGGTCAGTTCTTCAGACCTCCGACCCTGGAGGGGCAAGAGAAAACCATTAGATCACTGGAGGACGTATTTAAAGTAAAGGTCACAGATTTGATTTATTCCTGTTGGGTACCGAGCACCTTCTCTTCCAGAAGTAAGTATTGCAAAAGTCAGCTTGAGCCTTTCAGGTCTAAGGGAGGTGCAGCATCCTGCAAAAGGTCAGAGCAAGCAGCAGCTCCTCTCCTTGAAAGGAGCCAAGACACAAAAAGACTCGTTCTGCAAAGTTATGCCTAGACTTTGAGCAGGCCATTTTCAGATGGAAACAGAAACTTTTTCTTACAGGAAATTTCTCAGTCTTTCAGGTGTTTTAAGATATGTTGAGTCAGTCTGTTAGACAAGAGCTGTCTGATGATAAACCAACGCTATAAACCATTTTAAATTGAGAACCTAATAGGATTACTTGCTATGGTTACATTCACTTTTCCACCAGTAAATTAACGTGAAACCTCTTAGATTTTTTTTTTTTTTTCCATTCAGCTGGAGCCACGCAAATTAAGAATTAGCAGTGGAGGCTACAGTCAGTTTGATGTAATTGGAAGAGACTTTTTACTTCCGCTGTCGACTAAACAAATACTTTATTAGTGCAATTCATGAAGTATGGAGTACTTCGTATGTCAATGAGTACTCCGATTGTTTAAAGTCATAATTCCAGTACTGCCGTTTTGCAACATTAAAAACAATGAGCGATATTAAAATGGCAAACTGGAAATGTGCCCATGATTTGGTATATCCAGATACGAAATTTACGAGAATATGACAGACAGGTAGAAAAATCAGTTCAGGAGAAGTGTATCTGAAAAACTGTAAGTGCTTTTCCGTGCACACATTAAGACTTCTTGCACACAGCATAAAAAATTGAGTGTTGTGAGCTGGTTGCTGTTAACAAGATATCTATGCTAAACACATATGGCATTTAAGATCGAATTTAAAATCTGTCAGGCACATAATTTATAGCCACGACCCAGCTGGTTGTGAGCACATCAGACCCCATTTGGTGGGTAACTGTGGAGTCTATTGCAACTCCGAGAATAATTTCAGAAATAGGGAGAAAGTTTCCAGCCAACTCTCACTTGTGCAGATATTTACATCCAACAGAATATATCTATAAAAAGCTAACGGACTACAGTAGGAGGGACATATTGCCACTGAGGTATACTACCAAAATTTTACTGTGTTCAAGGTCGTCTCTCGCTTGGTTTCTTCTGGCTGGAGCCTCTGTGCTGACCCCAGCCTGCTGTCCTAGTCCACCACTACGGAGTGAAGTGGTGAGCTGTTAGCACTGGCACGACTGTAGAGACAGAGAATCCACCTTTATTCTGTTTGCTTGGGGCTCAACCACACCATTTCTGGTCATATGGGCCACAGAGACTCTACGAGTTTGCTGATGATCAGGGTATGCCAAGACCAACCAAGAGCTAGACTGGTTATGAGTTTTAACTAGAAGAAGAGCCAAACAAGCTCATCTCCGCCTGCAGAAATCTGTACAGGCAGACTGGGGAGGTTGATGATCTGCCTCTTGTCTCAGTGGAGCCGATTTCGTTACAGCCACATTTCCTCTTTGCCACTTCAGTCTTTTTCCTCCAGACCAACACACTCTCTGAATGAATGGTGCCCAAAAGTGCTATCAGGGCTCACCCAAAGGTGGTTGTTCCAGTACAAGGTTCATTCTGGTGAATGAATGCTTGAGTCATGCCAGTGGAGTTACAGCAACAAGATTATCCTGGCATATACAGTTGGGCTGATGGAGAAGTGCAGGCAACTGGAGAGCTTGTTCTGAACCTGGGACAGAGTAGGTTGTACCTGGGCCGGGTATCTCGAGTCAGGCCGACCGGCATCTGGGTAATGTACACCACTTAATGGAGGTCCTGCTAATCACTGCTGACCTCTTCAATCTACCCAAATCTTTGGCACCTTGTGCCTTCACTTAAAGCTGTGCTGAGGGATTGGGTTAAGGTAAAGAGCTTTCCATTCACCTGGCACTCAGTGGGCGCAGGTTCTGAAGGAGCTTTGAGATACCTGAATCCTACTGAAATTCTTTAAAGGTTGGATATTTACCTCCCACAAGCTTTTTTTTGAATAACACTTCCCTAACCTCTCAGTCAGATGCAAGGGTGGAGGGAGCAGGGCCCAGAATCGGCTAAAAACTGCAGTAATAACTTAAGTGACTTCAAGTGAGGTAAATACTAAATATAAATTTCCAGTTTGACACAGAATCCACTGACAGCACCATAATCTCAGATCCTTTCATCATGCACGATTATAAGCACTTGTTGGCATGAGGCACCTATCTGTCACATTTATAGTTAGAAGCAGTGGAGGCAGCTGACATCTGACAGGGATGAGGCAGACCTGACAGGCACCCCCATCTTGGCTTCCTTCTCCGCTCCCTTTCATTCCTGGCTTTCAGAGGCTGGTAGGACATCTCCTCCCTACGGCGCGGGCTCTGCCGGCCCAGCTCTCGCTGCCACTGGAGGGAAAGGTGCCTTCAGGGGGTGACTTCACCACCTGGCTGCTGTCCTGATGGTGGCCATCAGAGCAGGGGCCTTTGAGGTGGGCAAGTCGTTTCTCAGAGAGCAGAATTGCTCAGCGTTCCATGCAGGGTGCGCGCACATTCTCTTTCCTCATGGTCAGGGACTTACTTTACTGGGTACCCTTTAAAAACTCAGCAGTGGTGGATCCTTCCTGAATACGGGCTTGATAACATGGATTTAGCAGCTCGATTTAGAGAGCAAAGATGCTTCCAGACTAAGCTGAGTGCTGGGTCCCTGCCATGAGGGACATACAGGCGATGAGCTGGTTAGCCCAGTAGAAATCAGTCCTACATTACCAGAGAAGATGAATAACCAAACAATGACTAAAGAAGTGTTCTAAACTCTGCTTCTTTTTCATTCCTTGAAGAGGACGCTGCCTGCCTGCCCTGTTCCTGGCAGAGCTCACCTCTCTCCTCACACTTGTTTACTGCTGGAAGCCATCGCCTTGCTGGAGGTCACTGTCCATCCACCCCCACTCTGTAGTGATTCACTCCCTTCCCATCAGCAAACAGAGAAAAGAACCAGCTCAGAAGCGAGTGGCATCCTGTTCCCTGAACACACTTTATAGGATTATAGTGATTCCTAACTTTGCTCAACAGGCGTATAAAGTTGTCTATAAAATAGCTTCCACAAGCCCAGGGAGCCCAGTGATTACAGCCAGCATAGCTCTTCCGAACCGCTGTGCCACAGCCACGATGCTTCTATGGTCTTCCCATTGCAGGAACAAGGGAATGCCCTTTCCTCTTGTTTTCTTACATCAGCACAAATCTGGGATACCGCCACCACTGAAATCAGTGGCAGAATGCGGCCCGTCAACATTTTGTGAGTTTTAAAAGCAGCAAGGAATTGAAAAGAAGTCCATTGTCTGCAACTTTAGTAGAGGAACTTTATCTATCAGGCAGCTGCTGTAGTCTACCTGCAGTGATTGATGTTAGCTTAATAATGATGATCGATTAGATCATCAGTGTCATCCTTAGAAAGAATGTACTTTAGCTAATGACATCAGTTGACTAATAGATTCCTGTTTAAATGTCAAGGGGCCAGAGAAAGACACTCTGCTAAGTACTTACATTATACCTATTGAAAAAAATCACATCAAGTCTACCTTACAAAGGACTTTTGTGCCATATTTATAAGCCTTCTGTCTCCTCTGCTCCCGACAAGCAAACTCTGCTTTAAGTTACAACAGCGTAAAGCTGCCAGGTCCCCAATTTGTGTCCAAAGTTTGGCTCAGTCTTTCTAGAAACCACCAGATATAAATCACGAAGCTGTTACCTGAGCAGTTCTCTCCCTGCTGTCATTACAGAGCACAGAGTGTGGAAGGTGGCTCCTTGAGCCACTGTGATCTCAGAAAAAAACAAATAAATAAATAAAATGTGGATAGAATTTTCTCTTCCAGTGTGTGTTTGCTCTTGGAGACACTCAAATTTCCTTCTCCTAATTACATACACTTCCTATGAACATCTTGAGAATCTTTTCCAGCATTATTGCTGTAAACAAACTGCATTTTGCTTTCCTCTCAAGGACGAGATTCTGCATAAACTTTACATCAATGTTATGCGTAAGTTAATGACTCCAGTCAGCAATATTATGCTATGAAACTTCCAAACATAATATCCAATTGGTTTTTAAATTAACATTCAAGGAAATGCTGACTTAATGCAGACTTGGAGTAGGTAAATACAAACGGGAATGCCATTTTGCTACCACTTTCTTCATAGATTCCTTATGGAGAGGCACAATTTATGACAAGATACAATTAACATATTTAGCTATCAGAAGGAGGTGAAAGAGAGGCATACACTATTCTATATGCAGCTGTGTAGTTGTACAGTATAAAATAATTCTGTACTATTTTGGGTTACTTTTTAATATCTATCTATCTATCTATCTATCTATCTATCTATCTAAGTCTTTAAAAGAGAATCATCTATCACAACCACTAATCCAGACCTAAACAGCGTATGAAGAAGAATCTGGTATTTTTAGAAATTGTTTGATTTTGGTTTTGTGTTGGTTTGGGGTTTTTTTTCACATTTTTGTTTCTCAGGATGAAAAATTAACTCTTTCAAGGGTGGATTTTGCAAAAATGTCTTTTTAAATTTTCTGCCTGATACGTGAGGCTGTGACTCACGGCGCGGAGTTGCATAGGTCACATCAGACTTCTTTCTTTAAAGAAAACATGATGTCAGATAAGAGGCCCAGTGTGATGTGTCAGAGCACATGAGAGGTCATGCCTGAAATGTGACAGAAAGGGTTCTCAAATTCCCTTAAAATCTGAGGACAAAGAACGAAGTGCTAGAGAAAGCTGTCTCATGATGTTAATAATATTAACTCTTCTGTTTTTCTGTAGCGCCTTTAATCTTGAAATGCCATCATCTCTGGAATCAAAAGCAATAATTCTATTTTAAGTATGGTTTAACAGGGTTTTTAAAAATTATTATTATTTTCCTTATGAAAAAGTGGCAGAAATGGAATCTCTTTATTTCAGTGACCTATCTAGATTTAGGCTAAAATATAAAATCTGAGAGATACAGAGGCCCTTAGGTTTAGGGTTTTGAGGTACTAAAGTTTTCTTTCAGAAATAACATAAAAAGAAAGGTCCCACCTATGAATCTCCTTCCTTGAAGATGTCCAAAACTGTCTGGGCATGATCTTGGGCAACCTGCTCTAGGTGGCCGTGCTTGAGCAGGAGGGTTGGACTAGGTGCTCTGCAGGACATTGACCCACAGCTACAAACAGATCCTGAGTCTATGATTAAAGACACTTTTTTTTTTTTTCAGATTTAGACTCTCTTTGATGACCACCAGCCTATGCAGTGCATGGGTCTGTTAAATCTTTATTGCTGTGGCTTCCCCAGTGCTTCGAGTAATGGTTTTGTCTGCTTTCAGACTGGCTTTGTAGAGAGCAGCACCAGTGACAAGAAGGAGGTTCTGGGTAAAATAGACTGAAAATGACAAATGTTTAAATTCTTTTCCCTCTGAATCCATGCACACATGTATATACATGCATTTCAGGAATTAATAAAGAATTGAGTTTTATTCTTCTGAACATAGACACACAGTTCTTCATGATCTCTTTTATGAAAGTGGTCACAGTCACCATCACAGTGAGACTTTATGCTTAATATTTAATCTCAAAGTCTATTTAAAAAAATCACATTCTGATAAATCTTTGACCAGATCTAGTCAAAAGTCTGGACAACATTTTGTCTTTACTTGAGCCCAGACCTGCCTTGACACTTGCTACAGATTTCTTCTGTATGTGGCAATTAACTGCTTCTAATAATTCATCTATAAACCATTGTAGCTCATTTTTCTCTCAGTTGTGTTGCTCTGGTGCAAGATTTTTTTCCTCTTAACTTGCACCTAGGCAAAGAAAATGTCGAAAATTATGTGCCGTGTCCATGTCCTGAGTCTCTCAAACAGTAGATCCATATTGCATTACTGTATTTTTATTTTACAATTTCAGTCAGGATCTCTAAATATTCCCTAACACAGCAACTGTTAATGGGATTAGTTGTCAGATGAAAATTAGGATGTCTAAGTTCTGTGCTTATTAACATTTAGCAACTTCTTTGGAGTAATTAGTTGTCCTTCCCTATTGAAAATCTTCCCCGTTTGGTAAAAGTGCCAGGTTTTTTGAAGTGCGGGACCACAACTCATTTGATCTCTTTGCCTAAAAAAATCTTTAATTTCCTGACTCTTCTGTGAGAACAAATGCGGTTAAAAAGGGCTGATTGCTCTTTTCTAGTACCGCTGTTGGACTTATGTTCAGGGAGATGCAAGTCATCATTTCTTCTTCTCCTAGGCTCTTCTAAAATGTCACTCTTGACATGCACTGTATATACACCGCAAAGCGTGCCCAGATCCCAGAGCCAGGCTCACATCCAAACCTCTGGTCTGGCCAATTTTTTTTAATTTTTTTTTTGCTCCCCTGCATATAATCCATGCACGTGTCTTTGCTTCTATTCCTGTGCATCAGTTTGCAGAGGGCGTTTGGTGTGAAGAAGTTATAGAAATGTGTCCTAGAGTCCTTAATACTCCTTTAAGTAGAGCTGCTTGAAGGAGTAGCTCCTGGGAGAACCTCTCTGCCCATCAGCCCGTGTCTGGTGTGCCCCAGCCTGAACTTGGGCCCCTCCATGTTTCCCACAGGAGGTGCCTGGCAACCGAGTCAAGAAAGGTGAAATCCCAAGCGAAATACGTTCACTCATCTTCAGAGGTCCATCAGGCTCTGGGAATAATGCCCCATCCCGAACCCGTGTTTCAGTTTGTTCCCTGCTCCTCTCTCTATTCAGGAAGAAGTGGAAGCTAGCTCCTTAAAATATTTATAAAGCATTTTGTGCAACTAGTCTAAATTCTAAATTTAACCTTCTCCCTAAAGCCACAAAACATTCTCGGTAATAAATTCTCTCTCTCTCTCTCTCTCTCTTTTTTTTTTTTTCTTCTATTTGGGAAGGAAAAGAACTTGTTTATTTTTAACAATTCAGTTCAGAGGAAAAATTATAGCACAGTGAATAGCAAGTAAATTAGCTGTTCTCTCTATTATCGAAAGCAGCAGGTCTTCTATTAACGTGGGCAGTTTGTGGCCCCTGGGTTACAAGATCAGTCAGGCAGTTCATTTTCCTTTAATTTCAGTGAATTAAGTGATTGTAAATCAGTCAAAAGCTGCATGTAGGACTTGTATTTACTGGTGCTGAGTTGTTGTAGCTGATTTAGTACCATATTCTTACTCCTGTTATTTTCTGAAGCTGGGGTTGCCGATTGAATGTAATTTGTCCCAGATTGAGGGCAGACCTTAAACACTCTCTCCAGCAAATCTGATGCAGAGGTGAACTGAAGCGGTGTGAAGTTGTGCCGGTAAGATGCAGGGTAATGGAAGGTCTGGTTTATGACATGGGTACAGGACCAGAGATCTTCCTCAGGAACTGAAAGAGCAGTCAACTGCACTGCTGGATTGCGTCGTTCCACCTTGGAAGATTAAAAGAATCGGATGGCTGAGATTAAAGTATACTTTTCCTGTGTGAAGGCACACAAGCCACCTACTCAGAGAATTAGATGAGTCATTCAAAAATTCAGTGCATCAATACTTTATTTCTTAAACACAAACAAAATCTGAATTTAATAATGGCAGCAAATTTGAAGATGATGTGAATGGGCACATAGTTGCTTATGAGCCTTTGGAAGAAAAAGTTTAAGGTGAAGAGGACATCAGCTTAAAAAAATAAAACCTTTTCTAAAAAAGTCTAACATCCAAAGAGAGATTGTAGGCCAGTCTCTGCTACTGGTTCTGCACCATCAAGGAGAAAATAGGTATGAAGATGGCCAGAAAGGCCAGAAAGCATCTTTAGATCATCTGGCCTGAAACCCTTCGTGCGTCATAACACATGCAGGTCACTGTCACCTCTCAGCTGAATTCAGCAACATGTTTGATGAAAGACCTCCCAGAAAGACACCGAGTCCTGCTTGGAAAACACTTGAGAGCTGGAGAGCCTAGCTCTTGACTGGGCAGTCTGTGACAGCGGCTACCCGGTTTCGTGATAAAAACCCTCTGTCCCTGCCTCCCCCACTGGAGCAGAGAGCTCGGTGGAGCAGAGGTGTAGATCAGACGGCTTCATCTCTGCGTTGCCAAAGCAGCAGGAGGAGGCCACGCCTGTGATGCAAGCTGACATCTGGGGAGGGGGTATCACGCTATGCAAAGGGACGAAACACAGAGACTCGTGGGTCACCTTCCCTGACCTGACCAGTACCTCCACGACATACAGGACAGTCCTGGGCGCTCAACAGGAGCTAAGAAGCCCCACCTCTCGGCAAGGTTGGCAGACGTGGGTGTGTGGTGCATAGCCAGTGCAGTCGGACTGCTGCCGGTTCCTGAAGGAGCGGGGTAAACACCATCTCTGGGGTCTCCATGCCCTTGACAAAGCATTGGAATAGGGATGTTCAAAATCCAAGGCTCAAGCTCTTGGCCTTGCAACTGTCAGCAGCCTGTAATTTCGGTGGTGAGAGGCAGATGTGTTGGCTTGGAAGCCTTTCCCATCCTGTTCTCTCTCAGACAGTGTATACATGGCCTACACTGCCTGGGCCTCAGATGGAAAAGAAGAAATCCAGCCGCACGTGTGCCAGTGCTCCTTCGGCAATGCTGCCTCATCCTTGGGCTGACACACGTCGCAGGTGAGATAATGTTTTCTTCCAGGACTCAGGAGCAGACTTGTTAGTCATTGGAGAACTCAGCACAACTCAATTAAAGTTCTTCCACTACCTAATTGACATTTAGCTAGGAAGAAAACACCACCAGCAGAAAACAGGCCTCGCTTTCAGTTATGATGTTATGGAACTTCGTAACATCCCAACCGGCCAAACGTGAGGAAGAAATGAGGAAAATCTAATTAGACATGGCCTGGCCTCTCCTCCAAGATTAAATGTAACATATTTGTGATTACAGCTTCCCTTGAGGTTCCTCCTACTCATGTCAGGCACACAAAAGTGTTAAAACGTCGGTGACACCTGGTGCCCAACATAATACGCAATGGGTGGCCACAGCAGCAGGGTCAGCTCTGGCGGCCAGAGGCAGCGATAGGTCTGCTGAAGGCTTGGGGCTCTGAGATCTGCAGTAAACCTGCTCTCTGAGAGCGAGATGGGGAAGCACAGCCAGTGCCATGTCATGCAAAGCATCCCTCAGCTTTGTGGGGGGAGGAGGCTGCCCTGGGCAGCGATGCAGGACAGCGTGCCCATCTCTGGGAGCAACACCTCCTTACAAACGTTAATCGAGAAGCAAGAGATGAACTTGACTCCAATAGACTTTTGACACTGTCTCAGGGCTGTTTGTCTTAAGCAGTAGAGAGGAACCTGGTCTAGTTCCAGATTCTTTCTGGTAGGCTGTGGATTGACCTCTAGTCTTTTGTAAGGTATCAGATGGGAGTTGCAAAATGGTTCCTAACAACAGCTAAAAAGAAATGTGTGCACACTCCTGAGCATGCTGGGAATGCACAACAAGGAGGGAGGAGAAATAAGCTTTCATCTAGTTTTCACCACACCTAAATCTCCTGAGGTATCATTGCACAAAATGGTCCATGGATTTTTATTTTTTTTTTTTTCAAAAGGGTTGAGTGGTTCTTGTTGAGTAAAGCTGAAGAAGACTGCTCTAGATAAAAATGCAACACAGGCAGTGAAAATCTGGCTTTAAAAACCTTGTTCAGAGTACTTATGTTTAAACTTCTAACTGAGGAGATGTAGCCAAGGAGTCATAACCTGGACTTGACATTCAGTATTTCATTAATAGTTTGGATGATGGAATAGAGAATATACCTGTTAAACCTGCATATGACACCTGTCTGGGAGGGGCAGCATGAGTGGCAAAGGACTTCAGTGCTCCTGACAAACTGAAAACCCCCCACGGTGCTGAAAAGCTGCAGCCCAATAAGCAAAAGTCTATTATTAGGAAGAAAAATGCACGAGCCTAAAATGTGAGTCTTCAGTAGACAAAGATCTACTGAAGGGAGTCCAAGAACTACAGCAGATCACAGCTGAACTTACACCAGCCGTGTCACACTCTTTGGATAAAAAATTGTCGCACCAGGGTGTGTGACAAGCCTTACTCAGTACCAAAAAGGCTTCACTTTAGGCTGCTGTCCAGGCTTGTGTCCCCACCACCCTGCAAGACAGCTGTTGGCTCTAGAGGAGAGCAGCGTGGGTGATGTGCTCCTAGGAAACAAAGAGTATGTGGATGGACAAAGGTGACCCAGAGGGGTTAATACAAAGAAAACTGAGGGAAATACACTTGCAGACTCCAAATACTGTTCTGCTAGGACGAAAACCAGTGGGCTGTGTTGATATTGTGGTTAGGTCATCAATGGTAAGGAAAGATTTATATGAGAGGATGTGGAGACTCTGATTCTCCTTGAGGCAAGATGATGGTCTGGTGTATCTCAGCCAGGACCATCAGACAGGTGAGGCCGTCTAGATGCACAGCTGCCAGCAGCGTGGGTGTCCCATCCACCTTCTGCTCCACCACACTCAACAAGGAATAATTTGTGGTGCATTTTGTCTACTCTACCTCCTATTTTCACCTGGCTTGAGCTTCCTGTATCCAAGGTGTGGGGTTTTCCATCTCGTGTTTTCACTGGTCGCCTCTATTTTAGCTGCTGTGAACACTTCTCTGTACTAACTCCCTAAGGTTTCACACCAAATAGGAGCTTTTAACTCAGCTTCCGAGGCCAAGTAGCAAAAAAAAAAATAAATTAAATCTATATTTCACCACATGGGTCAGAAGCCACAGAAGCAGAAGGCCTCTGCCATTCAGATATTAGAGAGCACAGCAAGAATTACTGACAAAACAGAGGTTCACAGTGCCTGTGAAGGGGGTGGTGCCCCTGGGTCCGCAAGACACACAAAGGGAGCCAAGCTGCACGGAGCAGGGAGTAGCAGGTAAGAGTAACCCCTTGAAGCAAGGACATTCATGGTGCTGTCAGGCCTGGCTGAGGACACAAACAGGCTCAAAGAAACCTGACTCGTGTTACTTTATCCCAGGAGCAGCTTCAGCCCCACAGGACTTCAGCCTCTCCCCCTGATTTTGATTAAACTCTCATCGTGTGCGGTATTGATTCCAGCGGCATTGCTTCTGCTCCCAGAGTGGGAAGGGGCTGGTCTGTCCCTGTCAGCGCAGAAGGTCCGTGCGTCCTTCAGAAAGTGCAGAGAGAGTGGCCGGCCCTTCCCGCACGGCTGATTGTTTCAATACATGCAGGGACAGCGGAGCATTATGCCTGTGCATTTCCCAATGGCTACTGGCAGCACTGAGGGGAGAAGGAGCATTTGCATTCCTTAAAGAACTGATTGAGATTCTAAAAACAGATTGGAAACTTAATGGTAAGAAAGGCACAGCTTGAAAGTCTTTACTTTTTGGCATGAAAGTGTGGACCAGATTGACACAATCTGTGACGTAGTTTCTAATGAAGCATTTGTAATGAGACATTTAAAGCAACTCAAGAGGCTTCTCTATCCTGTTGGGAAAGGAACACGAGGAGCAGATATTTGAAATTCATTCAGCAATGAATACATAAGCTGATCTTGACATGAATTTAGAGTAGGATTCTATTGTAGAGAGGTGCTTGGGGAAGTAGTTGCTTGTAGCAAAAAAAAAAAACAAAAAAAAAAAACCAAAAGAGAGAGATAAATGAAGACCTAAAACAGTTGGAGGAAACTCTTGGGAAAATTACCAAGAAGAGAGAGAGGTTTCTGCTTATTGAACTGTTGAATCATGAAACTGATTTCAATTGGAAAACTTTGGGCTGAAATTTCACGGAGAGACAAATTTGGTTTCCTCAGTAGGTAGGTGGGCAGGGTGGGACCTCCTGATTCCTGTTTCTCATTCCCATCTTGCTTACCCCAGGCAGGGAGGGGTCTTTGGCGCTCACCAAGTCACTGTAACAACCCCATTTCAAACCTCTGCTGTAGCCAGGCTGAGCGTGAGCTAAACACTTTTTTTGCCTACTGTTTAAATGTTTATTAATTAGGCAACTCAAAGCATCCCACTAGGCCTGACCTTGACCCACTAACATCTGTTAAAATCATACCTTACCTTGTTTTCCTGTTGAAAAACACCTGTTTGCCTACAGAAACCACAGCAAATGACTGACTGTGCTCCAATGATTTGACCTTGCTTCTGTGGCTCTGTTTTCTGATCCTCAAACATTGTTTTTGCTTGCTTCCTTTGCTAATTAGTTAGGGATTAATTTTCTACCTAATTTGCTTGTGTAGCTCTTTGAATATAAAGTGTTTTTAAGTGCCAACTATTGCTGTTAGTGCTGATTAGGTTATTAGGTAATAATCAGTAGCTGAAATAGGACTTCCCAGAACGAGAGGCGTTCATGGCACTCTTCCATCCTCCTTCCCGGCGCTGGAGCAGCTGACTGGCTCCGAAGCACCCGTACGGCACACTGGTAACCACCTCGCTGGGGTGCACGGGGCTGTAGGGCGTAGCCACAGGCACCGCTGCATTTTAACACCTGATCATCAAATTAACTTTGGGGATGCAATGGCAGCTATGGCTTTCACTGCCATGAGGAGCACAAGACGCTCTGCAGCTGTCCTGGAGGGGCTGGACTGTGAGCAGAGAAGGACGATGGAGCTGGGAAGGGTCTGGAGCAGGAGTGTGGTGAGGAGTGGCTGAGGGAGCTGGGCTTGTTCAGCCTGGAGCAAAGAAGGCTCAGGGGAGACCTTCCAGCTCTCCACAACTCCCTGACAGGAGGGTGGAGCCGGGGCGGGTCAGGCTATGCTCCTAAGGACAAGCGACAGAAGAGGAACTGGCATCAAGTTGCCCCAGGGAGGTTTAGGTTGGAGCTGAGGAACAATTTCTTCTCTGAAAGTGTTTTCAAGGCCTGGCCCAGGCTGCCCAGGACAGGGCTGGAGTCCCCCTGATCCCTGGAGGGGTTTCCAAGGCGTGGAGATGTGGTGCTGAGGGACAGGGCTCAGTGGTGCCCTGGCAGGGATGGGGCAGCAGTTGGACTCCATGAGCTTAAAGGTCTATTCCAACCCCAATGATTCTACGATTCTTTAATCCACAGGTGAGAAAACCCCAAAAGACTAATGGCCCGGTTCACACGGTCTGACTTTTGCCCCAGTTGCTGTGCCTAATATTTCCTCTTGGCTGGCTGCAGGCCTTCACAGGTGCTAATTGAAAACACCAGGCATGAGGATTGAGGTGGAAGTGGGGCTGAGAGAACCTGCGCACAAGCCGTCTCCTGTCGCAGGCGGACGTCAGAGGAACGGCTGCTTACAGAAGCTGTCACCCTCCTCAGCAGTCATGGGCTGAAGCCTGGCCCGGGCACAAGGGAAGTTCTTGTCCTGGAGATGCCGTTTGATTGATTTTGCTGTCAGGATGAGTCAGGAAGGCACTCCCAACTCCAGCCTCCAAGAGCAGGTCTGCAGTAGCTTTGAGGCCTGTGCCGACAGCACTTTGCTGAGCCGTGTGATGCGAGGAGCTGGCTTTATGTTGTCAAGTGTAATAAAGCCGCATGTTAGTACGAATTTGCTAACAAATGAAGGTAATTGGGTTCTTTAGGAGGGAATGAGATGACAGCTTTTACTGTACTTCAAATATCAGTCCCAATTACTGTAAATACGATCACGATGCAAAACATTAATTAGGAAAATCTGAACTGTTTGAAATGTAGACTCCCCTATGAATGAATAACTACATGCAAAATATTGTGCCTGATTAGAGGCATTCTACAGAGACACCCATCTGGGAGCTCCAAAATAAACCTGCTAGGAGGGGAGGAGAGATCACAGCACGGAGGGACTGGCAGAGCTGAGATGACCTGTTGGGCCACACATATCTCACGTAGGGTCACAGGTCTTCCAGGCCAGTAAGGCCTAAGAACCTTATATTCTTTACCGTAAGCACCTCCAGAAAGAATAGTTCAGGGGTAAGGAAGTCAGGCACCAAAACGGTCGATGGCTTGCTCAAAGTCACCGAGGAGGACAGTACCAGAGAAAGGACCTGAGTGTGGAAGTCTCAGCCTAAGTTCTTATTCCTTATGCAAGGGTGGAAGTGGCTCCCACAAAGTAAGGCGAGAAATCATCATCATCATCATCATCATAGATGAGAAATAAAACTTCTCAAAAAGACAATGGTGAACACAGAATTATGGAAAGACCAGGAACTACAGACCTGTCTGTAGGTGACCCCACATGCTCCTTCTGGTGGTGGTAATTCTTGTGATAGTGCATTTAGCAAGCGTTCATCAGCTGCTAAAGAAACAGCCCCCCCTGGAAACGCTGGCTCCAGGCGTCTCCTACAGGATAAACACATCCACCAAACGTCTGCACCGAGTCACGGGCAAACCCTCAATGGCGAAGGACATCCTGCTGAAGGAAGTAATATCTGAGCAAGGCCTTTAGGACGTAGCTGTGGTGGCAGAATTGACTTAGGAAACGAAAAAGAAATAATCTCCAATCTTGTGACTTAGTTTTATTCGGGTGTTCTTTGGCAGAGAGTGGGGCCAGGAGAGCTCAAAACATTTTATCTGCTGGTTTGTATCTTATTTGAAACGCGTTGGGTCCTCTCAGTTCATTAAAAATACTAAATAACTACACTATTGCTGGTTTATTATGAAACTTGGCTATATGTTGCCAAATGAGCTATTTTAAGCAAAATATTCTGTTGTAGTCTGAATGTACTATTGTTCCCCATTTGGACACGAGTCCATAGCCACTGAAACATCAACGCTGACAAAATGGTGGCTCTTTGTCAAAACCTTGGTGAAAGAATCAAGCGACAAAGGATAATTGTTCGTAGTTTAGACTCCTTTTTTCAGGCAGTTTTCAGCCTGAAAGTCCCCTCTCTTTCTTTTTTTTTTTTTTTTTTTTGGTGGTGCCACATTCACTGCTGGTAGAACCGCTCACCACCAGATCCCCCACGGCTCCAGCTGGAGCAGGAATATATGCTCCCATTGCTGTCAAACGGCTCACGTGCTGCAGTATTTATCATGCCTCCAGCTTCCGTGCCAGCTTTAGGGGGAACAGATGATACCCAGAGCAGCACAAACCCTGCTGGTACAAAATTAACTTGCTTTTGAAGAATTTTGATCCAGCAGCACTTTGCACCAGGTGGCTACAGCACTTTTGATCCAAAGCTGGCAGCAGCCAGGTCAGATTTGCAGCGCTGGGCACTCAGAGCTCTGTGCCCAGGGCTCGCTCTGATCCTGTCATGAGATTTTCTGCTTTTCTTTCTCAGCAGCTTTAGTCTCCTCAGCTTCTTCCAGATGGATAGCCTTCCAAAACCAACTTCCTATAAACTTGCCCTGCCTGTTACGCTGCTGTATGGCTTGTTGGGTGACGTGTGTGCATTTTGGGGACAGAGAATAGTATCGTTTATTGCCTGATTCCCTAGAGTGCTATAATTGATGCCTGCATTTATCCCAAAATGGAAGGTGGCTGTTACATTCCTCTGTTCCAAAGAAAATTGGTCTAGTGCACAACAATGCAATGTTGTCCAAATTATATAAGAATAATTACAAATTATGTAATATCCCAGCATTTTAATCTGTTATCTCATTATGCTCTTTTTATGATAAAATAAAATCAGGTTTATTCATGAGAAGCTTATGAAAATTTCTCTTCAAGTGCTCTAGCAGCTAATTGTTTAGGAGCTCTTCAAGAAATTCCCTAACCCTTGATCATGATGCTACAATTTATTAGCTACCCCTTGTTAATTTTGAAGTAACAGTCTTTAGTGGGCTGTTTCCACAGAATAAATGAGGCTGATGAAGGAGGCTTAATTGTCCTGATTTTAATATAGATAAAAATAGAACACACACTGGAAGCTCTAAGAGGAGGGTTCTTTTGGGGGCTTTTTAAAGGGTGGTGCAGGTAACAAGTGATAAGTACCGTTAGATGATAAGAATGGTTATTCACTGCTCTCCTGGTCTTTGCTGAGTTAGATGTGGAAAGGTCTGATGCAGAACCGCCACTGAAACCTCACTGTGTGCTTCTCTCAGCAGAGACGTCCCTGCTTTCCCCAACACTGGCAGCACCAAAATTTCCCTTTGAGGATGGCTGCATAGGGGGAGCAATCCCCAGGGGATCGATTGCCCAGTTCAGCCAAACACCAGCAGGGCAAGAGAAGGCTGAGCTATGGCAGATGCTCCTGCCAGCGACGCCGTGAGTACCTCCAGCGTTCTCGCTTCCTTAGCCCAGGCTCTTAAGCCGCAGCGCAGTGCGATTCACCCTCACTGAAGGAGCTCCTGGAAACTCATCCCCAAAGTGGGCCCTTTGTCACTGATGAAAGGCCTGGTGTCAGTTGTATGTAGGAGCCTGTCGCTCTAGTGCTCAATTGAGGGACAATAGGAGGAGATTAACTGATGAATATTTGCATCTGAGGTCGTTGTTCTCATCGATCGCTCTCAAGGAGTGTGTCGGGACGTAGGCGAGGAGAGAACGGTTTCAAGAACTCTAGGAAGCCAGCGGGAAGAATTGAGGATGATTGCTTTCCAGAACAGCGAGTCCCTAAAACTACAAAGCAGGTTATACTTTTCCTCCCAGCACAGGCAGCTGAGAGAGACTAAACAAGAGAGGTTGGAAATTTTAGAGAGGACAGTGAGCACAGCCATCTTTTACATCTTTCCACCTGAAAACCAGACCGAATAGACGTTTGCTGGGTACAAGATAGCTGAGTTCTAGCACCACCTCTTGGCTCCCACCTGTAGGTATGGGATGATTTGAGCTAAATAAATGATTGACGGGGAAAAGGGAAACTTAGCCTTTTTGGATAAGGGTAATTCCATTCTTCTTCTCGAAGAGATGTTATTTCCTCAGCTAGAGGCACAAAGCACGCAATCTACAGCCTTACAAAGCACTGCTGGAATTCTGGTATTTCCACTGGAAATGTGAGCTGTGGGTGATCATCTGCATTGTTTACGTTGTGGAAGAATCAGGACTTCTACAGTCAATCATCAAATCAATTCCTTCCCTTTCCAGCGTAAGGGCAGCAATGCGAGATGCAAAGGTGTCTCGGCTAGGAAAGGAAGGATCTCGCCGGGTTTACTGTTGGGTTGTGTGATTGAAATTCTCTTTTTCCCTATCACAGTCACGTTACATGTTAGGAATTGTTACGGGGCTTGTTTATTTTTAATGCAGATGTCATTCACAGACAGAGCACTTCTCAATCAATCTTTGTTCAGACAGATTCATGGAAGAAAACTCTCTATTATTCTATTAATATTCTCTTCTACTAAACTCAAAGCCTGTCGCTGGACCACAAAGTCCCTAAGCCACAGACCACTTCCCAGCAGAGCCCCTGCCCACAGAGCTGCCTGATGGGGCCTGAAGGCTCGGGCAGAGGAATGACAGCCCCGCGCTGTATCTGTGAAGTCTGGTACTCACCGGAAGAGTTGCTGCTTCTCCAGCACTCAGAAGGGTAGTACAGATGAAGACACAGCAAGTTTCTGGCTAGTGAGGCATCCGTTAGTTCCCGGGGAAGATGGACTCAGGGCGAGCGCATTGGAGATGCAGTCTGAGACTGGTGTCCTGGGCAGTGCCTGACACTGATGCTGTGCTTGGCCCCCTGGGCGAGGCCAGGCTATTTAAAGTATCAAATCTGTATGTGCCCCATCTGAAACTGTGCTATCAAAACATTTCTGTCTTTCTCCAAAACCCCAGGAGTGAATACGTGCAATGAGGTCACCACAACTCAGTTCATCCACTGTCAGAAGACAGAAGTCACTGGAAGATTTACTTCTGTTGAGATTCTTGAAAACATCTCAGTCTGTGTCAAGCTCCATCTTGAAGGCTGAAGGATAAGTAGACTGTCTGGTTTTGGTAATGAACAGAGATCGATTATGAGTAGATGTCAATGAGCACGGAAAGATTCACCAGACTGTTGTCTGAGACTCCTCTGCAGTTGGCAGCATTCCTGTCCAGTTCTTAGAAGACAGAAGTCAAGCTGAATAGGACCTCTGTGATGTTGTGGTGGAAATAAACGCAGAGGGAAAACTTAGCCCTTGTGGCAGACAGCATGTGCAGATATGTAAGTTATGGCACTTGTTCCGGGGAGCACCAGGCGGCTCTGCCTCAACCTCCGTGTAGTATCTCAAGCAGAACCATGCAGAGAGACAAGGCTGCACTTCAGCGTGGTGTTTCAGTTTGAAATCTGGCCTCGATCCCAAACTGGGGCTTTGCTTCCATTCTATACAAAGGAAGAGTCAAATAACACCTTGTTTTTCTTCAGCGGGTTTTGACTCTGCTCGGTGTTGACTCTAATGGATTTTTAAAGGCATTATCACCTAGTTCATTTTCTGAAATGAAGGGCTACTCTGAGGGGCCAACATTTAATTTGAGGTTTGTTTGTTTGTTAATAGAAATAGCAAAAGGATGCAGAGAAAAATTCCACCTCTCGGGCACAGTCCCTGGAGCAGTGAAATGGGAGGGCAGCTTGAGCCACGTGTGTGTACCTGCCATCGCTGGTCTTGCTGATGGGATAAAGACACGACGGTGCAGTTCAATCACCTGCGGCCCTGTCGAAGGCGGTTCATGTACCGCTGCCCTTCTTTTCCAGTTCAGCAGTTTCCTGTTACTGGCATCTCCTTTCCACGCCTGTTCTGCAGCAGCCAGCCAGCCTCCATCACGCAGCTCTGCCAAAAGCTCTGCCAAGACAAATAGGAGTGCGCTTCAGTTTGGGGCCAAAACAAGTTTCATTACAGTCAGTGTCAAACCCCGAGATTTCAGGATGCACGATTTCATCCCCTTTGGGTCGAAATCGGTACCTTTTCCCTCTCAGAATTATTAATCCAGGTGGGACAAGGAAGAGACTGTGATGTACTCCCCACATCACACCCAGAGACCCTCTTCCTTCTCCTCCTAGCAGAGCGGAGACCCTTCTCACTCTCAAGCCTAAGAGCAATTGTGACTAAGCTCTGAGTGCTTTGTGAAACCCTTTCACACCACGTGTTTCCACGTTCCTCTGAAGATGTCTCTGGTGGCAGAGGCACTGCTGAGCAGCCTTCCTGGGGCGGCATCCCTTGGAGGTTCAGATGAGCTGTCTGGAAGAGCCAAGGATTTTTAAAATCTTCCCTGAGCACAAGATACTCATAGGAAACTGGAGAGAGACAACCTCAAGGAGTTTTTTATTATTCACGCTGCTGTCTTACGGCAACACCCAAAGGTCAATGGCACCCACTGTTAACACCTTAAATTTGGCTGCTCTAAAATTACTTTTCACAGAGCCTTCACTACAGGGACAGAAAAAGCCTTATAGGGACATTCCCAACCTTTGCATGCCCATATAGGTGGCTGCCTCAAAAAAGACACTATCAACTCAAGTATTTCTTGAAATTAGACTTTATTTACTGATTATGGTTCTGATGTTATTTTTTTTCAGCTTACAAAAAAGCATTTGCTCCTCTGGTGGCGGCTGTCTTCCCCCATTTGAGAGCATCTGAGGAGGAGCTGTGAACTCGTAGCTTCTAGTGTCTCTGAGCCCCTCCTATGGCTCTCTACTTTAGTTATTCACTCCCAAAATCTCATCCTTCTTCTGTCATTTAAGTAAAGACTTCATCCAGACGAGCCAGGTTACGTCAGAGAGGGGTGCTGACGAGCTCCTGGCATTGACCCAGGTGGTTTTAGCCAAGTTTCAGTTTAGCTGTCGATCCAAGGGCACGTAGAGCAGAGCACAGCGAGAGAGCTCCCGCCGCTCCACACCCGCGCGCCTGCTCCTGCGAGGAAGAGCCAGGAGCCACCGGCCCTGGGCAAGGCTCCTGCGCGAGCCGCGGCGCCACGCTGCCGGAGCAGCGCTATCCAAGCCCGGGCAGTCCCAGCACCTCTCTGCCCATGGCATGAGGTTTGCTTCCCTGTAACACCCCCCCGTCCCGCAGCCTTGCCTGGACACGGGATTCATAGACGTGTCCCGGTGCCAGTTTGCGCCCGGAGCGTGGGCCTTGGTTCTGGGCCGTGTTGGACTATCTCAGCACAGAATGCCTTTCAGTGCAAAGCAAAACCAGTTAGATACGGCTCTCAGTTAACTTCAGCGGTAATATTTGCAAAGCAGACTGAGATCTGCAGCTTAGCAAGGGGCTCGATGTCAGATTGCTGGTGCTGCTCTTTCCTGGTGAAGGAGAAATCAAAACCTCAGTGCCTGGGAATATTCGTAGTCCATCTCACTTGATTTTCATATCCATGAGCCTGCAACAGAGGGATTTTCAACCACATCCTGAAGTTCTAATTGCTTCTAAGCTGTAGAGAAGCAGCTATGATACCTCCTTTCCTACATGCCTTGGCTCTCCCAGCATCAGGAGTTAAGAGTAAAGCCCGTACTTTCTACCAGACTAAAATCCTCCTCTTTTGCTAGAAGAATAATATATGGGGATGAGTGTGTGGCAGCGTCATCCGTAACCCCTGTCATTACATCTGTAACAATGACAAAGCAGAAGAGAGATGAAGCAAACCATCCAAGTGAGTAAATTCATTAAGTACATGCTTTGCAAAACCAGTAACTCCAGTGAGGATGGGAACAGCTGGGAAATCTGGAGATTTTGTCTGGTGGAGACCGACCATTTCATCCATTTATTGGCCGACATGATTTGTGGGTTTATTCTGCACTTTGATTCCTTCACCCGGTCTTCCATCTTGGCTACATCAAAACCTGCTCCGGTGCTTCCAGACACTGCAGCCCTGAATTAGAGGAACCAGACAAAAAGTCCTGCCAAATTCCTGCGAGTGAACAGTAGTTCTGTATCAGCATTGTCTTCTCCTCATAAAAATGAAGTGCTTTCCTATAAAACTCGATTGGCCTCTGGCTTAGAGAGCTGCTTGTTGGTCCTGTACATCAGAGATGCTGCTGAAAATCACCTTCATGTTCCCAGCTAATGTACTGCTACCCCTTACTCCAATGTACCTCTCCAACTGCAGTAGCACTTAGGATTCCTAGTCACAGACTTGGGCGCTCTGCGCTCCACACCAGGCAGGCGTGGACCAAGAAAGAAAGTCCCTTCCCTAAAGAATGTGCAGTCTTTGGCAGGAGGACGGTCTTTATAAAGATAACAATCTTTTTTTCCAAGAAATGCCTCATCTTGTTCATTACGGCTGGCACTTAGTCCCAGGGGGCTCCACTTCCGGCACCACGCACCTGTTGAGAAGCGCAGCCCGGCCGCAGCTCAGAGAGACCGTCATTCTTCCATTTCTTTTAATGAAAGACAAATGGTGCGTTCGAGATGTTCGCTCCTTCAGATATGCAGACATCTGAATTTCTAATTGTTAGCATTAGTCATAACTTAAGTAGGGCAGAGCAGATTCTATATATAGCCTGTTGCCCAGCCATTCAAGACAGAGTGTGTTTGTATTTCTTCCCCTATTCCCTCACTTGAAAGGAGTGCGAAGGCAATTGCTACATCTCTAGCCTCAAGTATTCCAAAATTGTGCTGCCCCCAACTCCTTCTCCCCTAGATACTGAGATTGTTTTCAGAATCATGAGGTTGTTAAAGAAGATGACATTCTCAGCTCTTCTGCTGTTTATTTGGGGATTCTCAGCCTTGACGGTATAGCTGGGTGATGCTTTGAAGCTTGAAGCCTAAACTTTCTTTACTTTTTTTGTTGGTGTTTTTGTTGTTTTTTTTTAACAACAGTTGAGTTTGTAACAGGATTCCAGGAGCAGGAGCTGCCCTTAGTACCACAAATCTCTTTTAAATTGCACTGATCATTTCCCCCCTCTACTCAGTTTGTCATTTCTCAGTCTCATACTCTCATACTGTGTGTGCTCTTGCATGTGAACGTGTCGTGTGTCTTACATTACATGGGCCTGTTGGGACAGGACAAGGGGGGATGAGTTTAAACAAAAAAGGGAGATTTAGACCGGAGAGAAGGAAGACATTGTTAACATTGAGGGTGGTGAGAGCCTGGCCCAGGTTGCCCCGAGAGGTGGTCGCTGCCCCATCCCTGGAATCATCCCAGGGGAGGTTGGATGGGGCTCTGAGCAACCTGCTCTGGTTGCAGATGTCCCTGCTCCCTGCAGGGGGCTTGGACCAGATGAGCTTGAAAGGTCCCTTCCCACCCAAACCGGTCTGGGATTACGAAGGAAATCCTGATTCACAACAAACACACACAGGAGACATTTTGCCACTGAGCGAGGGTTTCGCTTTCTGCAAATTCCAACTCCAACATGAGGAACATGAGGAGAAGCTCTCAGGGAGTGCTCGTTCGATGAATTTCCTTGTTGCTACCAATAATTGTGAGACGAGTTCCTGCAGCATTATCATCAAGGGCACGACCCTGCGTCGCCTCCTCCGGCCCTCGCTCGAGAGCGAGAACAGCAAGTGACAGGTCTCATGAGGTCAATACAAAGGTCCCTGGCTGGGGGCTGGCAGGAGGAGAGAGCCGCAGCCCTTGGAGCCTGCACGCTTCTCCCAGCCCATGCCTACGACTTCCTTCCGCCGCTCACGAGGAGAGAGCGAGGCCGTCAGGTCTCCCAGAGTGCCCGTTGGTGACGCCTGAGGGGGTGTGAATAATGCCCCAGGCCCGGGTGCGCGGGGAGCCGGACACAGGGGAGGGTCTGGCTGGGGCAGAAGGTCCACACTTGAGATTCCTGCGCGGCGCGTGCTGGGCTCTGCTCAGCTGGGGCTCAGGCTTCGGGAGCAAAACCGTCCCTGCAAATCCCCCCCGGTGTGAGCCGCTGGGCATGGCTCCGTTTGCCCCAGACATGGCAGGACCAAGAGGATATTCTCAAGGAATTTCTCCTTCCTTTGGGACCCTGAGCCCACAAAAGTGTGTCTTGTGGGCAGCCACCTGGGATCAAGAGCGTGAACATTAGGTCATGAATGAAAATAGTGCTCTGGTTTGAGCTTCTGAACTTGGTCTGGGAAAACGCAAGGTTCGCTCCGCCCTCGTACACAAATCCTGGAGGGACACGGGGGAAGTCTCTTCATCCTCTCATGTTGTTTTTCCCCATTGGCAAGTTTGGGAGATTAAGGTGCTTTCCTCTCTATTGCAGGACTGTAGTAAAACCTGTTACAAGTTACAGGTGGGGCTCTGATGCAACAGTGAGACACATCACTGAAAAGCCCTGGGATGTGAGCACGATTCCCTTCCCGCAAGGAAGTGTGGTCACTGAAAAATTGGAAAAGAAATTAAAAGTGAATGAGAGAACTTTGAAGACTTAGGGGGTCAGAAGAAAGGGCAGAGAGCTGAGCTCCTTATCAGTATTGTTCTTTGTCCTGACCTAGAACACGCTGTTGTATTTAATGGATTTATTTTTACTGATTTTTATACTTCACTTTAATTGAGGTTCCCTACGATTAGTCTAGAAAATTCAGTGTGCCGAGGAATAACAGGCATTTGTATTTTGTTCTTAGAATGACCTTCAGGCAGAGTAAGATACCTTGAAGATGTTTTCTTTTTCTCTAGGTTGCCTTCGAATCTGCAACTTTGACCATCAGATTTAGATTTCTGAATTTCAGAAGCACGGAAGGTGAAACGGGCGGGTCAGTGTATAATTGCTGGCACCTCAGATGCACCGAGCTCACCTGAAAGAGTCACGGACGGTAAGAGAGGCGACCGCAGGGACCGAGTGCCGGTGGCGACCGCACGAAGTGCTTACGCGAGACGAGATGGAAATGTTTGCTGAACGCGATGCTACCAGAAATTCTTAGCGCCTTCTGACAAAAGCTGGAGCCGTAATCAAATACGGCACCGCAGCGGAAAGAACACACAGCCAGTGTGTGTTCTTCCACATTTGTCGTCGGACATCTCCAAAAATCCCTGCGGTGAGAGCCGTGCCCTCAGTTTGACACCACCCCGGGTGCGTTGCTATTTTGAGAGCTGTGCGATCTCCCTGCTATGGGCACTCGTTGAGGAGGGGATGCTTCTCGCCTCACATTAGCTATCTAAAAATTCAGGCTGAGGTGGTTCTCTGCACTCCCTGTACAGATCAGGGGAGGAGGTGAGCTTCTCCAGGAGCTTAAGGTGCTATTTTGCAGTGGGATGTCTCATACTCTGGGCACGCTTTTGCTTTCTACGAGCTACAGCAGAGTAGCTCTAATTGCCTGTCAGTAGGTGCCTGAGTTTGAGATCCCCAAGGCTAAAGAGCAGGTGCACCCAACCCAAGTCAGCGGCGAGGAGACGGGCCTCGCTAACGCCTTTGAAGAACAATAGTCGCTTGTGATTCACTGTAAAAATCCTCTTTGCCCCTGATGTTTGCAGGATGAGTCAAATATGAACATTTGTCTTTGTGAAGGGTATGCTAATCTCAAACTATAGCACTAAACATAAAGCTCCGGTCCAGCTCTACCTCGTATCTGCCTTGTCTCTCTCGTTCACCCCTCCGGTGAGAATCCAGGATTTCTTCCGTTGTAACCTCCTTTGGGAGATTTCACCCAGCTGAGAATCACAAAATCATAGAATCATCTAGGCTGGAAAAGACCCTCAAGATGATCGAGTCCAACCATTAACCCTACTCTACATGTCCACTGCTAAACCATGCCCCCAGGCACCACGTCTACACGACTTCTAAACACTGCCAGGGATGGTGAGGCAACCATGGTCCTGGGCAAAATTCTTCCAGAAACTGGTGACTCTGGAGAAAGGATTTCCGTGATCCTAGGCAGATCCTAGCATTTGAAGCTCTGAGGGAAGTACTTTTTGGTTTGTGTACCTGTGGCATTTTATATTCCTCATTATCAAGGTACCAAAATTTCTCAGAGTCTTCCCTGTATTTAATTTGTTGCGAGCCTTCTTACACATAATTCAGGATGTATGGGGAAAAGGGAGTAATATGATCATGTAGGATTAGAAACAAGCGTGCGTGAGACACTGCAGACCCTGCTGAGAGCCAGGGGTCAGGGAAGAGGAGGGAAGAACCTAGCAGGTTGTCCAGCTCTTGTGGAAATTGCAGGAGCTCTCCTAGCCCACTCCTATGCTCTGTCTGCTACCCCTGTAATCCTTCAAGGGACAAAAATTGCCTAAAAGGACCTAAATAGGATTGTAAATGATGAAAAACATAAGATAATCTGAGCCAATTCTCACCGGCATCAATCTTTTGGAGAGATGCAGCTCTACGCCTTATTCAGATCTCACCCACGATGCCAAAAAAACATATTTGGATAAGAATGCTTCCTTCTTTAAATTTGTGATCAGATTAAGAGGTTTCATATCTTTAAAAGGTGTATTAAGCTTTAACATGTAGACACTGTGATAAAACCCATCCCAGAGTACATCTGGAGGGTCTGAGTTTAGTAAGTGCCTCTTGCGTTTTGCATCAACTGATTGAACTTAGCTCCCGTTTCTTTGAACCTCTTGTTGTTCTCACCGAAAGCGGTGCTGACATGCTTTAAAAGCATACAAATAGCTTCTGCTGCGACTATCTACACAAAATATTCCACTCTGTTGTTGTTGTAAATGCGCATTTCAGTTCATGAACGCCTGAGCTAACAACAGAGGCAACGCAGAGACAAATCTCTGGTATCGCTCCTTGTTTTTTCCGTTTGTTTCTTTCTGATGCACAAGATCCGATTCCTTGGCACTTCACCAGCAGCGTCCGAGGCTGGAGGGAGGTATAACAAAAATCAAAGTGAATAGCATCCCTAAGGAGATGCTCAGAACTGGGCTGTGGCCAACCTCATCTATTAAGTTGTTTGAACTCTGCTGTTTTATTAAGGAAATGGATTTCAGATTCATCGCTGATTTAGCATCGGCAGCATATGACCACTTCCTGTGGTCTGCTGAAACTCCTCGCTGTGGTGGGAGACGTGCGTGTGTGTGTGACCCTAAGTATTTCCAGTCTAGGCAGGGTAAAACCAGTAGGCTTTCTGAGCAATTTTCCAGTTTAAAGGGAAGGACATGGTTAATGTTGCAACCGAGGCAGTGGAGAAGCAGGACTGAGACGCAGTGGCAAGGCTGATGGGAAGCCAAAACTGAAGAACAGACAGTAGGCATGGAACGGGCGTTGGGCAGAAGTTATTTCTATAGGCAGCACTACCTCCTGCAAGAGGAGATCTGAGGGTAAGCAACTCAGCTGGAGACACTGGTGGAATATGGTCTGGAGCATGCAGACATAATGGAGATGGGAGAGCACTTGAAAGGGAGCTCGACATGGGATTAGGGCATGCTGGAGGGTAGGGTCGTAGCTGAGGAGGGCAGACAGGGAAGCACAGGACCACGGAGGGGAAGAAAATCCGCCAGTTGTGTGGAGAAAAAAAGTGGGGAAAAGAGCAACTGCTGTCTCCACGCAAGAATTGGGAAAGGCAATGGCGATAAGCAAGGGCCGGAAGGAGGGAGCGGGAGCTGGCAGCGCGGAGGCAGGGCCGGGGCGAGCGGGCGGCGGTGCCCGGGGTAGCAGGANCCGTGCGGGCGGGCCCGGGAGCGGGCGGCGGAGCGCCGGGGACGGAGCAAGGCCACCTCCCGGGATAGCCGCCCTGGTCCCGGGCGGGTCGCGTCCCTCCCCGCGAGTGGAAAGTTTCCCCGGAGTGACCTCTCATAGTACGCGCCCGCCAGGAAACCTCATTCAAGCATTTTTGTCAATGGGGTAGAGGGGAGGGGGGGGGCACCCGGCTCCCCGGCCCCCGGCCCGGCTGACGTCACTGCAGAGGCGATAAATATCTGTTGATATAATTGGACGTGAGATTTGGGGTTGCGATAGCGAAACTCGGCCCATCGCCGCTCCGACGGGCCCCCATGATTTATTCAGCNGCCCCCATGATTTATTCAGCAGTGGATCGGGGCACGCAATCGGGCTGTCAGGAGAGCGTCAGCTTATTAGGCAAGTTCTGCGTGATTCCAGGAGAGGGTCTAAGCTATAAAAATCCCGCGCCCCGGCTCTGATTAGGACTAAATCTGATCCCAAGTTCGCCAGGAGCCGGCTCCGAAGGAAAGCGAGAGGAAGGGACACCGGGCACCGCCGAGCCCCGCCGCCTGCCCTGCCCTGCCCTGCCCTGCCCCGTCCTGCCGCCTCCGTCCCAGGTAGGTGCGGGACCGCGCCCGGGAGCGGAGCGGGATGCGCTGCG
>VWZK01017633.1:0-57185 GCA_013396935.1 Baryphthengus martii | reverse complement strand
CCGCCGCCGCTCGGCTCTGTAACCCCCCGTTTTCCCCGTCCCCCGTCTACCCCCGCAGGTTTGGGCCCCGACCATGAAGATCCCGCTGCTGGTGTCCACGGGAATCCTGCTGGTCGCCCTCCTGCCCTGCCAGGAGTGCAGAGCTCTCAGCAAGAGCCCGGTAGCCGCCCACGGGGCTCTGCACCAGCCAGATTTCTTCCAGCAGCAGCAGCAGCAGCAAACTCTGCCCGTCCTGCTCCGCATGGGAGAAGAGTATTTCCTGCGCCTGGGCAACCTCAACAAGAGACCCGTTGGCTCTTTCTCCGCCTCTTCCATCAGCGCCGGCCACCTACAGCCCGAAGCCTCCGCCAGCAACTTTTTCCGGGCGCCGGTACCACAGCTGCCGCAGCTGCCCGAGCGCTCGCCGGGGAGCCCCGAGGAGGACGAAGCCGAGGGTGAGGCCGTGGAGAGGGAGAAGCGATCCGAGGAGCCCCCTATTTCTCTGGATCTTACTTTCCACCTCCTGCGAGAAGTCTTGGAGATGGCCCGAGCCGAGCAGTTAGCGCAGCAAGCTCACAGCAACAGGAAACTCATGGAGATAATCGGGAAATGAAACGGCCCCTCCCCGCCTTGCCAAAGAGATTCCGCAGTTAGCACAAGAATAATTACACCGTCCGATGTACCATAGTGCTGCTCTGATGTCATCTCTTTATTTTTATATAGCTTTAAACCTAGAAGGGTGTACTCCGAACAGCCTCTGTCCCCTGACTAGCATGCACAACCGTGTACCAAGTGCAGAAACACGAGTGTCGTTGGTAACCTCCCCCACCTTTATTTATTTCTCCATTTCCCAGTTGTTCTAGTGCCATCGCTACGTAGGTATGTGTGAGCGTTGGAAGCAGTGGTGCCAAGAAGACAGTTAACTTTTCCGCTGGGGGCAGGGAGGTGGGAGGGGGAATCTCTGCGAGCTACTTTGAATCCACCTTTTTTTTTTTTTCCCTCCTGTAAACATTTTCACAATAAAACATCTTTTCAGCGCTCGGTCGATTTGGTTGTGTAAGAGAATGTTTAATATTTATATTTTTAATAAAAGCTGCAAAGTAACGACGGCCTGACAGACTTTCTTGCCTAGACCCCTGAGAGCTGCTCTGCCTCTTACTGGGGCAGGGCTGGGGGGACACACCCATGGCCACGGACACCCAGAGCCGCAGGGAGCCCCAGAATTGCCCCCGGGGGTGGTTCCCCCCCAACTCCCCGCCCCGAGGAGTGTTACTCGTCCCCCATCCCCGACGTGCAGCCGCCCTCTGCACCGGCTGCTCTCGGAGGTCGGGGCGGGGATGGGGATCGGGGGCTGGTCGGTCGCCCCCAGCCCTGCCAGTTCCCACGTCAGCAGCCACCTGGGGGGCTCCCCGACTCCTGCCGCTGCACTGGGGCTGGGCAGCCTCCTCCTGCCAGGGCGCAGTGATGGGAAAATCTCTTTTGTGTTCTCTTTCTAGCTCTGCTCATGCTCACCTCATCTCAAAAGGGCAGATTCCTCCCCACGCCCCAAAAAAGCAGATTTCTCCTCGTCCCGGCGGCGGTGCCAAAGCTGGGTCCCTTCCAGGGGTGCTGGGGAGGGGGCGGTGAGTGTGGAGAAACTTCCCAGGAGGAACTGGGGGAAATTCTCTGGAGAAAACAGGAAATCCTTCATCCCAAACCAAATCCCAGGGAAAAGCTGCTCTAGCAGTTGGAGGCGATGCTTTGGCGGTGGCAGAGCAGCTCTGGGCTCTGCGAGGCTCGAAGCTTTGCCTGGAGCTTGCCTATGCAACCTTCCAAAGCTTCTCTCAAGGGAAACAGATCCAGGTGAGGGTTGATGCGATTCATCCCTGTAGCGAGGGGTAGCCAGGACTGGCCCCTCACAGCCCCCTAACCAGGCACTGCCAGCTCACCAGTCCTGCTGGGGTCCAGGGCAGCCCGACAGCCTCAGACCGTCCTCTGCCAAAATCATGTGTTTAGGGCTTGGCTTGGGGCCCCTGGAAAGATCCAAACTTAATCCTGGTGCAGAGCTTGACGCCTGGTTCCCTGCGGCACCAAGCGCTCCCAGCAAGCTGCCCATCTCTCTCCAACACCACTAAGTGCTGACACCTTGTCCCCGGTGACAAAACCCGAGTACAAGTGGCAGTGCTTCTTTTCAGACACAAAATGTGATTTCATTAGGCGGGTCAACATTTGCCACACACACAGAACAGGACACTCGGCGTTCGCCTTTTTGAGAGAGCACCACAGGGCCTCCCAATCAAACCCGTGACCACCTCACCCCATTCTGGCTTCGTGCAAGAACGTGCCCCTTTTCCTACACACACGGGTGACTGCGGAGACGTAGGCAGAGACTACGGCAAGTGCGAAGGAAGAAGCGGCAGCTTCCCTCTCCCCTCTCGTACCCCTGGTATCCTGGGGACCGCAAGTGGCTGCAGGGAGGTGCTTAGACACAGCCCTGACGTGGGAGTGCCAAGGGTGTGATGGTGTCACTGAAGTCACCAGCACTGAGGGACGGGGACGCAGGGGGGTAGCGAGGAGATGCTGTTTCAGCAAAGGATGCTCGGAGTGAATATCAAACCAGCGTTGGTGAAGCATTTACACCTACACGAGGACATGTCAAAAGGTGAGTAACAAAACACTAGTGGTGCTCAGCCTGCAGCTGGAGTGATGCTATTTTCCCCTTGGAAACAAGACATTACTGGAAAACACTCTTGACTACAATACAGTATAGAAATGTGTCCCCATGCTCCCATTGATCTCATGGCTGTCGTCTCAAGGTCCAGGTAGGATGTGCAGGTCAGCTGAGTTCCTGGGAACAAAACCCGTTCGGATGTCTCTTTCCAGGCCAGTTTCTTTGTCGACTGCAGCCAGGCTGCCAGTGCTCGCGGTCCCTCCGAGGAGAAGCACACCAGAAGCCAGCCAGAGTGAGTCATCATTCAGTCAGTGAGTTCAACCAGGAGAAGGAGAAGACATGACGAGCCGGCTCGTCATTCCTTTCATTGCTCACGGGAGTTTCCTCCACTTGTCCTTGGGGGGACGGTTCAGAACCAGTCTGTAAGGGAAGGAAAGATTGACGAACGGAAGAGGAAAAGACAAATTGCATTAAAATCCGTAATCATGCAGAAACCCAGAATGAAGTGGGAAAGAGGGGAAAAGGCAGGGAGCACCACAATGTGGGAAGGCCAGCCAGACTTCTAACGCCAGAGAAGTCAGAGGAACTTTTGCCACAGACAGCGGCAGAGAAAGGATGACACCGGGTGAGCGCATCACACCCGTGCAAAGGGCTTAGTCCGGAGCTGGACCTCTGGAACACGGTTATTGCACCAAAGGTGGTAACTGCCTGTCTAGAAGAGATCTGGAGCCAGCTTGGCTTGTGGAGCTGGGCCTCCAGATTGATGTGGACTGAAGCCAAAAGTCATTGTCAGTGGATTGCCACTCAAAATGATACTTGTTCTGCTGTCATGAAATCTGCCTTCCAGGTGGTTTGTTGGTTTTGTTTTTGTTGTGGTTTTTTTTTCCTTTAAAGTCTTTTAGTATTTATTTCACTTCAATTTCACTCGGCCCAAGAACAGGGAATAAATAATACAGAGACATAAGCTTCTGCTTGTTGCCCAGGCTGAATTCTGGTTTTGATGCACAGGTATCCTACACTTACGGTAAAAAAAGGAATCTGGACATGATAAGCCATAGCAGTTAATCACAGGAATTATTACTATCTTTAAAATTAGCTGAATATTTAACAGACCAGTGTAATAAACAGAAATAGTTTTACTGGTTCCAGTGTTTCCAGATCCTTTAGGCAGAGAATGAAGACAGGCTTTGTGATAGTATCCCATTAAAGATGGATATGTAAAAATGGGTGATTCGGTAGCTAAGCGATGCCTCGTGTCTTCATCATGAAACCCACAATTTAACTTGCAGTATACAGGCTTTTTTTTCCCCTCTATATTCCTAGATATGCACATACACTGCTGTACATGCTTAAAATGAAGGCAGCCATCCTGCCAGCCTTCTCTGTGCAGGGCTTCACCTTACGCTGGCAACTTCAGCGTGATCTCAGGAGAACTATTTGATGTCAAGATACTACTTGACAGAGGGAAAATGACAAGAGCAGCATCCTCTGAATTTTAACACGGCTGGATCATTTCTAACACCGTCCTAAAATGGAAAGTTACCAAAGCAGCGAGGCTAACAGACATAGCCAGGAACAAACAATGAAGCGGGGATGCCTGTGAGGAACTGAAGCATGGGATGGGTGATTTTCCTAAGCAGTTTTGTGAGTGCTCAGTGTTAAAGCGTGCCACAGGAATTAGTAAGAACTAACCGTATGTTAAGTATAAATTGGCTGCCGGGCTTCATTCCAGTTACTACCTATTTAAGTGTCATGACACCAACAAACAGGACAGCGGGGAGGTATGAGACAAGTAGCTCCTTGTTTCTTTATTTATACCTAATTAGGGTTCATAGCTCCTTTTTTAGACCGAGATCCTTAGTTGGTCTAGAATGGAATAGCCCTACTTGTTCCAATGAAATACTACCTGAGAAGCGACTAATATCTGAAAAGTGACTTAGATTCCTATTTTCAAAGCAAGGCACTCACTGTGAATTACAGGGCTCAGAAAGGGTTTTTAGGGATAAGGATCCTGCAGAAGAATACAACTTTAGCTTGCTAACTTTCTCGCATATTCTAATGAGAGCACGAGCAAGGTGAAAACTCTGGGAGAAACTGCTGCCTATTTGAATACCACAGTCCATTTTCAGCAAGGCTGGTGAGAAGGGTCAAGCTCTCGCAAAAGCATTGTAAAGAATGGGGCCCACGGGGGCCAGGTCTTCTGCTGGAAAGGCAGGTGGCTCATTGAGTCCTGATTCCAGAAGATCTGCCCCTCAGCCCTGGGAAATGCTGAATGCAAACCTTCCAACCTGGTTACAAACGTCAGGTATCAGCAGGAAATACACAGGTAGAATTTCGGAGCTCTAATGGATCCTGCGCTCTCTCGATCTTGGTAAATGCAGGAGTGTAGGTGGTTTAGTAGTCCTCCTTGATGTTGAAAATTTTGCCTTTTATTTTTGGAAGGACAGGCAGGGTGCTTGGACTAGCTCAGAGTCATTTTGAAATCGGTTGTGCAATTTTGTGCGCCGAGGCTTCGGCAGTGTGTGTACGCAGGCATGGGACAGCCCTCCTCACTCCTCACCCTGCGAAGGAATCGGACTGCTAAGAGGTTTAAAAAATAACTTCCTGCATTTTTTATTCATTTTTACTGAAAACCACACCGGTACCTTGTCATTTCTCTTCCCACGCAAGTCGGGCTTCCTTTAGCGTTTCCACTTGCTATTCCAACCAGCCACTACCCAGAAATACCCATTAAACTGAGGTTAAATTTGAAGCAAAGAACTATCTGTGGGCTTAAAGTTGAGCAGCTTGTTTCATAGGATTTGGACCTAACGTGCTAGAAGGAAAGAAGCCCAACTTAGACTGGCAAGGTGACTGCATTACCTTGTTAACCAACACCGCTGGAACTGCCTTTCAAACAAAACAACCTTGGTCTGCATCGCTGCCAAAGGGTATTTCACAATGTGTTAACTCCTTCGTATTCTGCTGTGATGACATCTCCCTGTGTCAGCAAAACAGCCTCGGAGCTCCAGCATATTCCCACTGGGTTTGGCCGCCTGGCTGCAGCGGAACTCGGCAGCTGCCAGTCTGAAAGGCCTCGATGGGCCTTTCCAAGAGTGACCGTTGGCCGTTATGCCCAGCCGGGAGTGAAACAATCACAGAAGTGACTGACAATGGGGCCATTCCTCAGCTTTTTGACTTGTGGTTTCACACCTGTGACCTTCCAGCATTTGCACTCTGAGTCAGGCAGTACCTGAGGCACACTATCCTCAAGTGGGGCAGAAGGTGCCAGGAGCAACACTGCCCAGGTTACGAAGTTCATTCCTCCCTTCCGAGAGCAGCGCACGCGACTCAGAGTTATATGGTGCGCTGGGATTGTCTGAGACAGAGATTTCAGCTGTAGACTTTTACGGAAAATGACCCTTTTTGAGCCAAGAGGTGGTTCTGCAAGGTAGAAAGCAGAAGCAGGTCTCCTCAGCGTCAATGGGATTTGGACACCCGATCACTCCGTAGGTCCTTCCAATCTCGTCCCAGATCACCTCACTCTCCCAGTTACCGCAGCCTGACTGTGCTGCCAGAGGAGCTATTTCTGCTGAGCACAGCACAGCCCTTGCCACACGCCTTTCAGACGCTTCAGATTCAACACTCCATTGTGTCTGTCCACTGCTATTAGGTAACTGCTGTCAAGCTTCTGCCTGAGCTTTATCTTAGTCTCGGAGATCTCACGGGCAGGGCTTGTTTTCCACCTTCCCTAGAATAACAAGCCCCAGCCCCCGGTTCAGGTCGCTAACAGTAACAAGGAATAACTCAAGTGTTTACCTCAGATTACATTAATCACATTAGGCCAATGCTGAGAGAGTGCTGAATGCTTACACTTTGATTTATATTTCCCCCCGTGGTGCCGAGTGACATCAGATGATGCTTTCAATAAGCACCAGGAATTTTCACCAGGCCAGCGCATGAAGCGGGGAGGGAAGCACACCCTGCATGACTGATGGTTGGATTTGCTTTTCCCATAAGGCTGAAATTCTTTGGAGGTGCTGAGCAACCACAACTCCCACGGCACAGCCATTCAGCCCTCCTCAGCATCTGGTACACCAGAGTTTGCACGAAAGAACCATATAAGGATCTCACAGTCGTTGCAGGTATTCAGCATCTCGGAGCATTTGCTTCCTTAAGCAGAGCACGACTGAAACCTGTGTAAGGTTCCTGTAAAAGGTGTGGGCTGGAGGACAAGGGTGAGTGAGGTGGCTCTGTCATAATATTTTCATTTAGTAGGGCCCAGCAATTATCCTCTTCATGCTGGACAAAAACAGGCAGCCTAGACCTTCTAGACACTTGAAACACAGTGAAGCCTACACATTGCTTTCTGCTTTACCACCACTACTCTCCAAAGCCTTTAGGTACAAAGACTGGGATCCATATAACCAAACTTGAGTCACCCAGAAATGAGGCATCTGCTCAAGCAAACTGGATTCACCCCCTCCAACGGGAGCGAGGAGAGAGAGGCACAACCAGAGGGTGATTTGTCCCATCCTAAAAGAAGTGTCTGGAGGGTGGATTGCCCTCTGGAGGCACCTGTTCCTTTCTACTGGCTCTAGAGACACTCTTGGTGACCGGGTTGATGAGATCTGGCTTTTAAGTAATTACCCAAGAAAGATTGCAGCCCAATACTTCAGGATATCAAAAACTTGCTTGATAGGAATCGAGAACTTTGACTGCACTATTATTTTTACAAGATTAGTAACTCTAATCTTGTAGAGGAAAGGTGAAGGGTCTTCATGGTCTTCTTCAAATTGGTTTTTCTTTTGGCAATTTTTTGCTTATTTTTGATGGTTTCTGATAAGGTAGGGTCTGGAGAAGCCATTGGTATAACGTCCCTCTCAGAGGTTATATCACACCAGCTTGCAAGGAGAAGCGAGAAACAGGAGAAATGAGGGCTGAAATAGTTGTTTCCTCCAGGGCTGTAGATCACCCAGCACTATCTTTTATCTGGATTGAGCATAACTAAAAGATGATAATTTTTTTAAATTGATCAGAAACCAAAACCAGTTGCTGGTGTTATGCTGGCCACAGGAGAACAGATCATGCCTTTGTCGGCAAAGCAAAAATACCCTCACGTTTTTGCAACATAGATGGTTCTACCTACTGAATCCGTAGCAGCTGAACACTGTTCATCACCTGAGTATGTTATTTGTGAACTACTGCTGAATTCTCCAAAACTACATTTACCATCCTGGGGAGTCATGGTCTCAGTTTTGCCTGATTTAATGGGAAAGGTCCAGATCTACAGCAAAATAAGTGAGAAAAGAATGCACACGGCTCATGAGAAGTCAGTTTGTCCTAGGATAGGGAATTATGTCTTACAACGATGCAGGAGGGATGGGACGTTTGGTTACAAACAGCCCTCTTGGGCAGGTCGATGGATGTTTTCTGGAGCAACAAAGCTAACCAAAGCTGGTCCTGCCCCTTGGCTCCCCGCCCACCTCTTCCCGCTTCGCCTCCGTGGCTCCCGGTCCGTTTGCGTTGCTGCGGCTGTTTGCAGGGCTGTGCTGAGAATGGGAATGTCACTGGAATGACATCAACTTTTTTTTTTTTTTTTTTTTTTTCCGAGGTGAAGGAAGATATTTTTAAACCTGGACCATTTGAATGATTTGATTCCAACAGGGCCCAAGAAACAGCTGCCTCAGCACAAACGCCGTGTTGAGTGGTGGCATCTGGGCAGGAATAAGAAGCAGGACCATTTGGCAAGAAACTCCTAAATCACCCTTGCTGCCAATGAAAAAAAATGGATCTACACCCTTAGAGGCACGTGGAACCGCCCGATGCCTTCGCTGCCTCCTCTTAATCCAGCAGGGGAGCAAGAGCGAGAATTTGAGAGGAAATGTGGGTCTTGGAGAGAGCAGCAGTGCAAAGACAAGCTCCTTGGCTTCTACGTTTTCTGCAGCCTCAGAAGATGAGTGAGAAGTGGAAGTTAATGCCCATATTTCAGCTGGCTTGTTTAGAAACAACCCCCAGTGTCGACAAGAAGAGGCATGATTAAAAACTGCTCGCTGGGTGCAAGGCAATCACGGAATGTGCAGGCTCTCTTTGTCTGCCTCAAATGTCAAGTGTTACACTTCTGGCACTCCACACTTCCCCAGGTAGCGGAAAAAAAGGGAGCACAACAGGTTATTTGTAAATAGTTTAAACTTTAGTTCAAGCATTTTGTTTTCCTATTTTTATGCGGTTGAGCTTCTTCAGCGTTACGCCCGGCAGCTGTCACGTATATCACAACAATATTGTTTCAACTAAGAAGATGCTTATTTTGTATGTCTTTTTTTTCTTTTATTAGTGAGAACCAACAGAGAATTCTCTAAAATAATTGCTACGATTGCCTGCCACAGAAATACATGTGGTAGCAGCCAACGTGCACAGACAGGCCCCATCAGTCACGGTACTAGAGATGTCACTCTCTTAATAGTGGTCAGTAATGAGTTTTAGAAGCCCAGTGGGAGGAAATGCCTTTCTTCAATAGATTTTCATTATATGACAATTAACATGATGTGGATAATGTCTAATGCGATGTCTCTTACGTAATGACCTTAAAGAGACCAAACAGATCTCAGAGGAAATCAGCCTGGCTAGCTTCTTTGGGTATAGGCTCCACACACCTCCTGTAGGATACCGAGGTCCAGACACTTGAACCACTGGTGGAAAAAGTTTTAGAGAGCGGTGTGAGAGCAGCTTTCTTCTGTTATTTGGGACAAAGGAGATACAATTCTCTCATTTCCACCACCTATTTTTTCCATGACTCAAACAAAAAAGCCAGAAATAACACACTCGGCAATATTTCACCCACTGCTGCACCTCGCTGGCATTACTTTTTGTTGAGTGATTAACTACACATCTGCATAAACCCTCGCCCTGCCACTGTCCAAGAAAATGACGGCAACCGAGAGGAGAGTCTTACAAAGGTGGGAATGTTAAGGCTGCACAATCAGAACAGTCTTTCCTGGATCTATCCACACATCACTCTGTTCCTCTCAGAATGAAGTTTCCGAGGACCTCCTGATCAACCAGCCACCTATCATTTCTGTCCCCTCCAGCCCTGCCAGAGAGCTGTCTAGCAAAGGAAGGATCATCTTGAGAGGCTGTAGGACTAAGCGATAGGCACCGGCCACTGGTGCCAGGAAGCTACTCATGGCTACCAGCTTTCCCCGTTCCTCCTACTGCTGCTTCATCGGAGAAGTAGGTATCACTTCAGATCGACAAGTTAAACATGAAGCAAAGACCTTCCAAGAACTTCTCTGTGACACCAACCCATCTAATGCATGTCAGAGAAACTTTGCTACTAGCTTTCAGGGAGCAGTAGGAATGGTCTAATGTCGTGCCTCTCTCTGCCAGGAAGCCTTTCCTTTGAGTCATACGAACTGTTGTAAATTAAAGCTTTTTCTTCCCCTGCAAAAGGTATTTTTGTCAATCCGATGAATGAGAACGAGTGCCAGGTCAGGCTGTGACTCACACCGGAGCTCCATTCACAGGATCAGGTAACGGAGCCGGCAGAGCTGCGGGCTGTAGACACACAGCACGCTTGGAGGCTGGGGCCCTGCTCACCGCGGCAGTGAGTGACCCACCCGGGCTGTCGTGAGTGTGCGAGGGGTGGTGTCTGTGAGCTGTGGGCACAGCACATCCTCTCTGAGGGACAAAACCCCGCCGATGGAGACGCAGGGAGCTGGAATGTCAGCCGCTGGTTTTTAAAGCCCCCACATAACAGAAGAAAGTCTCGGCCACAGTTAAAGCAATTTTTCCCTCATCACCTGTGGCTGCTGCCCGTGCTCATTTGTGCGCTCATTTTCCCGTGTCTTCACTTGCCTGCATCTCCTCCTCACTACAACCACAGCAACTGAAGCTGGTAGCCAAGAAATGACTCCACTCCGACAATACCTTGCTCAGCGAGCGGCACCCTGACTTCCCGGGCAGACGCCCATCACATCACATCTCACCTCGCAATCTCTGCTCGCCCGCTAGCCGGGCTGCCTTGCTTGCCCAGCGCTTGGCCGACCGATGGGCGAGACGGTAAATCAGGCTTCCTTCTGCCCACCTCGCGCTGTTCCCAGGGGAAGTCCAAGGAAGCTGTGATAAATGCTGCTCTGGAAGCCTCAGAGTCAGTCACAGTTACTGACCAGGACATTATGTAACATAGAGCGCAGACCACAGGGAACTGCCACCAGAGACAAGCTTGGAACTGACCCCTTCTGGGCAGGCATCCGGTTTTTGATTGGTTTTTAAAGAATCTGTTTATTTTATAGCATCAAATGATGAAATTGTTCATATATATTAAAAATAGATGTATTATAAAGAATAAATCTGGTGCCAGACGTTGCACAGGCTCTCTGGCACCGAGGGAGGAAGCGACAGCTACCTTTCCTCAGGGAGGCATTTTGTAACACAGCAAGTCAGCCAGCAAGTGTTTCGTCATGAAAAAAAGTCACTTCTTGTGTGCGCAGAAGTGCTGAGCCAGGAGTGCTCTAAGAGACTGTGTCTGCGTTTCGATCACCACCTTCGGTGACTGAGATAGACTTAGGCAGATTTTATAGGGCGCTCTCCAAATTAAAAAAAAGCACTGAGAAATTCAGATCACTTATCATCCAGGGTTGTGAGATCCTCATTCTCTGCTCAAAGGGGTGACATCCTATGTGAGACACAGAATTATCGGATCATAGGATCGCAGACCGGTTTGGGTTGGAAGGGACCTTGCAAGTCTGGGTGTGACACAATATCCCAACAACAAGGACTCGGGCCCAGTTTACTAACTGCCACCAGCGGGATTTTCAGTCAGATAGGCTGGTACTTAGCTATTGATCCATCTCTAACGGTTACAGCAGTGCAAGCACTGCTTTCTGTAGACGAGCGTGGGGCTGCACTGAAAGCCGGAGCTGTCTCAAGGCAGCAGGATGACAACTAACCGAGTATTTCAGACGGACGGCTTGTGTTGTTGTGACATAAATCTATCGGTACGTGATGTAAAACAGCAACAGTCCACCCAGGATTAAGAAATATCTTTTGTTTGCAGTCTCTTTTCCTTTCTGAACACCTTAACAATGAGCAGAACGAGTGATGCTTGGAGGAGGAGGTCGAGTGGAGGTAGAATTCAGTATTTCAATGACTTGGTTGCAGAAAGACAACATTTAGGTGAGTCTGGCTTTGTATTAATTGGAACAGGAGAAATAATTTGGTCCACATCGTCATTGTGGAGGTCCTTTCACTAGTAATGGACCAAAAAAAAGGTAATATACATAAATCAGATGGTATCTATGACTCACCAGACAAATCACAGCTCAGACTCTTCGAGGTAAAACTTCAGGTGAAGTATTTGCCACTCATATTAATTAGGAGAAACTTGTTGTCTGAAAGTTGGTCTTAATGCATTGCCCTCACGACTCATCACTGCCTCTGAATCACTCAGCTAATTCTCAGAAGCAAGGGGGAGAGAGGCATTAAAAGAGGAACAATCAAGACTTCCCTGATTGTCTCCGCATGTATTTGCTACAATGAGGGAAAAATATTTCTCACCTGAAGCACAAAGTCAAGATGCAAAATGGAAATTTACAGGCGGAATTTGCCACCAACTGAACAACAGCCTGAGCTGGCTCAGAAACGGCCGCTTATAATCGAGTCCCAACTCATTAAGTCAAATTACAGAGATGCAAAAGCAGAATTTTTGGAGCTTTCACAGAGTTTCTTGCCTGTAGAGCTTGCCCTGTATTTCTGCTACAGGCTGAACAGGCTAAACAGGCTCCGGGCGTTTCCAAGTGAAATTTCAGAGAAGTTTAGGAAGAAGGTTCAAACAGAATGTAATTTGGGCTTGTACACTAGCTGCTGCACGGGGCTCCTACAAAAGGCTCTGCTTCTCAGAGGACAGCTGACCCATTTTTCATTCAGACAAAAGCCTTGCGGACTTTTTAATGGTATAGAAATAAACCCATCCAGTTTTCTACCTAAGAAAAGATACAGTACAAGTATATCAAGACCTAGGTGGTAAATATCAAGTTGGCTTTTGCTCTCTGCCTTCCCAGATCCTTCATGAGCACTGAACACAGATGCTGCAGGGAGCAGAGAGCTTTTGGGGGCTTCCTGGGAGAGAGCTGCTGGGCTGCACCCGCCCCTGAGGCCGACTAACTTCTAGTCCTAGTCTGGGGGCAAACTGGGAAGGCCATGTCAGGTGGGCCAGAGTGGGGGAAGACTCTCTCTTAGCACCACTCCCACAAAATCCAGCCTGCCCTCGAGCAAGCGATTCCCTCTCTCAGAGCAGTTGGCTTGAAGAGGGTACCTCGCCTCCTTACCTGAGCAGGTTGGCAAGGACCGAGTTTCCGGTTTGGAGAAGAGAAAGGGAATCGTTATTTGCGCACCACCGTGGCACTCGTGCAACCGTCGCAGAGCAGCGCGGCGCTAAAACGCGCGACCGCAACTTTCATAGAGCGGCAGTAAAGCAGAGGCACGTGGGCAATGAGCACAACCTGATCTCCCTCAGGCTTATTTTTGTTTTAAAGGCTCGGATTTTGTCCGCGTTGTCTGCATATCGACATGACGACCGACCGGCTAAACCACAGCTAAGTACTGACCTCTCTGACATGTGATTTAAAGCTGTCTCACGGAAAAAGATTGGAAGGATCGCCGGCTGAAATGGAAGCATTCAGCAGCAGGGCAAAGAGAACTACGGGACATGAATACAGAGAGGACTGTCCCTATGGTAATTCTGGCAGAAGGCAGAAGGTTGCAAGCAAGTAATAGAAAATTTTAAAACTAATGGAACGAGATTAACAGAGGCCACTCCATCAGTATTTCTCCTCCCAAACAGCTCAGTCCTGATTATCTTTTACATCCTCATGGAATTAAAGCACTGTACTTATTGGCAGAAAAGGGAAATTAGATCAGAATGCTGTTTGTGGATGATTAACTTGCATTTCCTTTCAAGCCCCGTGGACGCGCTGGAGCCCTCCAGAGCCACAGCCACTTCAACGGGGAATTTGAGCAACACGATATAGGGTCCAGAACTTAATCTGAGGTGAAATAACTGGATAACCAGAGACCCAGGTGAATACCAGACTTCCATGAACTCTCACACATTTATATGGTGTCGCTGCACGAGAGATGCTGCCTGCAAAGATCTGATTAGGGAAAAGACCGAACAGGCTTTCCCTTACGTGTCCATTGCCTTCCGTATTTTAGCAGACTGAAACCATCTGAGCAGATACAAGGTGTTTTGGGATCTGCCTCCTTCCAGTGACAAGACAAATAAGTTTTGTTATAAAATATCTGTTGTTGCTCATTTTCGGGATTCCTCCATTACCAACCAAGGGTTAATAGGTGGAAGTGACCTCGTTTTGCTGCTGAAAGCCAAGGAAACCCCAATCAGTCCATTCTATTAAAATAGCCTGGATAAAAATTATATATTGCTTTTATGATGACAATCATGTAGATTTATCTTATTATTATAAGTTATTATTACAGTTATTTGAAGCAATTTTGTTACTTGGCTTTCCGGGGCTCATGACACAAAAAGAAAAAAGCGGTGACCTGATATGTCACATGACAGATAAACTGTCTAAACAACCACCTCACTACACATGGAGAAGAACATAATTTTTATGCAAATAGTCTGAGACCAAAATGCCTTTCTCCCTCACCTCCCTTCTATTTCCTGATTAAATAAATCATAAAGCTGTCACTAAATACCATACAGAAAGAGGTCTCACATGGTAGAAATGAGAGCTTTCTGCATTTGTCTACTTTTAGTTTCAAAAGGTGTTTTGAATTAAAAAAGAAAGAGAGGGGGAAAGAGCACAATGCTGTTTGCACACCTGCTTTCCCAGGAGTACAAACACGCTCCATGCCCTCTTGCAACGTACACCAAATTTTCAAAACTAAACACAAATAAATGAAAATGAAACTATCATCCATAAATTTAATTGAGATTCACAGTGCCTGAAGCTTTTCAAATTCAAATTTCCACCAGACAGCGCATCTTTTTGCATAGCTTATGCAGCTAACGCGTAGGTGACAGCTTCTCCCCTCTCTCCTTTTTTTTCTTTTATGGAGAGATACACTACAGTCACGGTGCCGGAATTTTTGCACATAAAAGCTGAATAATGATTTATCATGTTTCATTGATGCACCACATCGTGCCGTACAGTGCTTAGAGCGCAGCACAGAAAGCGAGCAGGGAAAACCAAGCATCTTTGCCTTGAAGAATAGACCCACAATTGAGTTCCTCTGTCATGAACGCAAATACCCAAAGGTAACTACAGTCGCTTTGAGTCGGAGCTCTTTGGTCTTCGGTCAGTGAGCTGGAACATCCCAGCGGTAACGCAGAATTCTCAGCAGATCGCCGTGGCACTTTGGAAATTCAATTTACACGTATGTCCGTCTTGAGATGGATGTGAATTTGGAGCTGGAAGAATCATATCATGGACAGTGGCTACCAAGAAGAAGCTACTCCAGAAGAGATGTTCTGGGATCACTCAGGTTTAGTTTACAGTATTTGCATTTGGGACAACTTCACTGGGTCCTGAAGTTCTTAGCCCTTAACCTTGTGGATATTTCAGCTCCTAATTAGTGTGACTTAAGGAAGACAAGCCTTTGCCTACAGAAAACCACATTTTAAGCACAGGTTTCTAAAGGGTAGAGATTCCCCCCACCTGCGTGGGGATGCATTTCAGGGCCATGTCTGGTACTCCCTGCTCCCTGGGAATGTGGGAGAGATGGCTTTGGATGATTTTTTGGTGAAAAAAGGACCTGAAGAGTAGTCCCCAACGTGTGGGGCTGGGGTGTGAGGGAACTCTCTCCACGGTGGTGGTTCCTTGGTGGTTCCAGGCTCAGGTCCTGCTCCTCAGGGCTCCTGAGCCATCCCCCTCAGGAAGCACCGCCGGTTTGCTCACGGTGGGAATCCCGGCAGCAGGATTATTCAGTAGAGTTTTCCTCCTGATGTTTACCCCTGTGATAATAAGCAATGCTCTCTAGCGCTTCCTCTCCCATTTGCTGGACTGAACAAGCTCTGCGCTCCTCTCATCTCCTGTCAACCCACAGGTTCTCACCCTGCTGCTCATCTCAGCAGCAACTGAAATACAAGCCCGTCTGTCTGAGGGAGCAAATGCCTCTCTCTCCATTCTGCACCAGGGAGATGCCGAGTTTAACCATGCAGGAGGAAGCCGAGGGGTGGCGTTTTGAAGGTGCGAGGAAGAAGTGTTTTAGGCAGCTTGTATCGTGAACTAGCATGATGGTTTTGGATGGGAGGACAGGGAAAAAATCCTTTAAAACCATGTAGGAACATCCCCAGAGGCACTATTTTAACTGTTAGTTAGCGGTAAAACAAAATATTTCCTACCCATGAAAGCACAAATCATGAATTGAATCAGATTCCAAAGACGATGTAGTATGATAAGAATTGCCAAAAGTGACATGCAGAATGCTAACTCCTGTGAGGAAATAAGAAGAGTGCTTCACCACAGTTGTTGTGACGGGAACTACTCATCACCACGTTCACTGAAAAAGCTCTTTCCACAGCACTTTCCCATGCTACCCCTTAACTGGAGGAAGGGAGTATAAACAGAGGAACATCGGCCGAGGTTTTAAGAAAATAAGTCTGGCATCGCAGAGTGGGTTGTGTCAAAATCACATGCAGGGAAAAAAAACGAAGTTGAAGTTCACGTCCGTAAAACTGATCTCTGCCACGCGACAGAGGCCATTTGGGCTCGTCACACAGACACATTTCCTCCCAGACCCGCCAATCTGACAACGGCATCATCTCCTGCCACCACCCTTTCCAGCTTGGTCACTCTGCTTTGGCTCCTCCTAACTTTTTGCCTGCCCGGTGATGGTTTACCCCGGCCAGGCTGCCTACACACACTAAGCGGTCAGCTCCAACTTTAAAGGGAACACCATGAAATAAATACTACCCACTTGTGCTTTTTCACACACCAGGACACAACCTGCTCTTGTTGCACATGCACAAGGAATTGTTTTGTTAAAATGTACAGTGTGCAAATCCGTCACACACAGTTCCCTCACCTCTGCTCCTTCCATTTTATGGGGAGTTTCATAGGATCACAGACTGGGCTGGGTTGGGAGGGACATTTAGAGGTTGTCTGGTGCAACCCCCCTGCAGGGAGCAGGGACATCTGCAACTCGAGCAGGTTGCTCAGAGCCCCATCCAACCTCCCCTGGGATGGTGCCAGGGATGGGGCAGCCACCACCTCTCGGGGCAACCTGGGCCAGGCTCTCACCACCCTCAGTGTCAAAAATTTCTTTCTTCTCTCCAGTCTAAATCTCCCTCTTTTAGTTTTAACTCATCCTCCCTTGTCCTATCCCAACAGGCCCTGCTCTAAAGTCTGTCCCCATCTTTCTGACAGGCCCCTGGAAGTCCTGAAAGGCCCCCAGAAGGTCTCCCCAGAGCCTTCTCTTCTCTAGGCTGCACAATCCCAACTCTTTCAGCCTGGCCTCACAACAGAGGGGCTGCAGCCCTCTGAGCATTTTTGTGGCCTTATTTTGTCTGTATAAGCAGAAGGAGGAATGTTCAAATTCAGGTTGTACCAACTCTAACATCAGAATTTAAAGTAAAACATCCTCTTATACTCAACACAGGAGTCTCCCATCGTGCTGCTGGCAGCCTAACACACAACTGGAAGCGATCAGCTTCATGCTCTCCTGTAATCAAGGTCCAAGAATTCTTGGTAGAAACTCTCTGCCACAGCTCTGACCCTAGGAGATCACACTGTTCCCTGAGAGACAACCCAACGCACTAGAAGGCTCCGGGGCTCCCTTCGGGAAGCCAAACACTCCGGCTGTGGCAAAGCCGAGCCCCAGCCGCTCGACCGGTGGCGCTAGGACGGCACGGGGCGTACGCAGGCTTCCGGCAGCTGACGGGAACAATCTCGTGTGCGGGACTTGCCTGCCGGTAACTCATGCAAATAGCTGCTTTGCAGAGACATGGCCACAGCCTCTCCAGTAACCAGTGCGTGGGAGCAACCGGGCTAAGGGCCGGCACAAGCGAGGGGCGCGGGCGGTTGAGCGCAAGCAACCGTCGGCACGGCACGCAGCTCCCAAGCTGGAAAGTCAGCCCGCCACACATTGAAACCAGCTGTAAATCCAGTGGATTTGCCACTTGCGTATTTCTGAGATTATTCTTACTCGTTAGCATGCAGAGGAAAACAAAGTCACGTTTTCCTTAACAACCGCCGTTCCCGCCTCGCTGCGCGTCACAACCCTCCGGGCTGACTCCGGTAGCACTGACCTTGGACGTGGTTGCAGGCGCATTGCTTTCCTTACCGCTCCCCACCGTGCTCTCCTCGACGGCCGCCGCTGCCGGGGCTTCTGCCTTCTTTGGGCTTGTTTCCACAGAGCCAGCAGGCCCTACTTTCCCCAGCCCGCTCACCGGGGTTGAGCTCGGACTGCTCGGTCGCCGCGACTGAGCCTTATACCAGCTAGGGTAAAACAAGGGGTCGATGTTTTCTGCTGGGGCTGGCGCTTCACCCTCAGACTCTGCGGTCTGCTGAGAACCACTTGGTGTCACAACCTCAGCCTTAATCAGAACAGATAAAGAGAAGAAGAAGCAGAGTGCACCGCGTTACCTTCTCGCCACAGCCACGTCGCTCTGCACGTCGCATTTGTAACACTTCGCTGTGAGGAACAGAGAGGTCCTACTATATGGGCCAAAAGAATCACAACCTGAACGCAAAGCCAAAGCAGCTATCATTTGAATAACACAGGTATGGCAAAGGAAATAAATTACCCAAAAAGCAGAATAGAGGGTAGGATTAGCTGGGAAGGGGATGCTGACTGAGAAAGGAGTGAGCAAGTGGTTCCTTAAATCAGATAAACACCCAATTCAATGCTAAAAATATAAGAAATTCTGTGTAAGAGCGTCATGGAGCAGTACCAGCCACCAAGGACAGGCGTAGGTGCCTTGGAATGGCCTGTTGGGGTTTGGGTTGAGGACACCACATTTGCCAATGAGTCTGTCGATAACAGTGGCCAGAACAAGGGGAATACAAACACACTGGAGAGGAACGTTTGCCCATGAGCCTTGCAATCGTTGCTAGAAGCCAAGCATAGTTGCTCTGTTAGGAAGAGGAGCAGCTGGATGATCTGCACCTCTCTACCCACACCAAGCTCTGGGGGCTCACCCACACGGCACTCGCCATCACCGCAGCGTTTCTGCCTTGCCTTTCCCACACCAGGAGGCAGAAGCTGAAATACAGGCATCCCCTGCACCGCAACACCCACACGTGGGCCACGGCTGACTCCGCCTCTGACCGTCTCCTAATGGCATCTTACAATTGCTCTTTCCTACTTTAGCCTTACAAGTGAGGACTATCCCATCAGAGGGCGGAACTGCTTATGTCTGGTTCTCGTTAGCACACAAACCACATCAGGGAAGCAACGGAAGTTTAGTTAAGTCAGTGCAAAACCTCAAAACACAAACCTTGATTAACTCAACAAAGCCTGATTTAAGAGCATTTTCACACGGTCGGTGCAAACTCACATGTTTTTAAACCATAGAATCATAGAATCTTAGACTTGTTTGGGTTGGAAGAGACCTTTAAGCTCATGGAGTGCCAGCGCTGCCCCATCCCTGCCAGGGCACCACTGAGCCCTGTCCCTCAGCACCACAGCTCCAGGGCTTGGAAACCCCTCCAAGGACCATGGGGACTCCAGCCCTGCCCTGGGCAGCCTGGGACAGGCCTGGGCAATCCTGAAGGGGAAGAAATTTTGCCTCAGGTCCAATCTAAACCACCCCTTGCGAACCCGAGGTCATTTTCTCTTGTGCTGTCGCTTGTTACTGGGGAGAACAACAAGCAAGATTAAAGCAAGAATGAACCTATAGGATTTATTTTCCCTTGGTTTATGTGGGGAGCTTGCTACAATCAAAGGTTCTTTACATGCTCTCTTGATTTCACACTGGCCTCCTCAAACAACTTCAGAGCAGCTTTTCCCCACTCGGCAGCTTCACTGGGTAAATTGTATAAGAGAAGAATTTGCTCAGTTAATAGTATATAACTCCAGCTAAAGTAGCACACAAAGTACATATTTTTGTGCAGCAATTATGGTCTTATTCTAATCACATTCCTTAAGAAAAAGTGCTGGCCTAAATTATTCACAGCCCGAACATGTTTGCCGCTGGGCTGTAAGAGGCACTTTCCTCTCCTGGTTGGAGCATGATACCCCCACAGCCACCTAAAGATATCCTCAGGACAACCAGAGTAGAAGGCAGCAAAAGCCATTCACACAAAACAGATTAGAACTATGATCTAAACACGGGTGGCGGAAAGCTCGGTAAATCCAGCGGGAATGCCAAATTCTCTCAGTATAAATATTTCATTTAGCACAGTTAGTCCAAGTTAAATCACTGCAAGCGGAACATCCATCGTAACGCACTTAACTCCCAAATGGAATCTCTTTACTCCTATCTCGTGCATCCCACATAGATCTCCATTAACATAGCAGCGCAGTCTTTAGCCGATCAAGTGACACGTGCGCAGGCTGCGAGGCCAAGGTAGAGGCGCAGAGAGGTGCAGAAGGGCAATAAACGCGTTTGCTCTCCAGCACACCCACCCTCTTTGCCGTGCAGAGCACAGGGGCACCGAGGCCGCTTACCTGGCCGGCCGGGGCAGCGGCTGGTGGCGCCGGAGTCGGTTCAGCCGGGGGCTCTCCCACTGCGCTCCGCGGTTCGGGGTCCTGCTGAGGTGGTCGTGATGCTCTCTCAGCCCCTTCCTCCTCCACCTCTTCCTTCTCCTCCTCTTCTCCTGATGACTCTGTGTGGACTTCATCCAAAACTTCACCAGCTACCATCTCCTCCTCTTCCTCTTCTCCTTCCTCCTCTGATAGGACACATGCAAAAGGACAGGGCTGAGCACCACATGAAGATCATAGAACCATAGACTCATAAATTGGTCTGGGTTGGAAGAGACCTTTAAAGCTCACCTAGTCCAAACCCCTGCAGTGAGCAGGGACATCTTCAAATATATATATATCTATATATATATCTCTATATATATCTGTACCTGTATCTTTTGGGATAGCCTCTCTAAAACCAGACTGTCAAACTTGGTCAAACCACCGCTTTTGCGTCAATCTGACACATTCTGTTGCCAGTACCAATGGCTCAGCTCGTTTCCAGAGGGAGCCCTCTAACAAGGCATTTGCTTTTGCATAATCGCACTATTCATCCTCACAAACGTCGGATGTTGTTCAGAGCCATCCTGGCCTTTCAGAGACATAAACTCAGATGGATTAACCCCAGCTCCAAACTGGCTGTGCATTTTCCACAGGTTATGGCTCTGCCTCAGTACGTAGAAGGGATGGAGAGATGTAAATTAAGCAACGCCCTCATAACGAAGAAATGTTTCTGCAGACAAATATCCGCCTATAAGCAGAGTTCTGGGTCTCTGCTTCCAGACAGAGGGGATCTGACCAGTGCTGAGCAAGAGCTAAAGGGGGTTGGACAAGATGATCTCCAGAGGTCTCTTCCAACACCTACCATGCTGTGGCAGGGATGTGGCAGCCGTGGCTGATCACAGGGATGAACAGGGCACAGATCCACAATTTAGGAAAGTAATTCAGGTGAAATATATAACATACCTCTGTCAAAATCAATTTCTCGTATTATCTTTTCTTCTCTACTGAGGTTCACTGTGAACTGGTTCATGTTTTCATACCCGTCCTCTATTTTTTCCATTTGAAATCCTTTAGATGCTTCAGTGATCCTAAAACAGAGAGATCGCTTATTGGTATTTGGATTTGCAGATAAAATTGCATTTGTAATTCCTTATAAGGATCAAAAGTCTCAAGTTCAAATACTTACTTTTGTAGCAACGTCTTGGCATTCTGTGAAAACAAAAAGGAAATCAATGGTTCATTTTTTCAGAGATTTTATGCATTGAGATCTAATTCTTATAGGGGCTGCTTCTAAACCCAGCAGTGTGGATCCCATAAATGACAACCATGAGATCTATGAACGAGATCAAATTTGGATGGCAATTAGTAGATAGCTGAGTAAACCTTTTAGTTCACTGAAGACTTTTTAATTAAAATCTGAGTAAGATGGGAAATACGTACAATTTCTACAAAAATGAAGTTGAAATATTTTTGCTCTTTCTTTCACGTGTTTGTGGCGAAAAGGAACTGTTCCCTTGCTATCTTTAGTCACAGTAACTGTATCTTTGTCTGCCCCTAAGGGCACACTTCTGGAGCCCCAGAGTTTTATTTGCCTGGAAAGAACACTGTACTCTTCAAAGGCAATTGTTTGATGAAAGTATGTGGACTTTTTTGTGTTTGTTTGTTTTGTTGTGTTGTTTTTCCAGAAAACACCCTTCCAGCCCTTGATATAGAGAAAATGTAAACTGCAGGACACAAATTCTGCACCAATGAATTCACCAGACAGGCTGCTAATGTTTTGCTACCGAGCTCTCCTAAGTTTATAGTAAGAAAACAGAAGGGGGAAAAAAATGAAGTAAAGGCATAAAACTGTGACTGAAATATTTAATTCTTGGAAAGTTAGTCACTCTGTCAATAGGCAAATGAAACCCATGACTCACAGAAACTCACGTACACTTACATTATATTGCTGAGACAATAAAGATAGGTCAGAAAAAGTTAAAATTCCTGGGGTTTTTTGAGAGATCAGAAATTCACAGAGAGGGTAGCATATTTTGGTGTAAACAGCAAATACTCCCATTCTCAGTTTGGATGCTACTGACAAGAAGATTAGCCAAGTGTCTGTGCTGATGCAAGTGTGTAAAAAGTGAGTTTGTGTAAACATTCACTCAAAGATGATCAAACCCTAAATGTGCCTAAAGCTGAGAAATGTTTAAACATTATTTCGATAGCCCCATCGTTCTTTTTCTAACTCTGTGCATAGACTTTATACCTGCAAAAACACGGCCATTTCTGGTTCTTCCATGAACTGGATTCCTGATTCCACCAGCTTTGACACAGCTTCTAAGTGATCTGCGTACTTCTTCATCAGGGAGCGGACGCGTTCCAGTTTCTCCTCTTGGGTTCTAGTGATTATTTGTGTCATCTCGTTTTTTCTTTCTTCCAGTACAGAATAGAGATAATCAAATTTTTCACACAGCTGCTCTTTCTGTCGTCTGCAGCATTCCTGTGAATCATTTGGTTTATGTTAAACATGTTATGTTCTTAAAAGAGTTTCTATTTTTACAGTCACTTGGAAGCATTCTCATCAAAGAAATCCCTCTTTCTGAACAGTGTAAAGGATTTTGAAAGACCCCAGAGACTTTTATAATTTTCAAAGTCCAAGCTATTGGAATAAAAGTTTTAAAACTGTTCTCAAACTCTGAGTTTCAAGCCACCGAAAGCCCCCAAACAGGCTATTGTATAACTTGTCAGCCTGCTCAAAACCTGTGAGAGGTATTTGTGATGTCTGTAGTGATACATCAAAGCCTGTAGAAAAAGTCTAAACCCCACCGTATGAGCAGCTGGGTTCATGGGCACAAACGGAATGGGTTTTAAAGGAGCGATCACCTCAAATCAGCTCCGGAGAAGTTTCTTTTTTTTACCAGAGAACCTGGAACTATCTTGGTTGGGCTTGATTTTCACATACGCCCTCTTAGACTCTGTTTTGACAATAGATGTCCATTACATTCCATTTGCTGTGCACTGAAGGAGGTAGAGGTGCCATGAAGAGAATGATGTGTGACAAAAGCACCAAGACAAGCAGGAGGAATCGGGTTCCAACCTTACTTTCAGGCACTGATTTTTACATTACTTCTGAGACGCTTTTATTGCTCTTCCAACCAGACACCGTAGTGTGTTTCCCTGAGGAAGGAGGCTGGGTTTGAGGACTGCTTCATCAAGCAGTCTCTAACGAGAACACGCTGCACTGGCAAGGGAGCATTCATGGAGAGGGAATCGCAGGCAGGTGATCTATAATGTCTGAGGTCTACCCACCAGAAGTACTTGAGTCATCTGTGTGCCCCAGGGCATGCAAATGGGCACAATCTTATTGTGGTTCTAGCTGGTTGGGGATGGTGGTGATTATTTCAATCTCTTTCCTAAGAACTCAGGTTGAATCAATTCCTCATCTTCGTCCCTCGAAGCACAAGGCTGAGATCCTGGCAGCGCAGGATTATTATCAGTCCCGCAGTACTTTAGGAAGTGATAAGACTGATTATTTGTGGCCAGAGAGAATCCCCTTTTTTTTCTTGACTTTCAGTCAGAGCTCTTTCCTACGAGTGGTGACAGCCTGCTCTGCATCATTCAAAGGAGAAAACCTTTCAAAGACGGATGTGTGGCCAAAAATCTTGCCAGCAGATACTCCAGAGTTGCAAACCTCAAGAGTGAGAGTGCAAAACAGGTTCCTAACGGCAAGCACTGAAGTATTTCTGAAATACTCTTTTGGTATAAAATGTTCCCATACGAAGTCTCTGCCTGACGGAATGACCCTAATCAGATTCTGAGGAATTAAAAAGGTTAACAAATACATGACTCTCCATTCTAAAACGTTCTTGGCCTTTTTGTTTTTCGAAGCATAGCTACAGCAGAAAGCAGTGCGTCCTTCCGCTGCACATGAGTCGCACGGCTTGCTCTGAACTATCTGTACTGATTGACCTACACATTTGAAAGAAACACTGCAATTTTTCCTCCATTATTTGACTCATATTGTTTACAGAGCTAAATAGGACTTAATTATTTATCACTGGTTGCCAGTATTTAGCATTCTATATTCACTTTTTCTTTTTATTTTCTGTATAATATATGAATTTGGTCTACCTTTCAATCAGTTAAAAGCTGTACAAGTATTAATCATTTTGTTTGCTTGTCTTTCTGGCTTTTAGGGTTGGACAGGAGCTATAGCTAAATATAGAACTGTGGGCTGTTCCTTACTCCAGCTAAGAGGAAAATGATCTATTTTCTGCTAAAGCAGGTATTTATTGTTCTCTGAAAACTGTTAAATAGAGAGAAGAGACAATCCTGGATTATAAGTGTTATTTCTATGTCTGCACATTTCTCAGCTCCAGCTGTAGCTTTTCATCTTCAAGGACAAACTGATGGCAATTCAGACAAAGCTCTTGTGTGGTAGGAAATGGGATTTGCTTGAAATGCAACACGGAAGCGCCAAGCCAAGCTCTAAGATCTATTTTCTGCAATATTTGACTTTAAAGGTGAAAAGCCTGTTAAAACATCTGAAAGCAAAATGGCTGCACTTTCTTTGGGCTTCAAGTTTAAAGGTTATACTTGAAACTGAGTGGATGACTCTAAGGAAGGTAGTTTCAGAAACTGTTGTATTTATGAAGGTATTTTTAGCACAGTGTTTTCTCCATGCTTTAGCTGTTTGAAGTTTTGTTTCTGGTTCATCTGGTTCAACTTAAATGACTATAAGCTTTTGCTTTTGTATCATTCAAAATTCTGCAGTTAACCTACTTGAAAGGTTTGCTTCTGTCTGCAAAGTCCTGATAGGAGCCAATTTCATCCTCGCAATGAGCAGGCTTCCTGACTACAAAGTTCTGACTGCTGCTAACAGGCCCTCTCGTTTACTTGGGCTAATGGTTTTATGTTCTTTGGAGCAAACTTGGATATCTTCTGTTCTTCCTTGCTCTGAGGAAATGGAAGCCTTGGGCAATTGTGTGTGTAGATTGTGGAATCAATTTTTCTTACCAATTAGAATCTTGGGTTCTAATACACTTCTTGGGTTAACTTTTTTTTCCTCTGCTGTCTCTCTTTTCTGCTCCAGCTCTAGGGGGTCAATATAATTCTAATTGGGCTGAGAGGGATGCGACTCGTTCACTAGATGCTTCATCAAACTCTGATCACAAAATCAATTCATATGAGCTCCTTTCAGCCTGCTGCTCTGTGATGCTTAAATTGGTCAGAGCTGATATTTATATTGGCTTTGCTGATGCAAACCTCTTGGAGGAAATGAAAGCCACTTCTGCTGCTGAATGACACACAACTAATTCCAGCTCTGTCAGAGGAAGACCTTTACCAGAAAACCCAGTAAGAACCCAAACTCTTCCCTCCCACAAGCAACAAAACAAGATTCTTTAAAGGATAACTTAAGTATATAAAGAACCTATTTCTATGCAGAAAGCAAAGCAACCAAATGTAGAGCCACGTTCACAGGACTAGTCAGGCTTTAGACCTAATACTGGGCTTTTACAGCTCTAGAACCCGAACTTAGATGTTAAATGAGCTGGGAGTTACTGGCATTTTCCTGGATCTGCTTTTAACTCCAGTGATACCCTACGCCACTAAGAATGCTGAGCAAGAGGTACTGATATGACTTGTCCTTATCCTTTGTTCTCAACCACAAGGCCAACGCCAGAGGAAGAGCGCTGAGCAGGACACGTCCTGTGGCTGAGGCAGTACAGCCGATTCTGTACAAAGCCACTGGTATGAGTTTAGTGACACGACGTGGGAGTGCACCTGGGTCAAGTGAGGTCTGTTAAAGACGGCTTGTTACCAGCCGTTTAAAAGATGTGATATAACTGAAATGACTGCACTGAAAGTGGTGGGACCTACCTCAACTGTCTTGCAGGTCTCCTCCAGCTGTGTGACTATCCCTTGCACTCTGTCGTTGCTCCCCACCAGGACTGCGATGCCGTCGCTCAGCTCGGACTGGGCAGTAAAGGAAGAGCAAGCAGGGGGGTGTTAGACACTGTCCTACTTCAGGGTGGCATATCCAGCAGTGGGGAGCAGGAGACAAATGAACTGTACTGGGATATTAGTTTCTCTTTTCACCAGAATCGAGGAAAATTGGAGCGTTACCCACCCACAAGTTACCCGACATCTGTTTCCCCTTCCAAACCACTATGAAAATATTGACATTTTGGAACTTTTCATGGAGAAGAAACTCTAGTTTGGAAAGGAGGAAGCACTTTGTTCTAGGATGCTCTTCTTTCATCTGCAGTGCTATGTTTCAACATCCCCAAAGTATTTCCTCTGGGTTTTTTTAAGACAAAGGACTTTGTCTCTGGAAGGGTTGTTTTTTTTAGCATCTGGGTCTAGCCACACCACTGTGGTATTTCCCTGAGGACTGTAGCTCTTGGCCCTGGAGAGGAGAAGAGGTGGCCCATGGACCTCTAGGTACCAGAGTGTTACAGAGGCCCTGGCACGAGGGCAGTGGGGCTGGGACTATGCAGAGGGGAAGGGATAAAAGGAGGAGGAGAAGGTGGAGGCTGAGCCACTGGCACCAGGGAAGTCTTGGGCATGACAGCCCCTTTTCACGGGCCCTTTGGGAAGGAAACCGCTGCTTGCAGATCTCCAGGCGAAGGGAGTGATTGAGGGCATGGATTCAGTCCAAGAAACTTCTCTTTCTTCTCCCTCCTTTTTTGATTGAGAAGGATGTTTGTAACCACTTTCCTAAAGCGACTCCTCATTTGTAGTTTCCACACACAAGCATCTGTGTGACGACGTTGGAGGCTGGGATTGCAAACTTGGCCTGTCTGATTACTTGCCCCACCGGGGCCCTCCAGAAAAATGAGCTGTTTATCTCAGGAGGATAACCCAGTGAGTCAGGTTTTAAATTAATACTGTATTAAAAATAAACAAGTCTTTTACCGGTGACAGCAAGGGCAGAGGATGTTAGGTACATCCTGTCCTGCCAACTATTGAATATTCCTGCATTCACTTGCAGAAGGAGGTTTTTCACCTAACTTTTCTTAAAAATGGGATGCTTAAAGGCAAAAGTGCCTGACAGATAGATAGCCACTTGATTTGTAATGGTCTGTTCTCTTTCCAGCTCCTTTGTTGGAAACCCCACTTGTTTTTCTGATCTAAAAGCACTGAAAGAAAAGAGATCAGAAACCTCGAAAGGGAGATCCTCAGCTTCCCATCAAATTGCTGTCTGAAATGTTTCCTCACTATACTAACAACAATTGAGACACTGTGGTATCTTTCTGAGTGATCTCTCATAAATTTATTTCCCCGTGTTTCTAAACAATTCCTACAGCTTTGCGTGAGCCTTTCACTCATACACAGGAACAGCAAAGGTACCCTCGAGCCCTTTTGGAAACTCGCAGGAAGCCCATGGGAATATTTTCCCCTTGACAGTCCTGTCAGTTGCTGGGAGCTTTATGAGGTACAAAAAGGTATTTACCTTCTGTTGCTGGTAAACATTTGTGAGAGGAGCAACCTGACAGTCTTTGTGGGCACCAAAGACTTTGCAGAGGGAGCAGGTGGGCATTTCACAGTTCAGACAATAGATATTAATTTTCTCATCTTCATGCTCTTCGCACATTGGCTGGTCACACTTCCTTTCGGGTCTGCGCAAGAAAACAAGTTTAAAACAAACTTGGTGCTCGTGAGTTTCTGATGACAACACTTTAGGCTATCATGAAACGGGGTACATTCGTACGGCCGTGTCCAAGGCTGACCCGAATACGTAGCGTAGACTGAACCCTACCCCGTGGGATGACTAAACAGACAGCAGTACCGCTTAATGCCCTGACACAACACCGTGTGACCATGGAATCATAGGATAGTTCTGGCTGGAAAGGATCTTTCAGATCATCAAGTCCAACCGTTAATTCAGGGCTGCCAGGTCACCCCTGAACCCTGGCTCAGCACCACATCTCCATGGCTTGGAAACCCCTCCAGGGATAGTGGGGACTCCCTGCCCTCAGCAGCCTAGGCCAGGCTCGGACAACCCTTGTGGGGAAGAAAATATATGATGACAAATAGTGACTTCGTACGGAGATTCCAGCTGGGAGGGTGACTGATTTCTCACTCATATTTAAAAATGTAAATAACCTCACTTAGGCCTGATCTCAGACTACTTGTGTATTCTAATCAGCAGCTAACATCGGTCTGAAACATGAAACATACGCAATTTCTTTTGGGTTCATCATGGAAAATGTTGGGCACTTGACTTTAATGTAGCAAAGCTCTTCTTAGACCGCACTTCTATGTTCCCAGCCAGCCCAGTCCACGTGGGCAGGCTAACACTTTCTGGGCCCATACTCCAGGCTTAGCACCCTGGGCACATCTGTGGCAAGCATGTGAGACTATTCAAGTGAAAAAATCTATGGAAAAATCATTATTTTACACTATATTCCAGTAGTTTTTCTATATATTTTGGTGGAATGGACATGGCATTTACTTCTTGAATGACCAGGTACAAGTTTTCTCTTCTGAAGGGAAAGGAATGTGATCAGTTAGATGAGTTAAAAAAAAGACGAAACAACAAACGAAAATGCCTATACATTCAGATTTTCTAACTTCAAGAGGGCACTGGAATTTAAAGGGCTCCTAAGGAAATCCCGTGACCCGCAGTATAACATGACACACCAGAATAAAGCAAGAGGGACACTTCTGAAGGAAGGCTGTACAATGCGGGTCAGATTTCCAGCATCTGAGTGTCAAATCCAGCCTCATCTCCACACTAGTCAGAAGAGGTGCGTCTCTGCTGTAAGAAATGCTCTACATTGTCGGCAGGTGACTGCAAACAGCCCCTAACCTATTCACCTCATAGCGCACAGTGGGAGGCATGCACGGGAGGGCAGTAGCAGACAATGAATGTCAAGGTGATTAATTAAGCCTGAAATAGCTGCTCTTCCTGCAGATATTTACAAGACCAGAACCAGAAACTACCAGCATGTTATCTGACACGGGAATGGTGCCACCGGCACGAAAGACACAGCACAAAGGGCAAAAAGGGGGTGGTGTCCAGCAAGTTCAGCCAGGAGCAGCCAACCTTCAAAGGTGCCGCACAGAGCTGGAAGGAACCTGGCAGAACTCCCTGAAATAGTGAGGCCCTGAAGACAGTGACAGAGACTAGAAGTAAACAGATCTACAGGCTCCTCCCTAGGCTGAGCAAAAGGAGGGATTCTTCACACCACATCCCCTGACTGCAGATGGGATCCTCTAGGCCGATGCTGATGTAGCAGAAGCCATAACACCAGCTCTAAGTTGGAAATGGTGGCTGCTCCTGAAAGAGGAGAGTAGAGAGTGGTTGACAGGAAAATGACAGCACGGCTTCAGTAGAAGAAAAGATTGCTCACAGCTCTGCTTGTGAGCAGGCTGCTGAAATGGGCTCTCCTCCTCTGACTCTGCTCTTCCAGATGCTCAGCCTGTGTTTGACTGCTACAGGCTTATTCTTTCCCATGAAATTGGAGTTGGACCTTAGTGAGCAGAGTGTTGTGCTTGCTTTATGGAGAGGAGGATTCTCAGCACTGGTAAAGGCACACCTGGAGTCCGAGGTCCAGCTCTGGGCTCCCCAGTACACAAGACACACCAGAGAGAGCCCTTCCTCTTACCTCTGCCAGACTCCAACCCTCGGTGTGGAAGAGACTGGTACAAAAGGAAGAAGTGAAGACTTGATTTTCTTTGAGACACGAGCCACCCCAGCTGAAGGACCTCAGCGCGTTTCCACGGCTTTGGGTGAGTAGGTTTATGGTTGGACTTGACGATCTTAAAGGTCTTTTCTGAGCTAACTGATTCTGTGGTTCTGCGACTGTGGTTTCAGTGGGAGAGCACGGGGTAAAGCCACGGCAGATCTTGCTCACGCTCTCCTGGGAGCCCGGGGAACGTTAGCTGGGGGGAGATAAGCAGCTGAGGCCTACAAAGTGTCAAATAGCTGAGATAATGCTGCTATGCATTGCCAAGGCTCCGCAAGCCTGACGACAGCTCGCATTCTAAGGACATACGTGAAGGTTAAAGCAGCACCTTAATAGATTAAATAAACCAACCTTCAGGAGAAAGAGCCAAGCAAATATATGATCATATTTGCATTTTTGTTTCTATTTTCCCTTTTTATTCATCATGTGGTTTACTTTTGTTGAATTTAAAAAGAAAACCTACTAAATCTCTCACATTTCTCTTTAACTAAATTTTGTTCTGATTTCCCATGAGCTACATGGGAAGAGGAGCTGCATTTCTTTTTTTTTAAGTTAAATACAACTGTGACCTGAAAAAAAAACCCAAATCAAGAAAGACATAAGGCCACACGTGTCCAGCTCATTTGGTCAAAAGCAAAGTCCACCACCGTAGCTTTGCTGATTCATTTCCTGCGAGATTTCCCTGACTCAAATAATATTTGGGTATCGATGACACACACAAGGGTGCCTGACCTTCCCTTGGCACCGAGCGCAAAGGGCAGCAGAAAGGACAATTTTAAGCCATCTTCGTGCTCTCCGACGGTTTGGAGCTCCAACCTATGCCCAGCTACACCAGTCCCTGGAAGGATTCAAACAGCTGAAAATAGCCAAAGTCAACACTCTGCTGGTGACTGTCCTCTGCTGGAAAAGGGTAGAAGTGCCCTAAGCCACTCCAGCGTTGTGTCCACCTGCTCCGGTGATTCCTACGTCCCTGTGAAACTCAGCTCCTTGTTGTGCTGGGATGGGAAGACCATCAAGGAGCATGGCCAGGATTACACCACCCTTCAGGTGTACCAAACACCTTGTCATACCAAAGAGGCTCAGGGATCCGTGCTGGTGACAAGAGGCAGCTTCCCTGGGTGAGAGCTGCTTGCTTGGTGGCCTGGGGCCAGGCTTAGCTTCCCCCTGCTAAGTTCCCCAGGGCAGTACCACGCATCCAACCCAGCCCAGGCTAAGAGAGAAGACGGTATTTTTCTATTGCTGGATCCATAACGCATCCAATGTGCTCATCTTACTGCTTAAGATGAACCCATTCCTCTGCCCTGAGGCTCTGGTTCCTGTGCACAACCCCACAGCCCCGACACGTATCGTTTCTGGCTATTCCTCCTCGGCTGGAAGTGGGAATCCAGCACCAGTCTGGGTACGGTTTGCTGTGCTTAGTGAGAGCTGACCTCCCTGCACAGCAGACAGACGGGCACGTGTGGGACGATGGGATCCCCTTCCACATTTCCAAGAGAGAAAACAACTAAATCAACCTCACATGTGCCAAACGGAAAGATCGAAGAACACCAGCCTCCTAAGCTGTCTGCTTTTGTGGCAAACCTGCTCTGAAGGGCACACGCTCACTCCTTACCTTGTGGACTCCTGCTTGTAGATGTCGATGATGTTCTCCACCAGCAGGTTCCTCTGCAGCCCGTAGACGCCGTGCCGGTCGAGAACCACTTCATGTCTGCAGGAGGGACAGCGAAAGCGGCCTCCTGACGCCACGGTCGTGCCTCCTCGGGTCGGCAGGTAGGGGTTGGAGGCCTGCTCTTGCCAAACAGCACAAGGAGAGGCGAGTAAGGCCGTGCAAAACCATGGAAACGTCTTTTGAAAGCACTGAGGCAAAAAAAAACGCTTGTAGGAAATGGTTTGTTTTTGTGGCTGGCTCCCAGGAGCCAGACTGAGGAAAGCACCTGGCAACTGCAGGGTGAGGAGCTGGTTCCTCAGCTCACACATGAGGCCATGTCCCCACAGTTAACAGGTGACACTTTAATCTGCTGTGAGCTCAGCCCTGGCCCCCGGGGACACTCAGCTTCTGCTTTAAATGACTCCCCCTCGCCGTCTCACCGACTGTTAAAAGCAATCGGTCAAAACATGTTAAAAAAATCTGCTTTTCCATTCATTTCAGCCAGTGCTGCTCAGGATGTAGAGCTTGCTGTGGCAAGGGGCTGGGTCAACGGCTGGTCTTGATTTTAAAAGTCTCTTCCAACCAGAACAATTCTCAAATTCTAGGAAACCTACCTGGAAAATGTCGCTGGCGCATTTCCGACAGAGGTTGTGCTGGCAGGGCAGGATGACCACGGGCTTGGTGAACATCTCCAAGCAGATGGGGCAAATGAGCTGTTTCTCCAGGTTATCCATGGTTTGCTGCTCTTTGGAGAAGGACTTGTAGCTCAGAGAGGTGCTCATCCCTAGCTTTTCCAGGGGCATATGCTCAGGATCACGGCCTCGTGGAGGGCTTTCCGGGTTAACTTCCTTTGAAATAAGTCGAAGGCCGTGCTGCGATCAGCGGCTCTCTGGGTGGCTCCGGCCGGAGGACATGGTTCAAACAAGGGGCTGAAGGGAGCCGAGGCTGTTTTTAGCAGTGCGGCGTCACAAGATGCCATCCCGCCGTGCCCATATAAGCGCGTGAGAAGAGGACAGGCTGGGACAGGTGATGGCTGGCGGGGGGATGGGGGGGTGGCCGGCGGGGCCCTGGCTCTCCTCACTCACACGTGGTGGCCCTCACCCCTTAGGAGGAGGGCGAGCGATAAGCCGACGCGATCCACTCCCCTTCTTATCTCTGTGGGGCGGGGGAGAGCGTCGGGCCGGCCGGTCTGCCCAGCCACACGCTGCAGTCTCGTAAACCGTCTGTTCGGAGCAAGCAGCCGTGAGATGCAAGGATGTAATTCTGCCCCTCTGTTTGGGTTGGCTCCAGGATCCAGCCTTTCCGAGGCGTGAAGTGCCCGTGGTTCCTGGAGGAGACAATGGGAGTGTGATGGTTGCACCGGAGCTCAGACACTTCACAAAAACATGGATTAAACAGCTCACTGCCTTGAAAAAGTTAAAAAAAGTTGCCTGCCTAGAACTGTGCTAAGTTTCTTCCCTGCCTAGAGCTGTGCTTAAGTTTCTTCCAGTACGATTTTTTTTTCTAGGAGCTGTAAAGTAAAAATCCAATGCGATTATTCAAACCATTAAGTCCACAGGGGCTTAAATATGCACCAAAACCATTATTTGAATTCCCTAGTAAGAAAGAGACAGAAGAGCTACAGTATGGAAAGTTTTCATTTGTACTACTAGAGAATAGGTGCTAATTGTATATACTCTCTGCATAGTTTAATTCAAATATATTTTAATTTGGGGCATTAATGTGTTTATATCTGTTTATTAGACACTGATATCCCTCTCAAGCTTGGCACTTGTTCCAGAGTTATTTTTAAAATGACAATTTCCCAGATAATTTGTGGCATGTGATGCCTGATCTTAAGGGAAAGCCATCTGTGCTTCTCCTTGCCAATAATTTATCACACAACTGTACGAGCAATAAATACCTCATCCTCACATTGAAGCCACAGCCCCTGCACGTACTGTATAAAATCCCTCTGCCCCTCTACTGTACAGCTCATCACAGTATTCTCTTCTCTCTTAATCAGCAACGACAACATGCGCTCTGTTAAGCGTCCTGTCAAAAGCTCTGCTGTTTGCCTCACAACTGTGTAGGGTTTGCATTTGAAGTATGCTACGGAGCGGCCGAGCGAGCCCCTCACGTGTCCAGGGACAGACCCCAAAGCAGGGCCCTTTATCTGCCTGCAACAGCACTCTGGAAACGGTGCACTTCAGGGGAAACAGAAAAGTGAAGGTTTTCATTGATTTCTGCACAAAAATGAGCAGTATTCTCTGCATGCGATGGCCATGAATCACATGAAATCCGCTGTATTATTGACCGGTTTATTTTCAATGCGTCACATATTTGTAAGGTGTTTGGGAGGAATCCTGTCTCCGTTTGCAGCCCACCGAGCTGCAACTTCCCCTCTGTAAACAGACCCATTCGTCAGCGGCCGCAGGAAAAGAGACAGGTTTTCCTAAAGTCTGGCATTCACGGGAAGGTAGCGACAGCTCACTTACACCCACTGGAAATCGCACCTCTGCTTCCAGCGCCTGGCGCAGACCAGAGCCTGGAGCCCAGCGGGAGAAGCTGCTGGGGCAGCTGAGCTGTGGACAGCTGGGCCTTTGGCAGGGGAGCCTGCAGCCAGGAGATACTTCTATTCTCCCCCTCCCCTCTGCGGGCGGGTCAGAGGTGACTTTCGAGTCGGGAGGAATTTGAGCGCCTCATTCCTGCCCTCCTAACTCTGAGTCAGCTGCCCCTGAAACCTGCTTTAATAAGGGGCTTTGTATTCGATGAAGAAAGTTGTTCTCGCCCGGTGAGGCCAGGAGGAAGGACACTGAGGGGCTGGAGCATGGCCGGAGAAAGGCAACGGAGCTGGGGAAGGGTCTGGAGCAGGAGTGTGGGGAGGAGCGGCTGAGGGAGCTGGGCTTGTTCAGCCTGGAGAAAAGGAGGCTCAGGGGAGACCTTCTGGCTCTCCACAGCTCCCTGACAGGAGCTTGGAGCTGGGGGTGTCAGTCTGAAATACTCTTCTGACATGAGTATGTAGTTCAGGCACGTAAAAAATGGAAGCCCACCAGCATCCACAGCTGTCCACCTCCAGAGTCACCAAGCCAAGCCAGCTCTCAAGGGACTACCAAAGCACAAGAGGACCTGCTTTAACCAGCCGTTACCAAGAAGGAAATACCCTTTTTTTAATGACATTTTTTAGCAGCATTCCTTCCCCAGGAATGTTACCTGGCTTTGTTGACACAACCAGAGGGCAAGTACCTAGAGATCTACCATTTTTACAGACATTGCTTCTAACTCTTGTATTTTTGCAGCCAAACAACAGCTCATGGGATGCAGAGGGGCGGCCAGGAGAGCCTGGAAGGTTGGCTGCAAAGCACTGGGTTTAGGAGAGGGATTTGGAGGAGGAAGGAGAAGTTGAGTGATGTCCAGGTTCAGGTTTCAATGCCATCAGGACATCCCTGGGTTTTGCATTCACAAAATTCCCCTCTGCAACCTCCTGTCTCGCACCAGCGCTGCAAAGCTCTTGTGCGTCAGTCCCGCACCTTCTGTCCTGGGCCTCTCTTGCGCGAGCAGAAAACGAGAAAAATGTGAGATGTGGAGAAAAAAGACACCAGGGCCTTCCTCTCTCCCCTCCCTGCTAACCCTGCCTGTTGTTTCCACTCACCGCAGGAACGTGTCATCTGTGCCTCACACGTGAGGATGGGCCACACGCTCGCTATTTGGAGACCTTCTAAAAACAAGCTGAGAGACCGTTTCAGATCTCCAGGAAAACAAGGACCAGCACAGGAGAGAAGGACATCTTTTGAAATTTCCTTTTGCACATCCAAAATCACAGCAGCAGGGGCAAGCTCAAAGCATTTCTAAGGGTGAGTCACTGGGAGCACATCAAAGGTGCAGGAGCACAGGATTTCGGGGACAAGCCGCAAAGACCAGTCAGAGGGATGGCGTCTGCCCTTTTCTTCCCAACAGGGGATGGTCGCTGACCTGAGCCGCATCGTGCTCAAAAGCAGCCTTCTCTGGGTTTAGCCATGCTGAAGGAGCTTCCATGGCTTGCAGCAAACATGGGCTAAAAGGGCAGGTGAACGAGATTACCATTTCCATTCCAGATTCATCAGCAGTACCAAGATAAATGACAGCAGACAAATCAGAGATTTGAGTTAAAAGACCCTGGAACAGAAGGAATTCCACTGGCGAGTAATCCCCGTGCACCAAGGAGGGACACTCAGCCTGCCTGGGAGAAGGAGGGTGCTGTGGCTTCCTGCTGCCCTCCAGCAGTGCCAGCAGGCCAGTGTGCACCCCACTTTAGGGGCCACAGGGGAACAGAAAACCCTCCTGACACAAAGTCCTGGTTTCCTCACAGTCCTCAACGTGGTTGCCCAGGGAGGTTGTGGAGACTCCTTCTCCGGGGAGATTCCAAGCCTGCCTGGACACTGCACTGCTGGGCACCCTGCCCTGAGTGACCCTGCTGGAGCAGGGGGGCTGGATGAGGTGATCTCCATAGGTCCCTTCCAACCCCCACCACGCTGGGATTATGTGAGATCAGGATGAGAAATGATGGCCCCAAAGAGTGACTAAGACAAGGTGTTTATTGTCTTCCCTGCAATTATCTGTATTCTCTCAAGTTTCAAAATCAGTGAGCCTGGACAGACAGTGGTTCAGCACCTCCCTGAGCCATACCCAACTTTACAAGCCCAGAGGTTCCCAAACTCTCATCCCCTCGGCACATCACTGCTAGAAAGAGATCTACACTTCAGGGGCAAGGCAGAGAGCTCCGTCCAAAGCACTGTTGTGCATGGGAAAGGAACAGCACCGTGCCACCGCCTGCCTAAAAATAGGTGCTGTCCGGGGCTAGGGACAACTTTCAGAGATAACAGGCACAGGCTTGCTTTTCCACATCCCCAAATATGCCCTGCTGTGAGAAGGAGATGTGGAGAGAGAAAGGATAAAAATAAACCCAAAGCAGTTAGAAAAATGGGAGCACAGACCAGTTGGAAAAGCATGTCGGTGCTGGGGTAGCGGCAGAGGAGCCGCCGCTGTCAGAGGACACAGGTGGCAGCGCCAGGGCCCTCCGGCACCACCAGGACGTAAGGAAAAGGTGACTGCAGAGTATGAATAGCAGGAATGCTGACTGAGGGACAGATTTATTTCTTAACAGGCTGTAGCACCCCTGTTTTAACCCTGCTGCTGCAGCTCAGCTCCGTCCTTAAGAAAGGAGAAGTGATGTTCAGTAGAGAAGTGGCCGGAAAAAAACCACGGATCCAGCTGGCGCCAGCTCATCACTTCGCAGAGATGCAGCCCTCTCCCAGTGTCAGGTTTCTCCCCAGCCCATGTCTGCTCAACACGAGCCACTCTTGATGCTATTTCAGAATGTCCCCTCCATAGCCCAGCTGGCAGAGCAGAGGAGCACAGTTGTTTTTTTCCTCGAGGACAATGCTGAGGTCTGTAGTTCAAAGCAGAGAGCAGCTTTAAGCTTATGCTCAGCACATGACTTTACACCATGTCAGAGACCTGCTGATATTCCATCCCAGCTCCCTAGGCCATGTTCTCATCCATCCCCACCTTGAGAGTCGTTCCCCCAGGTCAGAATAGAGATTCAGTGCTGGCAGATAAAGGACCGACGAGGATGGTTTGACAGCTGGACACAAATACCATGTGCAGGGAGGGCAGGGAGGTTTTCACAGAGCGAGGCGTCATCACCTGAACGGGCCAAGCGCCTGCTCAGTGCGTGCCTGGTGCCAGAGGTGCTGCCTCTGTCCTTTAGCTTTTTTAGCAAATTCCTCTCTTTCCCTCTCATGTGTTCCTTTGCCCCATAAATGCTCGTTAGGCAACAGCAGAACCAGCGACTATCCATTTTGGAGTGTCAATGCCTTTTTTTTTTTCTTTTGTAAAACAGATTAGAAGAGCAAGTTTGCCTTTTGACCATTTTCCAGCTCAGTCCCCTCCATCACTCCCTCACATGAGATTCCCAAAGCATGAGAGAGAGCTGCAGGTGTTTGCAAGGCCAACAATCTGCACAGGTCCCTTCCAAAGCCTACCGGTCTGGGATTCTGTCTCACCCTCTCCCTGGAAAGACAAATCTCGTCCACCAAAGAGCAGCCTCCGCTTGAGCAGGCAGAAACTGCTCCCCTCGCTCCTCAACCCAGCAATAGCTCGACGCGAGACATCCCCTCCAAACCAAGGCTGAGCAGGGGCACACACTTTGCCGCCTGCTCATCAGAATAATGACAGCAAAGAAGAGATGTTTACATCACTGCAGCAAAAAAAAATGAAAAAATAAAAATAAAACTGAACGAAAGAAAATGGGGACATTCAGGCATTGAGCCAGTACCTTTCCCATGACAGCACTCTGGCTTGGCACTTCAGCCAAGGTATTGTTAGCTGGCCAGGTAACGCTAAGGGAGTGAAATCATTCTTATTTCTGCCAAGAGGAAAGGCCAGCGTGTCTCCTGCAGAGGAGGAGCTCCATACTAAAGCGGTGGACCTCCCTGGAAGGGAAGAATTTGGGGTTTTTTAGGAGGAAATTAGACATGAGAGGTGCTTTGTTTCCCCACAAGGAAATACTTTTTGGTCAAGACAGCCCGAGGTGTAAGGTGTGGAGGAAGATAGGCTCTCTGCTCCTCACTGTGTAAGGAGAGCCTGTGGCAAACTGCCTGGATATGAGGGAATGGCCTTGCAGATTTAATCTTCAAAACCAGCAACTGAAGCCTGGTTTTCTCTCACTTCTCCACCTACCTCTTTTATAAGTTTATCTCTCTTGGCAGCTGCAGGTAAATGTTTTTATTTGCTTTTTGTCTTAACCTGTCTTGAATTAAGCATGATTTCAGTGTAATTGGATACTAATGACTCGTTCCTTGCCAAAGGATGTGGTAAATCTCCACGTAGAGCTTGGGGCACCTTACAAGCACTCTGAGTGCCAGCTTGTTTTCCATAATATCCAAAGCTTTACTGAAAGTGCCTGCCTTCAGCTGCCCCTCCTGGACAGGCTGTGGCCAGGAGGGAAGAATTATCTTTTGGAGATTTATCACCTTTCCCATTTCCAGCTCTTACCGGTATTCACTTCCTCCACGGGCCACTAGTCTTGTTTCCCAGCTCTGCCTCCAGCTTCCTCCAAGCATGAGGATGGTTCCCTGCTTGACCGAGGTTTTGCCACAAATTATTGTTGGCTGCAGCCATGTTTGAGCAGGGCCTGTCTCACGAGGACCCACTTTCTGAATTGCAGGGCACCATGACGCTGCTGTCCCTGCAGGCAGGACGTGCTCCCTTCGCCAAAAGGGAGAGGTCTTGTTTGCTCAGAGCACTTCTGTTAGAAGCATATGGAAATCTGAGAAACCATTGGTCAGTATAATTCTTTGTCCCATTATTTATCAGCACCGGTGTGGCCGGCAGGCCTAGGGCAGGGATTGTCACCCTGGACTGGGCACTGGGGAGGCCTCACCTCAAATCCTAGTTACAGAACGACCTTGAGGGGTTGTTCTCTGGCCACACCGGAGTGTGTGGCCAGAGAAGGGCAACGGGGCCGAGGAAGCGTGTAGAACACAAGCCGCCTTCGGGCAGACCTGGCGAGAGGCGGCGGAGCGGGAGCTCTGGCCTCAGCTCCGCCCGTCACCGAGAGGCCGACAGACTCACTGTCGTCGGGCGGGAAAAAAAAAAGATGGCGTCTCCTTCGAGCCGGAATCGAACCAGCGACCTAAGGATCCCCACAGAATCGCACGTCTCTACAGTCCTCCGCTCTACCAGCTGAGCTATCGAAGGGACTTACTGGTCACCGCCCAGCGGCCGCCCAAGGCACCGCCCTGAGGTTCTGCGCATGCGCCGTGCGGAGGTGTGCAGACGGCGCACGCGCGAGCGGGGCCCGCGGCGGGAAAGGGCTTTGCTGAGCGGGCGGCGGCAGGACCCGGTGGCCCGTGCGGGGCCAGTGGCGCAATGGATAACGCGTCTGACTACGGATCAGAAGATTGTAGGTTCGACTCCTGCCTGGCTCGCTCGCGTTTTTGTGATTCCTCGGTTCGCCACGCCGAGGTCGACTTTTCCCTCGCCCGTAAAGAGGAAAAACAAGCGGGCCCGGCCCGGCTTCTTTTCGGGGGGCATCCTGGAGTGGGCACCAAAACCCCACCGCAATTTACACGGGAGCTCTCAGAGCGCAGAGCCCCTAGATTCGCCCTTTTGCAAAACCCGAACCGTCTGGTTGCAGACGTCCCTGCTCAGTGCGTGGAGGTTGGGNGGGCACTGGGGAGGCCTCACCTCAAATCCTAGTTACAGAACGACCTTGAGGGGTTGTTCTCTGGCCACACCGGAGTGTGTGGCCAGAGAAGGGCAACGGGGCCGAGGAAGCGTGTAGAACACAAGCCGCCTTCGGGCAGACCTGGCGAGAGGCGGCGGAGCGGGAGCTCTGGCCTCAGCTCCGCCCGTCACCGAGAGGCCGACAGACTCACTGTCGTCGGGCGGGAAAAAAAAAAGATGGCGTCTCCTTCGAGCCGGAATCGAACCAGCGACCTAAGGATTCCCGTGAGGTGCGCCTCTACAGTCCTCCGCTCTACCAGCTGAGCTATCGAAGGGACTTACTGGTCACCGCCCAGCGGCCGCCCAAGGCACCGCCCTGAGGTTCTGCGCATGCGCCGTGCGGAGGTGTGCAGACGGCGCACGCGCGAGCGGGGCCCGCGGCGGGAAAGGGCTTTGCTGAGCGGGCGGCGGCAGGACCCGGTGGCCCGTGCGGGGCCAGTGGCGCAATGGATAACGCGTCTGACTACGGATCAGAAGATTGTAGGTTCGACTCCTGCCTGGCTCGCTCGCGTTTTTGTGATTCCTCGGTTCGCCACGCCGAGGTCGACTTTTCCCTCGCCCGTAAAGAGGAAAAACAAGCGGGCCCGGCCCGGCTTCTTTTCGGGGGGCATCCTGGAGTGGGCACCAAAACCCCACCGCAGTTTACACGGGAGCTCTCAGAGCGCAGAGCCCCTAGATTCGCCCTTTTGCAAAACCCGAACCGTCTGGTTGCAGACGTCCCTGCTCAGTGCGTGGAGGTTGGGCTAGATGACCTCGAAAGGTCCCTTCCCACCCAAAGCCGTCTGTGATCCTATGATTTTCCATGATGTCATTTGTAACTCTGACCGTACCGTGTCAGGCCAGTGACGAGCACATTCCTCCTCTCCTGGGGCCTAAAGGAGTTTGTCCCATGTCATTTATTAGCGGGTTAATTGGCCAGCACGCTGAATGCATGTGATGAGGCGAATATCTGGATCATGTGAGCAGTTTATGCCTGCATGGTGTTTTATAATAATAAAATAATCCAACGACGGCATTAAACAGTCAAGCGATGAGCTCAGAGAAAAACCAGTGCCCTGTATAACAAGGAACAGGATCGCAAAAAAGACAAATGCGAGCCAGGCAGGAGTCGAACCTACAATCTTCTGATCCGTAGTCAGACGCGTTATCCATTGCGCCACTGGCCCCGCACATTTATGGTTCTTCCTCGCTCCACTGTGTACCATGGAGCCCGGAGCCCCGCCCGCGCATGCGCCGAGAGCCCTGCCTGGATTCTTGTGGCGTGGTGGAGAACCCCGGATCAAGTCCCTTCGATAGCTCAGCTGGTAGAGCGGAGGACTGTAGAGACGTGCGATTCTGTGGGGATCCTTAGGTCGCTGGTTCGATTCCGGCTCGAAGGAGACGCCATCTTTTTTTTCCTCATTTCGTTCCCTGCGCTTCTCCCCAACAACTACAACGTGCTTTTAACCGGCATTTCTGCAACCCGTGAGCAGAGGCGGTTGCTTTTCTCTAAGACACCCAACGGCACTGCAAACCCAGCCTGCGGCCCGAGTGCCAACACCTCGTTCTTTTTTAAAGGAAAACAAGGTCTATGCTGTTCTTCCTCTGACCTACCACAAACACTCACAGGGCAAGTTAGCACAGGAGGATACCTGTTAAGATCACCTCCTCTTACCACAGCTAAATAGGGTATTGAAATTCTAGGGGTCTCTTTTCCAAACTCGCTCTCCCCCAAATCTCTACACACTGTTTTTCCAGAATAAGGAAGTCTCCATACACCTGCCCGCTGCCACAGCAGCACCTGGAGCGGCCACAGAAGGAGCTGGGGAACCAACTGGTGACCACCTCGCTGGGGTGCACGGGGCTGTAGGGCGTAGCCACAGGCACCGCTGCATTTTAACACCTGATCATCAAATTAACTTTGGGGATGCAATGGCAGCTATGGCTTTCACTGCCATGAGGAGCACAAGACGCTCTGCAGCTGTCCTGGAGGGGCTGGACTGTGAGCAGAGAAGGACGATGGAGCTGGGAAGGGTCTGGAGCAGGAGTGTGGTGCGGAGCGGCTGAGGGAACTGGGCTTGTTCAGCCTGGAGCAAAGGAGGCTCAGGGGAGACCTTCCAGCTCTCCACAACTCCCTGACAGGTACTTGAGCCAGGAGGGGTTGAGCTCTGCTCCCAAGGAACAAGCGACAGAAGAGGAACTGGCCTCAAGTTGCCCCAGGGAGGTTTAGGTTGGAGTTGAGGAACAATTTCTTCCCTGAAAGTGTTTTCAAGGCCTGGCCCAGGCTGCCCAGGACAGGGCTGGAGTCCCCCTGATCCCTGGAGGGGTTTCCAAGATGTGGAGATGTGGTGCTGAGGGACAGGGCTCAGTGGTGCCCTGGCAGGGATGGGGCAGCAGTTGGACTCCATGAGCTTAAAGGTCTCTTCCAACCCCAATGATTCTCTAATTCTCAGAATACAGTTTGGAACCCAGCCAGGTGATACTTAGCACATGTTAACTCTGTCACTGGGAATTTGTGTGTCTTTACCAGAGTATTTCTGATACCGTGTAGGTGTTGGCTACCTCGTGGCTGTCCCAGCCCTGGGATAGGTGACACTGGAGTGAAGAGCCAAGTCCTCCTGTATGAAGCTCTGCATCCGCTCGTCTCTCTCAAAGTGAACGGAGGTGCTGGGTGTGATGACTGAGCTGAGGGAAGGAATGGGAGTGCTCTCATCTGTCGCCTTCCTCCCTGCTTTCTAACAGCACAACGTGCATTTTCTTTTCTATAGCAAACGACAGCATAAAAAGAGAAATCAGTAATTGTAACTGTGCTCCGTTTTCCATTCCCCATCATTTGTCTTTAAGGATTTTTTTCTGGAGAGGCAGAAATGTAATTCTTTGTGCCTGGAATCATATCCATACCTCAGGTATTCATTCTGAGGGAAGGCAACTAGTGAAATTAAATGACCTACAATTATGTTTCATGTTTTTGTGGATTAAACAGGGCGGTTTACCCCACAGACTCGCTGAGGGGAGAAAAGCGCACAAGCTACCTCAGGATCTGGCCTACAGCTTCTGCCATGCCTCTTCCAGTTGGTATTTGGAGCGCACGTGGGTACGAGCGAACACCTAACCACGCAACAGGAAAGCTCTCTGAGAACGCATCACCCAAACCCAGCTGCCCCTGGTCCATCACACTGCTGATTTTTTTCTGAAGTAAACAAGCACTAAGCATTCCGGACAGGATTTGCAACGCGCGGCTCTAGCTCCGGCTGCTCTGCGTAGGTGGGAGCCTCTGCTGCACTCCCAGAGCTAGTTCCTCTTCGGGGACACCCCGAGGCGCCGCTCATCGGGGTGCAAAGCCATCCTCTTGGACAGCTGCCTCAACAGCTTCTCTCCCTGTTCCCGGAATGAGGTTGTTGATAGTGTGGAAAAGGCAAGGGAGTGCTACAGTTCATACCCACAACCTTTATTAGTCAGAGCGCTTGACTGCAAAGGTGGAGTGGAATCTATAGTACTTCACGTAGAAATAATGCGGCAAAAGGAGAAAAATTTAAGGATCTGTACATTTTGAGAAGATGAAAGGGTGTGCAAGTGAACTTTACACAGAAACAGGTCACGTAAACAGAGCTCTGCTCACATAAGGAGCTTTTCTGAGAAGCAAACAAACGAGTAAAATCGCATTGAAGAGCAAAATCCTGAAATCCTTCTTTCATCCTTTTTTCCACGTGTCCTCAGAATAGCCGACCCTTGCAGCAGCGAGAGAGGCAAATGCGCTGGCGCTGTGAAGTTTCCTCTCTGGAAGGAAGCCATGGGTTCAGACACGCACGTTTTTAAGCTGCGAGTCCTGGAGAAGCCACTCAGAGGCCGGGTTTGTTCTGAGGTTTTCGGCCACCTGAGGTAACGCGTCGCGGCTCTTCCGTCCCGACCCCTGTGCCTGTAAAAGGGCTTTGCAAACAAGCAGCAGCTTGTCCACCTCTGCACCACACTGCGAGAGCGAGTCAGAAATCCTTCCCAAGAAAAATCTCTCATTTCAAAAGAGTGAATAAGAACCACGTGACTTCCAGTACATCTCAAGGCCGCGCAGATCATTTCCCTGATTTCCGTAAACCTTGGCTCTGGCCCATTGAGCGGGGTCCTGAGGGACACGAAAGGTGTTGCATGTGAAGAAATTCCCCGGTTGCTTTCGCAAAGCGGGATTGATTTTTTCCTCCCTGGCTTTCGGCCTGCTCTGCGGCTGCTGGTGAAAGCAAGGGTGCAATGCCCAGTGACTTCTGTGAGGAGGGAAGCAGAAAACCAGGGCTGTTTCTGAGGGCAGTGTGAGCGTTAGCTGGCCCCGGGGCCCGCGCCTGCAGAATAGAGAGAGAACTGGAACGGGAATTAATGGCTTTTAGAATCTCCACCTGTTACAAGAACTTTAAAGAAATGCTGAAAATAGTATTTCTTGACTTTGGAGTTCCAGCTGGTGCTATGAAGCAGGCTCTTCTCATAAATTTCACTGCCACTGAACGACGTTTGATGTGAAAGGTGAGATTAGAAGGAAGAGAATAACATTTCACAACCTCAGGATCAAAACTTTAAGGAAGGGAATAACATTTTTGCCTAGCTGTGTGTTCACCGGTCTATATGGGTTAGTGGTACACTACGTGCCCCTTTGGATGGGAGCACTGGGAGCAGAGGAGCAAAAATAGCAAAGGCACAGAACTGACAGTGATTGATGCAACGTGATCAATCAGCAGGAATTCACCTGGCTAAGGCTTAAACTACCACATCAAACCAATGAAGCGCTAAGTTTAAGATCTAGGAGGTGTTTCTTTAGCTCTTACAAATCAGGGGCCTATTCTCTTCATGGTTGCCTCAGCCGTACCCACCCCTGTCTTCACGGATGGGAACACACCTCGGCCCTACCTATTTATTTCAAATCACACCATGTGCTCTGAAAGCCCCCGAGCCTCGGGCAGAGGGGAGGCCCCTGGCTTGCCCTGATGAGCTGAGCTGTGTGAGCAGCACGGTCACAGAACCACAGACTGGTTTGGGTGGGAAGGGACCTTTCAAGGTCATCTGGTCCAACTCCCCTGCAGGGAGCAGGGACATCTGCAACTAGAGCAGGTTGCTCAGAGCCCCAGCCAACCTCCCCTGGGATGGTGCCAGGGATGGGGCAGCGACCACCTTGCGGGGCAACCTGGGCCAGGCTCTCGTCACCCTTGGCATAAAAAAATTTCTTCTTTCTCTCCGGTCTGAATCTTCCTCTTTTAGTTTAAACCCATCCCGCTCTGTCCTGTTCCAACAAGCCCTGCTCCAAAGACTGCCCTTGCTGCTCCCACAGGCCCCGGTGCCAGCGCTGGCACGATGGCTCGCAGCCCGCTGCCGGCAGAGCCAGTACGCTGCAATAAACAAGCTGGCAGAAAGCTGCTGGCTGGGAACCCATTGCCAGCACGTTGCAGCTGCAGCCGGAGAAGCCGGGGCTGCCTGGCACGGGCGGCAGGATCGGGGGAGCTCTGCCCCAGGGCTGTCACTGGCTATGGGCAGAGGAGAGGGGCTCTGGGGCAGCCCAGGGCCAGCCTCCCCCTCCACGAGGCGTTTGCCCACCTTCTCCTGGGTGTGCAACCTGGGCAGGAGACGCAGAGCTCACGTGTGCTTCTGGTGCTGGACGAGGCTGCTGGCTTTGGAGGCACCTGCACTGTAAGCACCGGCAGAACGGTTCCCAGACACTCAGTCCCGGCTCAGGTCTAGAATTCATAAAGCCAGGGCTGAGCCTCTGCTTCCCAAAGAGCTTCTCCTCTCTGGGAAGGCCAGTCCCGTCTGCCTTGCCACCAGCCTTCCCTCTGAGGTCTGCTAAAGAGCATTTCCAGGGCTCCCTCACAGGAGCGTTCCACATCCAGCAGAACTGCTGCAGGCGAGGAGCGCTCCAGGGGCAGGGAGAGACGGAGGCGGTGTGTCCCGAAAGGGACTCGGGACTGCGTCTGGGAGGAGGGCAGGGGGGAGAGCAACTCCACCAAAGGGAGGGTTATCAGAGGGCCCAGCCTGGCAGCTGGAAGCCATGAGACCAGCACGCCAGTCTGTCAAGCTCTGGACTGGCCACAGGTACCTCCTCGGAGATGCAGATATCAACCTATGGGAAGTGGCCTAGAGGGACATTCTGCCTTGATAGGAAATTACTCTCAGGTTACTCTTGATTAGCTTAAAGACAACTACAAATACAGGCTGCAGAGCTTAGCAGGTGTTTTTTCTCACTGTGGCAGGCGGTGGGAAGCACCAAGAGGTGGTGTTTGCCGGCTCTAGGAGTCTGTGCGGTAGCTCCGATGGCTGTCCCCTATCAGCTGCGTCTTCTCGCTCGCATTAGTCGGCTGAAGCACAATAGGAGTTTCTCCATCTAAAGTGGGGAGGAGGACAAAAAAAAACGTATTTTAAGAATCTTTCACTTCCCACCCAAGTCAGATTTCCTGTCAGCACCGCAACATTCCGTCTGCTGTTCCGCTTCACCTTGGCTTCAGAGCGGGCTGTGTGCCTGCCGCAGAGCCCGCCGTGCCCACAAACGCTCTCACTCCTCCTCCCCGTGGAACGGCACATTTCTGATCGTTATTAAACTGGACAGTAGGTGTACCCGTGGAGACGGCGGGACAACGGTGCCCGCCTGTTCCCATCGGAAGCGCTTGTTCCTGCAAACGTCTGCTGATAACGGGCGCTGCTGTGAGTCAGCAAGCGCTCACCTTGACCGCCCTGGTGAGAAGGGGCCAGACATGAGTCCTGAAGAAGGCAAAGTGAACAGGAAAAGAAGAAGAGAGTTGAAAGGAAAACAAATTGTGAGAGCAGGACTACACTGGAGAGGGAAGAAACCACATAAAGAATGTTCAACTGCATTTTGAAGTCTTACATCACATATATACGATAGGATTTTGAGAATGACGGTTTTAATGAGTTTGGAACTGCCAAAAACTCCCATTATCACTATATAAATCCTCACTGCTTTGTACTTTCTCATTCTACACACTTATCCAATCTATCTGTAAAAAATGCATTTGCTGTAGAGTGGAGGAAAGTGAAATCCTCACCGTGTTCCCTGGTGGTTGTTGTGTTCCCTCTGATAATGAACAAGGTTTGGCCGCCCTTCCCCTGGGCCTCTTTCCAACCCAATGCTTTTTTGGGGGGGAGGAGGGGACTCGAGACTCAGAGGTTGACTTTTCAAGGTTCTGCCACTTCAGTGAAGCATTTTCATATGAAAAATTGTAGACCATTTCTAGCTCGATACTAGCACAGCCTTCAGAGGAATGGAACACAAATGATGATTTATTATTTTTTTTTGCCAAATGACCGAATGTTCAGAGAAAACCCTCACCTGACATCTCCTTCTGTTGACATGACAGTTGATGGGATGAATCATGGATAAAGATGTAACGTACAGGAGTAAGTTAACCCAGAGCAGAATCTAATTGCCTGCCATACGGCTTCCCCTCGGTGGGGGCAGGACAGCTCGGCCTGTCAAGGTGAAAGGCAGGAACGACTGGATGCCGAGCGGCTTCTCTGTGCGGGCAATTCCCTATTTAGACACAAGGTCAAAGACAGGCATGTTTCCTAACTCCTCAAAGTATATCAGTAATTAATGCTTAGAGCTCAGCTCAGGCTCAGGTTACTTTGGCAGTTCCAATCCATTTTTAAGGTGCTGTGTATTTTCTAGAGGTCTGATTTCCCCCCTCCCACCCCCTGCTGCCTCTGAGTTGTTCATTTTCCGGAGGATCGCTGACAGAGGGCAGAGACTTAACAGCTCGTTTTGCTGCGATGCCCAGATGTGCAGCAAGAGAACGGGACCCGCTGCAGACCTGTCGCGTTGCTTCCAGCCGATCCGCAGATGGTTCTGAGGCGACACCTTCACCGAGCATTTTGCTTCTAAGCTTTATGATTTTTTTTGGTATCAGAACAGGGCCCCACAGTATAATAAACTGTGCAAATATAGGCTGCTAATGGAGAGCTGCAGAATGGAGGTGCGGCAGAATTCACAGTTTAAACTGCTTTCTATAGATAGCTCTTGCTCACTCTTCGCCTACAGTGGTATCAGATGGAGTGCGGAGGAGACAATGAAGTGCTAAAAACTTATTGCTTCTGAGTTGGGAAAGTATTTTGTTAGTCAGGTTCTCTTTTTTTTTTTTTCCCTTGCCCAGATTTCATTTTCTACAAAACGAAAGCTGGTCTAGAAATGTCTTGCTTTGTTCTTACAATGGTAACAAAACAGGAGAGGAGAACGTCTGTTTTAAAGCCCTGGAGATGTGATGCTGAGGGACAGGGCTCAGTGGTGCCCTGGCAGGGATGGGGCAATGCTTGGATTCCACAATCTGAAAGGGCTCTTCCAACCCAAATGGTTCTTTGAGAATGAACCTGCCAAACTGCGCGAGAGCATCCCTACAGCCTGAAGTACCAAGGCAATCCAAAACCCAACGGCACCTCCTCTGGGACCACATAAACCGACCAAAGATTGCCATCGACTTCAGCGGAGGCAAAGTCTGGCAGCCTGGCCCGTGTGTGCGAGTGAACGTGAGGAACCACTGCCCGTGACCCTGCTGTGGGGAGTGAGGGGTTCTCCCCTCTGCCAGTGTATTGCCACAGCACAAACCAACGGCCGTTGGGAAGGAATCGCCGTAACCTAAGTACAGGCCAGGCCTGGCAAATGCCTGTAGTGCTGATGGCAACACTACCCATGGAAGTACCTGCCGTAAAACGGACCTCTGAGGGGAGATACTCAACTGGCTGAGCTCTAGAACCAGTCAAACGTACTTGAACAAAACTTTCTTTTAGAGGAATATGCCATTTCCAGAGAACTGAAGCCTCTGACACGATGGTGCCGATTTCAGTGACAACTCACTTTGCTTTTAGATTTTACAGGATGGATCACGGACTTTTTGGGCTCACATCTCTCTTTTCTTCCCCTGACAAATATGTTTTCTGGCATGTTAATTTGAGGAGCGAAATCAGCTATGTAACACCCTTCACAGAACCACAGAATGGTAGGGGTTGGAAGGGACCTCTGGAGACCATCTCATCCAGCCCCAGACCTTAGTTTTGTTAAGAGAAATGTGAGTGACTCTGGCAATTATTACTGCTGTCCCAATTCAAAGGTGAAGTCTAAAGCTCAGCCCCCACAACACACACCATTACTTCTCCTGTGCAGTATGACCAGCTCAAGCAGCTCCCACTGAACAGCGGAGACTCTCTCAGAGGTTCTCAGCACCAGGAACGGTGATGTTTTATTGGGCTGCCATTCTCAGAAAAGCAATGACTTGACTAGAAAATATTTGGATAAATTAAAGTACGGCCTTAGCTTGAAAAATCTACATTTTGACCTTAGCAAAAAAGTTCTGGCTAGCAATAGTATAGATACTGGAGACAGCAGGAAGCAAATAAATTAATTACCAGCTAGAATGCTCAGTCTGTGGGCAGAGGGCATGCGAAGAATTTGGATCCTAATAGGATTTTCTCTTCCAAAATGAAATCTGCTGCTGAAGTGATTACAGTTTGTGTCTGAACTACCTACAGGAGCATTTCTACATCAAGGAAGGCATGAGTATTCATTCCTGTGGCCCAGCTTTGGGAAAGGTCGGGTGGAAAAGCCCAACCTTTGCCATTCTAAGTCAGCGCTTTGAGCTGGTTATCATTCATTTTTTTCAAATGCAGTGTCTGTTTTCCTTTCGGCCGCAGACAAGATGCTCACATTACCCTCTCTCATGAAGTTTTTACTTTCATTCCCGACATGTTGCTCTTTGTTCATTGAATTTTAAAATACTGAGAATTCTACCCTACTGAGGCAAGCTGGGTTTGGTTGACAGGAAAATGTAGCAAGACTGAAGAGAAGGGTAGGAGAGGTACAGATGTCAAGTTTTCTTTAGGCCCTAATTATATATTTAATATTGCCTACAAAATACTTAAAACACATAATCCCACATGCTGTTAATTTTTCAGACTGATGCTTTGCTGAACATTTTAAACTATTTTTTAAAATTGCTATCTCAGTGAGATTTGGTGGAGTAAAGGGATGGGAGAGTGGCCTAAAACGACTGAATACCAACAAATACCACTTGTGCTGGAAAGAGGAAGAATTATTTTTCTGCCACTGGGCAATTTTGTGCTGGATTTTGAAAGACAGCGTAATACCTGCCAAATTACAAGAAAAAAAGGCAGAATTAAAAAATTCTTAGCCTTCAAAGTTCCACTTTCATATTTCAAACCTGGCTTTGGTATCACAGACCCGTAAATATCAAGATCCGTTTTAGATTTGCACTTTTCAGGGGCCTAATGTCATAGAGTATATTACATTTATGTCAAATAATGCATTGTAGCTATAAAGTTTTCCCTAACAGCTTTTGTTGCCTTTGCAGAGACTGATGGAGTCCGCTCAGTTTTCCAGCTGGCTGTATTTACCTCGATACGCCTCTGGGCAAAACCCATTTAAAAGCACCAGCACACGTTGGCGTATCAGTTATATAAATAGCCTTTCTTTCAACTACTACAAGTGTTTGGTTACATATTTATGGAAGGGTAAATTTGTGTGAAAAGTTGGGGGGAAAAAAAATTCTTCGTGCTAAGGGAACACGACATGTGCAATCTGGCAATGCTAATTTAAGCATAATAAACGTAAGAATATAACAGCGTGGGACCTTCCACAACAATGGAAGAGGAGTGAGCTGACCACTTAGGTCCTCCCTCATAAAAAAGAGTCATCCTCATCATAGTTTATACAGATTTGCCACTGAAAAGTGGCCTTGGTCTTCCCCTGATAACCTTGGCCTCTTATTGCTGGAGGAAGGGTCATTGCTTCTCTCAGTTTGTCCTGCAAGTGTCCAAATGTCGCACCAGGGGAGGTTTAGGTTGGAGCTGAGGAACAATTCCTTCCCCTCCAGGGTCGTCCAGGCCTGGCCCAGGCTGCCCAGGGCAGGGCTGGAGTCCCCATGATCCCTGGAGGGGTTTCCAAGGCATGGAGATGTGGTGCTGAGGGATGGGGTTTGGTGGTAACCTGGCAGCTCTAGGTTAACAGTTTGCTCGATGATCTTAAAAGTCTTTTCCAACCAAAACCATTCTATGATTCTAAGCACCAGTCCAGCCTAATGTAGGGCATGAACCATGGGGGCTAGAGGGTGAACGTTGTCTCTTAAGATGAGCCCTGAGACTTGTAATGTTTCAGCATCTTCTAAGAGATAGAGGAGATCTGTACTTGTTAGAGCTCCGAGTTTAGTTTTTCATTAACACACAACTTGGGAAGTTCATCAGGCCACGGTTTTGGCTAGAGTGAACTGGCACGTCTCCACCGATGCCTGGAAGCAGCGTCGGCACCGTGAGCAGAACATCTGGCCTGTGGGCTTCAAAGATTGCTCCGAACAGCTTTGCCACACAGCAAGCCCCTAGCGTACGCACCTCGTTCCATGTCGTTCTTAATCTGCTCTTCCAAATCTTCCGGAGACACACAAAACTCCTGCTCTTCCCCTTCGGGTGCTTTGGGTTTGCACTTCCCGCAGCAGCAGTTGAAGCAGCAGCAGAGGCAGCAGCAGAGGTAGCAGCCCGTCAGCAGGCCGCAGACCGCAAACAGGCCCTGGGTTAAACACAGCGGGGGGAAAACCCCGTGAGCCACGACCTTCCTCAGGCAGCTGGAGGCAGGAGCTCGGGTCAGAGGAACCCATCAAAGGAACTCAAGTGCTTGGCACTCAGCGGAGTCCGGCAGCCGGCCGAGTGCCTAAGCAAAGGGCCAGATCTTCCACAGTCCTCCTCGCCCCCAGGCTCCCACTTGTCTCTCAGGACCATGTCCACAAGGAAGACACTGACCAACGGGCCCCTGCACGCTCATCCTCTGAAAGTCTGTCTTCAGCTGATGGCCCTCAGAAAAAGCACCCAGGCGGTATGCAAACCCCACCCACCTTCAAATGACTCATTTCCATCCCAAAAATGACTCATTTGCCCAAGATCGTTTTTGCAAACACTTATTTACCAGCAGGTTCGTGTCAATAACAAAGCTGAGAGAAAAAGCAGCAAAGCCCCAGATGCATCCCACCTCACTTCAGGCACCCAAATCAGGAGCGTAGCCCCCGTGCGCTCCCCACGTACTCAATAGGGAAAGTTAAAGGCCTTCCAGAGGGTGATTCAGCCCCGGGAGGATTTGACTTGCCCGGTGTGGGGGCCCCTCCCCAAGAGCCTGTTCAGGAGCACAGAGGTGACAGCTCCTAAATTAGACTCCTCGGGCTGTGGTTTCTTGATCTGGCGACTCGGGCGGCAAGAAGTTGCCACCTGCACCACCCTCTGCTCGCTCCCGTCTCCAGCACAGAAGGCGTGGAGGCTTCAGCGCTGCCGGCGCAACCGCCTGAGGCCCGGGCCAGAGATCTCGGCCAGATTCAACAGACAGAAAACTTTAATTTACGGAGCTTTTCTCCCTCCAGACCAGGGCACTGCCCTTTACTATTTGCTCTATTGATAAGAAACCTGCTGCTGAGGCAGAAAGCGAGCACAGACCACAGGGTACCATCCAACTTTGACAACAAAGCTATGCAAATAACACTCAGCTACGCAGGCACGGCTCAGGACACACGGGTTGGGGCTGACTGGAGCATCTTTGAAGGTAATAAGAATATTTACATGCCTAATATTAATATAGGCATGTATCAAGAGTGAGCAAGGTGGTTTGAAATGAAAAGAAAGTCTCTTGAGTTTTTCTTTCAAAATCTTTTCCTTCCAACGGACACCCAGACCAGTTCTAAACGCCATAACCCCTACCATAAGTTATCTGACCGTGGATCATTCATGCCATAATGGTGACTAAATGATGATGGATAAAACGAAATAAAAGACAGAATAGAATAGTATAGAGGGAAAAAAAATACTTGAATTTATTCATGATACCTTCCATGTTTCAAGATTTCTTGTGTTTATATTACCACAGTTGGTAAAACACGTGGCACAGGGAGAATTGCTTTTTGCTAAATCAGTTAAACAAATGACCCCTGTGCCTGGAGCGGAGGAGCAGTTCAAGTTCCCACTACCCTTGGCAGCATCTTCCCAGCTGAATATGCCTGCTAAGAAAGACGCCTGGCACTCCAAAAAAAAGGTAATTTTCACTTTGCACTTCTCCTTTCATTTAAGTTTCCTTACTTCTAATGATACCTCTCCTCACAATTGTCAGGTATTCCCAGTATGAGTGTGCTAGGGAAGGGGATTTACCAGGAAGGGTCAGTTGAAGTGGAAGGTAACAAGTGAAAGTTGTGGGCCCTACTGTCTTCTACCAGAACGGAGGAAATTAGGGGCCCAGAGATCATCTGGAGATGATGCCTCAGACCCAGACAGACCCGGACAGTATTATGAGGTCCAATATTTGTGCCCAAGTTAAAAAGAGCTGAGGAATAGCGAGCTCAGCTCACAAAAAAACCCCACTTGGTGGCCTCTTTATGCTTTGGAGGTGGAAGAGTTTGGGTCGGAGGAGGGATAGAGAGACCGTCTGTGACAATCCTCAAATGAGTCTGTATGCATATTTGGGGTGGGTTTTTGTACAGAATTCTGAAAAAAAATACCAAAATGAGAAACGGTGATTACTTTGGCTGGGATATTCAGCTTATCTCATCTCACCTCTGGGGTACAGCTCCCTTGAGACACTGCACCCATTCCTCCTTTAGCTGTCAGGGACGTACCAGATTCTCTCTCTCCTCTCCTCTGCTCTCCTTATGAGTCAAAGCCACAGCAGTTATTTCTGATCCTGATTTTCTCACCACAGAGGATTTTACACTTCATAAACCCTCCATTAAATATCAATAAGCAAAAGAGGAAAGAAAAACTAAAAAAGCAGCAAACAGTGAAGAAAACCTTATTTACCAAGACTGTTAAAGGAGCCAGTACTGCTGCTCTGCCAGCAATACGGCAGCGCTTCCTGGCACCTCAACTATGATCAAGAGGCTGAAGGAGAGGGTGGACAGCAGAGAAAAGAGGAACGATCCGTCAGGAGAAGCCAGCAGCCGTGGTCCTCCAGCCTGCTTCTGGGGGTGCACTGGGGCCTTTGCAAGCGTCCTCTCCACACCAGTATTTTACCCATTACTTTTGTTCACTGTTCTGCATTTGAGCAGCTTCCGTCTCACCCTGACTCAGCAGACAAATTCTGGCTTCTCAGAGCCACCGAGAGCCCAAGTGACTTCCCAGTTGGGATGGGGGCAGTGGGGCAGCGAAGCACTGGCCCGATGGGCACATACAGGACACCCTAATGCCAGAGTGCTACCTATTATTATTGCTTCCTTACGCTGCACGCTATAACTAGCAAAGAGCGCAGCTAAATTGGTACTGTAATAACTTATTAACGGCTTGTCACACAAGTGGGACTTCTTGTTTTTGAACAATGAGTCATTTTTATTTAGTCGTTACCGAAAAGAAAGTCAGAATTAACCTGGAGCACTAGATTCAAATCTAATCAGTGTCAGAAAGTGTTACAAAACATACCCTCTATTTAACTCTTTCCCAAGTTAAAAAGAAAACATTCCATGTTAGCTCTACTCTGAACTCAGGTTACATTCTGCCACCGTTGATTTTCCAGCTAATGCTGTTTAATGAGGTTTTTAGCAGCGGTTTCGATTCAGATCCCACTATTTGTTAAGCCTGCAGAGACACCGTGTTTTTCAGGGGGTTTCCTTGTCCATGAGCATTGTTAAATTTGATTCTCAACAGAGAATAACATCTTACCTTTGCCCACCAGCTTGAGAGCATGAAGTAGGTGTTAACATTTTCCTCACCAAACTGTTCTGCCACGTAGAGCCCTAACGATCCATACTTGTCATAGATGTTTCGCTTGGACAGATCAGTCAGTGTTGCATGAGCGTTGTTGATCTCTTTAAATTTTTCTGCAGCCCCTGGATTGTCTGGATTCTTGTCAGGATGATATTTCAGAGCCAGTTTTCTTAAAAAAAAAAAAAGCAGAAGGAAAACAAGTCACCTGTCTGTGTGTGTGTGTGTACAGACACTTACAAAACATTACAAAATATTTTAATAGAGGTATAATCATTCTGAACGATGTGTTCAGGCTTCTTTTTTTCCAGCTCTGACGTACTCAGTAGAAGTGACACAAAGTGACCAAACATAAAAGATTTGGTAAAAGAGGTGTTTCTGTAACGCTGAGAGAGAACTTTGTGTATTGGCTCAGGCTGCCCAGAGAGCTTGTGGAGTCTCCTCCTTTGGAGAAATTCCAAAGGCGCCTGGACACCGCGCTGCTGGGCCCCCTGCTCTGGGTGACCCTGCTGGAGCAGAGGGGTGGTATCAGATGAGCTCCAGAGGGCCCTTCCAACCCCCACCACGCTGGGGTTCTATCATTCCAAGAGTTAGCCCCGGGGCTTATCTTTGGCCACCCTGCCACACTTCTGAGACAGGCCTTAAAGAACTGGAAACTGGCTGTCAACTGGTTTGGGCTGCTCGTGCTGTTGGGAGGCCCTGGCTCGGACAGGGCTCAGTAGTGCCTTTTTCCTCTACCCTGGTATCCGAGGACAGGGACAGCTTGAGAGGAACAGCGTGGGGCTGCTGGCGCAGGCACAGCACTGGGGGAGCACAGCCTGGAGAAGCGAGGCTTTGCTTCCAGCCGCGCTGGAGCACCCGTGGCGTGAGCTCACCAGTGTCTGAACAGCAAGCACAGGCAGAAGAGTATCTTTTCAAAAATCTCCACTCCCTTTGGAAAACTGGCACTGAGATTTTTCCCAGAGGTTTCCTGAACGACTCGTGCTGTCCTCTAGTGGCATCGCAGGCGATTCGGGAGCGGTTTAACCGCACCAATTCCCACCCCAGACAAACTAGGCTGCCTGTTGTAAATACCCCGCTCAGTCTTTCAGGAGCTGGCCAAAATCAGAAGTTGTGGTGTGAAGGCAGGGTGCCCACTCTGCCTCCAACAAAGGTATCCTCAGACTGGAGCTCTGCTTGCCTTTCCACCGAAGTCCCAGTACAGGTTATTCCCTGTGCTGGTTTTGCCTGGGATAGAGTTAATTTTCTTCAGAGTAGCTGGTGTGGGGCTGTGGTTTTCATTTCTGCTGAAAACGGTGCGGATAACACAGGGATGTTTTGGTTACTGCTGAGCAGCTCACACAGAGTTTGTGTCCCGATGGAGCCCTGCTCTCCTGGAGACGGCTGCACACCCGCCTGCCGCCGGCAGGTGCCGAATGAACTCCTTGTCCCGCTCTGCTTGTGCACGCGCCTTTCACTTTACCATCTTTTTATCTCAAGCCACATGTTTTCTGACTTTTACCCCTCTGATTTTGTCCCCCCCATCTCAGCAGGAGGGGGCTGAGCGAGCGGCTGTGTGGGGCTGGGTCACCAGCTGGGGTTAAACCCTGACGTTCACCCAGCAACATGTAAGCGCTTCGCTCTTGATGCCTTGGAGATATTCTGCCAGCATCAAGGCTGAGATGAGCCTGGGAACAGCCTCTGCCCACGAGCTCTTCTGTTCCGTATCCTGGGTTCAAGTCATCCTCTCACAGACCAGAAATAACTCCTCAAACACGTCTCCAGTAGCACGAAGGGGCTCACGGTCAGTCGTACGCAATACGCTGCGCACGCGGGCCCTTAAACAGAACTTTTCAGTCGTATTTAACGCGTGGTACCTTAAAGATAATAAAAGAGCCAACAGGAGAACTGGAAAAACAAGCTAAGTCTTGCATGACTGATGGCATTTTGTGCCATCCAAGTATGTAAGCAGCTTAAGCAATCTAGCCCTTTTCTTAGCTGGAAACAAACCCCAGCAACAAATTTTAAAAAAAAAAAAAAAAAAGGAGAGGTCTTACTTTCAAAATCCATGCGTGGTTGGAGGCATCAAACAACCAATCTCCAGCCCTTCCTTCTTTTGCCACAGACCCAAAGACATCTTCTGCCCTCTCCATAACCCAAATAATCTCTTAAAAAATAAGAATTTGAACGAAAGGTAGTCTTGTAAAGGTGGAGAAGCCAAAAAACACCAAGTGAAGTGAACATGGGAGTTTGTTGGCTGCTTCCCACACCAAACTTAGGGATTGAGGTCCATTCAGATTGTTCTTATGAGCAATGGCCTTCTTCAGCACCTGGGGACCACTGAGCACCACAGCCCTCCACAGCAGCAAGCCCGGGATGGGTCTGGGAGAGAAGAGAGACAACAGGCAGAGAAAGGGCTATGGCTCACATGGATCAGGTGCTCCTGGAAGTGAAGTCAGAGGAAGATGCTCGGCACCTCTGTCAGCGGGAAGCCTAGGGCAGGAGGTGACACCAGGCCAGGAGGTGCTGCAGGGGTGTGTATGATGAGGGCACATCTGGGTGGATGGAGCTACATTTTGGAAAGAGGAAAAGATGTTGAGTAGGGTGAGATGCAGCTGTGCTGTGGAGTGTCTGGGTGCCAGGTACCCTCAATGGCTCCTTCGATAGCTCAGCTGGTAGA